>OX402540.1:570092-1024478 GCA_948098885.1 Drepanosiphum platanoidis
TAGTTTAAGTATTAAAATAAGTTTTCAAAATGTCGAAACATATGAAAAAATGCTTTAAAAAAAATCGTCATATAAATCCTTATTAAATCATTAAACAGTTTATGCGCATACTTAGTATCTATATCACACGCTCAATTAATAAAAAAAAAAAAAAACAAATGATAAATAATTAATAAATAAATTTAATATTTAGGGCTTTGGTTATTAATTACTATTTCTATTATAACGATAACGTGATATTATACTTTTTTTACGTAGCAATAATTATTCTTACAAAAAGTTAAACTTAATAACATTTAAATTTAAGTTTGAGAATAGCCGCAACGTTAAAAAGTCATAGCTTAATCAGCTTAGTGTTATGTAAGTGAACTATAAAAAACACGATTTAAAATAGAAATGAAACGAAATTAATTGTTTTTATTACAACGACGACTTGTTTTTATTATAAAACTAGCTGACCTATGCAAAGACTTTTTGCGCAAAAGTTTGCTATGCGAGCATATTAAAATGTATCTATGAACGAATAAATTGAATACAAAATAGTGGATATAATTTGGTATTTTATTTGAAAAGTTATTTTGAAATTGTCTTTTATAATATTAATGTATATAAAAATAATAGTAATAAAAATAATGATAATGCGTCGATGCGCATACATGATGTTTAATACGTACTATCACTATCGAAGAGGAAAGGTATAATTTCAAAAATAAAATGCGACCTATAATCAGGTATTCGTTATACAGTTATACCGGCATTGTATTACTGCTTGGGCGGCCTGTGCTTTTACACGGAAAACCCCGGACCCCCGTCAAACCGAAAGTCATAAAAACTTAAAAACGTATCGTTTATACAATACGCGACGGCGTACCTAGAGTCTGTGCGATTTTTGCTAAAATGTGGCAAAAAAAAAAAAAAAAAATGTCACGCCAATAGCGCGCCGGACGACGTAAGATACAAAATTTCAAACGAGTACTCACCGGTGATGTCGGCCATTTTGTTTTCTCCGTTCGAATTTTCACTGCCGCCCGTGCACTTTAACCGCGAACGATTTTCGTTCGATCGCGTTTTCGTACGCGATCCGGTCGCTACTCACATTATCGTAAAATCGACGGATCGAAAACACTCGCGCTCGCCATTGAATTCGAACTACCGCGGTTCGATGTAAAAATCGGAAAACGCGAAAACGACGACGACGACAACGGCAACGGCAACGCGATACTGCCGTGACGCAGAGAAAAGCGTAAGCGACGCGGTCGGTTCCAGACGCGGTCGTAAAAGAAAATCGTGGTCGTTCGAGGTAAAGGTCGCCCGTTTACCGCGGTAACGTTCGCCGAGTCGAGTACGAGCGGATCCAAGCACTTCGCCGTGACGTTTTCCGACCGACCGAATCGGTTTTATCATTACGGTTACTCGGTAATTCGATAATTCGCGATAGCAAAACTACCAAACGATACCGCACAGATGAACAATAAATTATAACAATATTCGACCGTAATTAGCCGTGTGTTGGACCGGTTGACCGTTCGATCGCGGCCATTTAAAAATCTGTAGCAAAATTATAATATATATCGTATGAACATACGATGGTGGAAAGCACGGGGGGGTCGTAGGTACTTGTCGGTTTTACTTACACCGTTGAAATCGAGTTCCGATAGGCTAGGCAATTTTTTTTTTCATTTTTAACCCTTTTACCACCTTTAACCCCCCTCCTATCTCGAGGGGCCTCTGCTATGTATAAAAAGAAAATATTGACCAAATTTAATACTCAAAGGTCCGGTAACGCGATTTTTTTCATTTTTACCCCTTTTTACCCCCTTGGGGTGGAATTTTCTTTATTTCTCTTTCCGTAAGAACATTTTACAAAATATTAGAAAACTTCAAAAAAAAAGATTAATGAAATCGGTAACGGCGTTCTCAAGTTATAGCGTGATCAAGGGAAATAGGGATTCAATTATATATAGATAAATCAATCATTTATACATTTATATCAATAAATCAAGTATCAATGATTTATATTTTATAAAATAATGATTTGGTACACAATGCAACATGCACCTAATTTAATATTATTCAAGATTCTATGAAAAATACAGAATACCTGGTGTAATTGATGTGATAGACTGCACTCACTAATGAGTAATGACCCATTTAGAGCATATTTATGTCAATAGAAAAAAGACATTACATCATCAATACTCAACTGGTAAGTAGGTACCAACATATAATAATAATTACTGCCGAAACACCAACTATTACGGTTTTCATTTGTAAACTTTTCAATTTATTTGTTTTCTTAGTTGTACGTAAAAATATACAACGTTTAAATGCACATAAATAGAAGTCTTATTATAGTTATAAATTAATAATTCAGATTATACTATATAATAAATCATAATTGATTCTACAAATTATAAACATCATATTGTATTGAACAATTTAAATTAGTTTGTAGATATGATTCAGATTTAATAATGTTAAACGTATGTGACAAATTTTCTCACAACGCACACGATAGTCATATAATAAGGGGATTAAGTCAAGTGCAAAGAGATTTAGAACACAATTCAATCGGACAATCTTTGTATTTTTAATAGGTTTAATAACGTGACTATAGAATGAAGTGATTTACAATTTAGGTTTGTTATTTTATTTTTATAAAGAGTTTCAAGTTATCGACTCGGACTATGGATACAGATACAGACATTACTGTATAATCCAGACACAAATACTCCAGCAGAACGGTACAACAAAATAATGGCTACGTATAACGAATCTTCTATAGAACGTTGCAATGGATTACTCAAGATTAGATTTAGGTACTTAGTTTTTTTAATTTTTAAGTTTACTAAGAAAAAATTATAGCTATATAATTAATTAAATTGAATACCGATGCCTACTTAAGCACGGAGTACTTTATTATCAAATTGAAAAAGTAACAGTAGAAGACTTAGATGTAATTCCTGAAATAGCAACTATAAATGATAGAAAAATAGAATAAAAACAGTGAGAATAAACAATTAAAAATGTTATTAAATTTTGATTTAATAACAACTTTTTTATATTAGATATTTGAATACAGTTCATTTAAAACAATGCTTATAATTTAATTAACAAAATTGAACCATATAAAAAGTAACTGTAACATCAAAACAATAAAATAAGAGTAAATTAATTTACATTTAATTTGTTTTCAATACAAAATGTGTTTATCACAGGTACATGGCAAATTTAGAATTTAAAATTTTATTTTATTTGATTTAGCACATCATATTTATATTTCCTTAGAGGATGCAGAGTAGGATTCTTTTAGTATGATATTTCTCTCTTGACTTAAAGAAATAACATCATTGGACGGTTTCATCGATCTTCGAAGAATATTATTGTGTATACTATAACAATATTTACATATTTATAAATTAACATTAAATATTATAGAATTGATTGATTTGAAATACCTCATTATATTTATTGATGGTTGTGTTGTTCTTGGTGTACTAATAGTGTCAGTACTGTTGAATTCAAACTGTTCTTTTTGCCTAAAATAATTTTGATTTTTGTATAAATAAAATTTAAAAAAGGTTCCTTAAAAGTTTATAATTTACCTTTTAATGTGCACATCGTTTTTGCCCACTGTTTCAGAATAACCATACATATGTGTAGTATTTTCTTCTTAATTTATTAGAAATTATGGTAGATTTTAGTAGCTATTTAACTCCATAGTCCATAACAATCGCAATAAATGTACCTTATACGTGATCCATAAACAACTGTTAAATTATTATCTCGTTGAATAATTAACAAATAAGTGATAACATATTCGTCAATGACGTTTACGATAGTGAAATATTCGAATTATCTTTCGATTAGCTTGACACTCGAATGAAAGTATTTTCGACGAAAGTTTTCGATTGCTTTGAGAATTGAGACCCACGAGAGTATTAATTTAATGAAAAATTTATATATATTATATTATATTTTTATTTTTTTTTTTTTTTGGATCAGGCGTAGGTTTAGGCAATATCTCGATTTTCGTGTTAAACGCGTGAGTGGTATATTATTATTACTATTATTTTATTTCTCGTGTATACGCGCGTGTCTTGTCGCCTGATAGTACCGTATACAAACGAGAGGACTTAAAAGGAGGGTGAAAATATATAGCAGCCGGCCGACGACGGTCACACATCCGAACCGTACATATGGCACAGTAGCTTGACGAAGAGAGCTGGCAACGTCGAGCCGCCGCCGCCGCAGTTTGGCCCGCTCCCTCTTCCAGCCGATTTTAAAGTCGTCCTCGGCCGCCACAGCTGCCGTCGTCGCAGCTCCCCCCGCCACTACTGTTGCAGCCGACCCCACCATCACTATAGCCGCCGCCGTGGACGCCGTCGTCGCTGCTGCCCCCGCCACTACTGTTACAACCGACCCCGCCATCACTATAACCGCCGTCCCCGCCACTACTGTAGCAGCCGACCCCACCATCACTATAGCCGCCGCCGTAGACGCCGTCGTTCCTGCTGCCCCCGCCTCTACTGTAGCAGCCGACCTCACCATCACTATAGCCGCCGCTGTAGACGCTGTCGTCGCTGCTGCCCCCGCCACTACTGTAGCCACCGACCACACCATCAGTGTAGCCACCGTCCCCGTCAGCACTGTAGTCGCCGTCGTCACTGCTGCCCCCGCCACTACTGTAGCAGCCGACCTCACCATCACTATAGCCGCCGCCGTAGACGCCGTCGTCACTGCTGCCCCCGCCACTACTGTTGCAGCCGAACCCGCCGACCCCGCCACTACTGTAGCCACCGACCCCGTCCGCACTGTAGCCGCCGTCCCCGCCACCACTGCAGCAGCCGACCTCACCACCACTTTAGCCACCGACCCCACCATCACTGAAGACGCCGCCGCCGCTGCCCCCGCCACTACTGTTCCAGCCGACCAAGCCATCAGTGTAGTCGCCGTCCCCGACAGCACTGTAGCCGCCGACCCCACCCTCACTATAGCCGCCGCCACTGACGTTGTTCAATCTCATTCTCGATTTTTTTTTTCTCGTCGTCGCCATTTTAGCTTCAGCTCTCCAGCTTTTCTCAAGTGTTGCGTCGCCTTATCTCGTCGTTTTTTTCTCTTCTCTGTGCTTTTTCAACGTCCACTCCGGCAATCGTGTAGCTACTCGAATTCTGTGACGAATCGAACGGTGTGTGCACTTGAACCGAGAATTCGCCAGCGGCGATAACACGGCGTCCACACAAACACGAGGTAACTGCTAGATTTTTCGAACGTTTTTTTTTTTTTTTTATAATTGTCGCAAATATTAACGAGACTTGTCTCCGTGTTTCAGGTATCGATCGTGGTGTTCATTGAAAACACATCATTGTAGACAATCTGTTGCTATGGAATCGAAGGATGAAAATAAAAAAACTAATGTTAGGGAAGAACGTCAACGTCTTGTAGAACAAGCAGCATTAATTATCAGAGAGGACATTCTTAACTTGAATTCGAATAACGATACAAATCCTACGGTAAATCAAATACCACCAACTCTATTAGCATTTTTAAATGATAGTTTTCTTACAAATAATGAAATATATGATAATATTACTAGTGATTTAAGGGCACAAATGTGTACCGAACTAAGTAAGTTAATAATTAATACCCTAGTATTAGATAGAAAAAAAAAAGAAGATAATTTAAAAAAAAAATAAGAACATCAAAATGAAGAAGAAGAAGAAGAAATGCATGAAGACGAGAGCGATGATGATTAATAATAATTTAAATGTAATATTTATTACTTTGTTTTGACGATTATATAACTATGATACCTATAATAATTATTTAACAATTATTGTTAGTGAGTGTCATTAATGGATGGCTTCTCAAATCCAGTGTTTCTTGTAAATATATATGTTTATGTTAGTTCTAAGTAGTTTTAATGTAATATATATATATATGTAAATACACTTATCACATGTACTCATTGTGCCTATTAGGTACAGATTGTATATTACTAATAAAGAAGGAAAAAAAAAAAACAATTATTGTTGACTACATGGACTAGGCCTACCGGGGAAACCATGAAAAAAAAAACGCACCATGCTTCTACCTCAATGGTGGTGTGGAAACGAATGCATTCCTATTATCGTTATTATAATATGATATAATATAATATTATATTATTGTAATTTTGTATGGTAAACATTAAAATTTGTATACCGCAAGTGCGATTGGATATATATATATATAACCATTTTGTAGAGAATTTTGTCCTCTACAATTTTTGTTCGAGACTTTTTATTGTACAAACAGTATAAAGCGAGATATTAACGCAAAGGCTACTTGTTTTTAGCGAAAAAATCATATTTAATTAAAAGTGTACACATTGTTGGCCTTATAACGGAAAAACTATCAACTTGACGTGAAAAAGTCTAAGAGACCATTTTTGTAGCTAATTACATTTCTTAATTTGTCACTTTTCTACAATTTGTATCTAAGACTTTTTTTTGTACGACTTATAAAAAACGAGATATTAAAAAAAAAGGCCAATTTCGTGACCTTTGACCTCGAATAACCTTTAACGCGTACATGATATCGAAGTCGACTTTTTAGACATTGTTTACAACGATGTAATAAAGATGTGTACCAAAATTCAGCTAAGTGGGAATTTTTCCGAGCTGAAAACCTAATTAGTGCAATAATAGCTCACTATAGCCGCCGGCGTAGACGCTGTTGTCGCTGCTGCCCCCCCCCACTACTGTAGCAGCCGACCCCACCCTCACTATAGCTGCCGCCGTAGACGCTGTCGTCGCTGCTGCCCCCGCCACTACTGTAGCCACCGACCCCGCCATCAGTGTAGCCACCGTCCCCGACAGCACTGTAGCCGCCGACCTCACCATCACTGTAGCCGCCGCCGCAGACGCCGTCGTCACTGCTGCCCCCCCCACTACTGTAGCAGCCGACCCCACCCTCACTATAGCTGCCGCCGTAGACGCTGTCGTCGCTGCTGCCCCCGCCACTACTGTTGCAGCCGACCCCACCATCACTGTGGCCACCGTCCCCGACAGCACTGTAGCCGCCGCCGCAGACGCCGTCGTTGCTGCTGCCCCCGCCACTACTGTTGCAGCCGACCCCGCCGTCACTATAGCCGCCGTCCCCGCCACTACTGTAGCCACCGACCCCGCCATCAGTGTAGCCGCCGTCCCCGACAGCACTGTAGCCGCCGTCCCCGCCACCACTGCAGCAGCCGACCTCACCATCACTGTAGCCGCCGCCGCAGACGCCGTCGTTGCTGCTGCCCCCGCCACTACTGTTGCAGCCGAACCCCGCCACTACTATAGCCACCGACCACGCCATCAGTGTAGCCACCGTCCCCGTCCGCACTGTAGCCGCCGTCCCCGCCACCACTGCAGCAGCCGACCTCACCATCACTGTAGCCGCCGCCGCAGACGCCGTCGTCGCTGCTGCCCCTGCCACCACTGTTACAACCGACCCCGCCGTCACTAAAGCCGCCGTCCCCGCCACTACTGTAGCCACCGACCCCGCCATCAGTGTAGCCGCCGTCCCCGACAGCACTGTAGCCGCCGTCGCAGACGCCGTCGTCGCTGCTGCCCCCGCCTCTACTGTAGCCACCGACCCCACCCTCACTATAGCCGCCGCCACTGACGTTGTTCAATCTCATTTTCGATTTTTTTTTTTTTCTCGTCGTCGCATTTTAGCTCCAGCTCTCCAGCTTTTCTCAAGTGTTGCGTCGCCTTATCTCGTCGTTTTTTTCTCTTCTCTGTGCTTTTTCAACGTCCACTCCGGCAATCGTGTAGCCACTCGAATTCTGTGCACTTGAACCGAGAATTCGCCAGCGGCGATAACACGGCGTCCACACAAACACGAGGTAACTGCTAGATTCTTCGAACGTTTTTTTTTTTTTTTATAATTGTCGCAAATATTAACGAGACTTGTCTCCGTGTTTCAGGTATCGATCGTGGTGTTCATTGAAAACACATTATTGTAGACAATCTGTTGCTGATCAATCATTAAAACGGTCCGAACGGCGGCGTCCTTTGGAAACAAATTAATTCCGATCGCACCTGGTCAAATCTGTCACGCGAAAAAAAAAACACAAGGTAAGCGCTAGATATCTATATAAGGGCAACTCTGGCGTCACACGTTTTGCGAAAATATCATCTCATTTGTTATTATGGTCAAGTGTGGAATATATGAAAATATTTTGTCACCCGTGGCGGCGTGGTTTTTTTCTGTTATCATTGTTGTATTGTTACGAATGCGGTACTCGTTGTCGTGTAAATACCCTTGGTATAATACCATACCGCCGAATCGGTTTTCAATGCGAACGGGCGGCCTACGCTCACGTCCGAATCGGACTTGAGACGACGACGACGATGACGTCATCGGTCAGTGACCAGTGTGAATATTCCAACCGTTCGCGAATGAACGCGGGCGGCGGGGAACGGGGGGGAAGTCGGCGATTACGGCCCTACGTGATAACATTGCATATTTGCATCTGTACGTGAAATTCGACAACGTGATGCTACTGTACAGTCGTGTTGCTCGGTATACTCCTCCTCCCTTCCGCGCCTACCCATGGCCCGTCCCATTATCACGACCTACTGCGCAGGGGCTCGTTACCGATTTGTAGTGCTGGTGAAAAGTTACGCGCGTACGTGAGAAAAAATAATACTGCGAAATGTAACGAAAAACGGGGTCGTTGTTCAATCTATTGTTGTTATCGAATTCGCCAAGTACGCTAAGTACGCCATATAGTTTAATTTCATGATCGCAACCTTGATTCTATCCGCGACACAATAAAGTATTAGCGACAGCTGCTAATCGACAACTGACAACTACGACGTATCCGATCGGACTCGACAGATCCGCTGCACAGTCTTCGAGGACGCTGTATAAGGTTTGTATTTTGTTTTATCTCGATACATTTTGTAATAATTTGTATAATGTATGTAGTATATTGTAATGTAGTAGATTGTTCGTAAATGCCGGTGAAAAACGTTTACGCTTTGTCTACGTTCTGTTAGAGAGAAATAAAAAAACACTTCTTTTTTTCCAGTGATAATTTATCAATATTCATAAAGTTTCCAATATAAATTTGAATATTGATGATATCATAAATCGGATGTAGGGTTAAGAAGTCACTTATTGTTAGTCTCATCATCAAAAGTCACTGTTTATAATATTAAAACGCCTTCAAGTCACTTTTCAAAATTATTTCATTAGGTGTTTGGGTCAAGCATAAATGTTTCCAATTAGAGGTAGAATTTTGTAGCTCTATAAAGCGCTTAATGTTAAGCAATAAAACATATAAAACTACCAAATCTTAAAAAGGGTATCTAAAGTATTTTTAAATGAGACGTTATCATTTTGGATTGTTTTAATTATTTAACAAATCCATAGTGGTTACTGATTAGTGACTAATATAACGGGTTACAGCTAATTTAAAATTCTAAATTTTAATTAAATCCATTGAAATACCAGTAAAAACTTTTAACCTTGAGCATTTTTCAAATAAAATACAAAATTCAAAAATATTATACTCGTGACGGTAATGCGGACATATAGAATACCAAACACAAAGACTTACAGACTTTTTTTTGTTACGCGTTAAATCAAACATCACGAGTAAATTCAATAGATCCACGATTATGGAACACATTAAATGGTATAAAAATAAATATCAACCTTTCAAGTTTTTTTGTAAAAATGTTATTAAAAACAAACAAGATTCACTTTGAAAAGAAAAAAGTATAACAAAAAAAAAAAAAATTAAACGCCTAAAAAAGTAGAGTAAAATAATTAAAATTATAATATTCTATGTACTCAAAACCAAATTTAAATAGCTGCCATAGCTTCGTTTTAGATCAATAAAAAAGAAATAAAAGCAAATGCCTACAAAATCTGAAGTCTAGTTATAACTTAAAACTAATGTGTTCACACATTCATTTGTGTTAGCTAATTGTTTTATTCTTATTATACTAGATACCTACATATTTTTGATTTTTAATTTGTTCATTTTCAATGTTTTGATCTTTTGATACCAACTTAATATTTGTGAAAGTATATACCATTTTATGTAGAGGAAGAATAGAATTATTAAATGTGAAAACCTTTTTTTTTTTTTTTAATTAAATGAGGAAAATGTAAATAAATACAAATTACTATAAAATTTGATAGCAAAAAGGTTTAATAGTTACTACCTTATTGAATTTGGTATTAGATCAATTTTAATTATCCCTGTCCCCTTGATTAATTTCTGGATCTGCCACCACTTGTTCTATGAAATTAATCTTTAACTGTGACTGTCAAAGTAGAGAGAAAACCATTGTATAAACATCTAAATAATTATTTTTAATAAAATTGTTTATGTTTGTCTTACAGAATCATAACACAGAAGTATTTAACAATATTTAATAATATGGCCAGTTGCATTTATCAACCATTTGAAAAAAAATGTGACAACTGTCAAGAGAATATTTTATCATATGAAAACTTACAAGCGAAAAAACAACAAAATGAAGGTTATATATGTTATTTAAGAGAAAATTGTGAATTCACCAGTCACGATGACAATACTTTTAGACTACACTTGGCACTGCACAAAATGAGAAGACGTGAAATTGATGATTTTAAAAGAGAAATTCTTAGGACACCACAACTTAAGTCTTTAATGAAAAAAGTTGAGATAAATCTCAAAAAGAACAAGGCAGATAATTATAGTTCAGAAGATTTAAAGGACTTTATCAAAGAAAAGTTGAATTGGTTGTTATGTGAAATTGACCACGACTCTAAAAAATCTAATCTAAAATCAACTGAGAAGACTATCATTATGAGTTTGCTAACAGAATTAAACAAATTACCAACAATTAAATTAAAATCTAAAGATAATTCCCAGGTCATGAGCAATACAAAACCACTTACTATTGGAGAAATTGAGAAATCTCAAACTAAAGTAATTATTTATAATTTAAAAAATATTACAGAAGATAGTGTAATCAATCCTATTGGAAGAAGTTTTTATAAAATCTTGCCTGATGAATTTATCACAAAACATCAATCTCATATTGATAATTTAAGAGGTAATAATTATAATTGCTCATATAAATTTTTATAATATATGTTTTGACATGTTTCACTTGTATATTTTGAACAGAATAGTTGTAATTAAAATTATTTTTTCAGTCATTCTTGTCAAAACATATATTTTATTCTAATGCAAAATATTAGAATATCTTTATCAAGCTTTTGTAAAAATACTTTTGTTTTTTTTATTCATTAGTAATTTTAATTTAATTTTTTTCAGTTTTTCGCATCATAAATATTGATGATGAATACTGTGTAGTGGAATTGAAGAATATCATTACAAAAACAAGAGCAATGTTTACACTCGAGTTTACACCTGCAATTAATACTGAAATTCAATTGTTAGAATCCAACCCAGATTGTATGAGTCGTTCTGAATTAAATATGCAAAAGCCAAACAGTATGAAGGATTGGTCGGTATTGCCCGACTTAAAGATGTTTGACGGATTAATGGAAGATGGACCTGGTACTGTGAATTTCGAGTTGGATAATGGTATAATTGTTACTCATAAAAATTAAGTGTTTAAAACAAATTTAAAGTATGAATATTTTTTTTTCCTAATTTCTACAATCTGTAACAGTTGATTTACAATATGAGTAAAATGTACATAATATTTATTTTTATACAGCATGATTGGCTTAGTTTAGGAAATTATCCATTGGTACTACCGTACATCTAGAAATTTCACATGTATTTACATTTGATTAATTATTAATTATGGATTTTTAAGATCTCTACATCACCGTCGCTACAGTTCCCTCAGGGGGGGGGGGGGGTCACAGAGTATATTTTCAGAAGCTAGCTCAGTAGTTGTTTATGGATTTGTGTGGGGAATTAATTTATAGTGTACTACTGAAACACTAGAGAAAGGGGGGGGGGATATTGTGGTCTTTGTGAAATGTATGGTTGGATACATAGAAAGGAGCTTTTATGATTTGCCTGAGGGTTTTGGATTGAAATGTCTGCAGTTTGTTGATATCGGATGGCTTAGCTAAGAGAAATCTTACAACTGATTAATCAAATTACATTCACTTTAATTTTAATAGTTGGTTTTATATTAATTATTATTTTGTACCTACAATTTGTATTTTATTTTCCTCATTAAATAATAAAATTTGTATATATATAATATATATTTCTTAGGCTTTTTTTTTACTTGACATTATTACAGCGTTGTGATTGTATAGAGGTTTTTCTTTAAGTATTTAAGTATAAGCACTTTATAATAAAACAAATGAGATAATATAGTGTTTAATATTTAATTAAGTTATGTTTATGTATTGTTATTTGCCTAATATTATATATATATATTGATGTTATACCTGTTGTGTTGCTTTTAGTATTAGTGAACATAATAATTTATGGATAAACTTAATTTCCCAGAAATGATTATATTATTTAATGTTAGATGGAAGTCTAGAAAATGTTTAAAAAAAATTGATGAGTGCTTGCTATTTATAAAATAATATCAATACTTCTAGTAGTATAGTACTTTAACGAGTCTAATTTTCACACCAATAGTAAATAATCATAAAAATATTTTTTGATAAATCCTTTTGAGAACAATATTACACAAGACTATAGAATTAATTAGCTGTATATTACTTATGTACCTACTTATAAATTTACCACTGAATATTTTAGTTAAATGTTAGTTGCTTCGTTCTTTAGTGGACTGTATTAACTAGGTTTGCGCAAAAACAACACACTTTTATTCGTAAGAAAAAGTATTCTTTATTTCGCTAAGAGGAGACTTGTATGAACGATAACCGTGCAGTGCTTCAGAAAAGAACAGTAGTCGCTACGACTGCTACATGTACATAGATTTATTCGGCAATCGTGATATGGAACGTTGACCGATGCCGATCCATGTCACGATTCACCGATTACATTAACCGTAATAATAATAATTATAACACTCGGTCATAGAAGTTCATTAAATCAATTTGATTTAATAAAATATAAGTATGTGGTATGTATTAGTTTAATAATGTTGTCCAAGTTTTTACTGTACCGGATAGCACAATGTGTACACACCTGTTTTCCATTAGAAAATTGTCAAACTCGAGTTCTAAGTATTCACAAAATTCACAATTAAGAAGCCGCCGTGTTCTTCCAATTTTACCAATAGAGCCTCCCAAGTACCTAACCGTTCGATTTGTAATAAATACAGTATTGTTTTCCAATTTTTTTTATCAAATTAAAGTCAATTAATAATATAAAAAAAAAAAAAAAAGGAAGAAAATTCTATTGATTTTTAAAAGTTTTTCGAACAATAACTGCTACTACAGTTTCGCCATAAAACTGTGTAAACGTTTCTCGTCTATTTCAAATTAAAAAAAAAAAAATACAAATGAAACAAAAAAAACTAATATTCGCGCGTCTCGATAAGAAAACAGTCGTCCCCATCTCGTACTGCACGGGCGGGCGGCAGTCCGCGGTTCGCCCGAGTTCGAAGATTACACGCGCGGCGTATACACCATATACGAGTATAATAGTAATAATAATAATAATAATAATAATTTTACGTGCGTCGTTCTTCTTATCATCCGTTCCTCTGTCGTCTCTCGTTCTAATCTCGAGTTGTCCGTCCCCCGCCCGCCTCGCTCGCGTCGTCATAATCGGTGTCCAGCCGCCGCAGTTGTCCACTCCTGCGACGGTTTTTTCACGCCCGCACGGTTGGCCACACTGCGCGTCGTCGTGTGTTTGTGTACGGCGTCCGCCTCGCCTTTGTTTTTTTTTTTTTTCTCGTCGTCGCGCACTCTCCACTCACCGTGTTCTCGATTATCGCGTTGTCGTCGTTGCCGTCGTCCTGTGTCCATATTTTTCGATTTCGCTCATCATTTTACACTCTTGTAGTTTTCTGTTTTGTCGTTTCGCGGAAATCGTTCGCCGTTCTCGCGACGCTTTACCGTTTTTGACGTCGCGAACAATATTAAGTTCCGCCGACGGCCGTTCGTATTGTTCGTACCGAATCGACAGAACCTCCGAAGAGAAGCGGCATCGGCATCAATCAGTCGGGTAAATAACATTTCTCGTTTTTGTGTATTATCGTGTGTTATTTTCATTGCGGGTTCAAGCGTGGGTTGTTGTTTGCGGTAAAATATTATTTTTCGAGTACTATTTGTATGCGAGCTGAAATGTCGCGACCGGTTTCGATTTGACGTCGTCGTCGGGTGTAAAGAGCGCACTATTATGCGAGTATTAATCGTGTAATTATTTTGTTTTTTTACTACAATTTTCCGACGGTTGTATAAAGAATTTTCGACGTTCAATTTTTTTTTCATATTTTATAATGTTGTACGCGCGCACTCGCACGGGCGGCGCTGACGCCCGTACACGGCAAGGCGGATGCCGAGACATGACAATGGCGACGCCCGTTCACGTTCGCGTTCACGCACGCACGCAAGCGCCCACTCACACCTACTAACACACTTATACTCTTTGAAAAAATTAGATTTTATGACATTATTTTAAGGCGCTTCTTAATTATTGGCATGTAATTATTAAATTACACGTCTAAACCAATTGGGCCCTTTCGACTCGCCTCGAGTCACTATCGGGTTTTACATGTTTTAAGGTCTTTTACCATGTTATAATCGTTGTAATACAGAAGTATTATATAAATACAGGCGTTAAATATGTGTTTTGTATAGCGGATATTATGAATATATGAACCTACATGAATAAACAATAAAAAAATAATTTTTTGACTGATGTTTAATAAGTTCACACATTAAATAACTCAATTCAATCAGATATTTGTTCGATAAAACTTGCTTCGAATAAATATTAATGAATCGTTTCGTTACAAACGATACTGCTTGTAGCTAATTGTTTCATCATTGGTGGAATATTATCTAGTACATTTTTAAATGAGCCAGCCTATATGTACATCATCTAGTGTCATAAGTCATTTCAAATGAATACGTCGACCTTCATTTAACCCGTCTTCGTTGGTATCGCTATGTAACGTCCCACCATTGGTGTTTAGTGAGCCGCGCTCACATCGTTATTTTTTTATCATTATTTATTATATAATAAACTTTGAACATTGGAACTAACACCAAATTATTTATATTTAAATATTTCAAGCAGTAAAAATTAAATACTACACTCAGATAACAGAGGTATACGCCTCGATACCAATGACGGGTTACAACTCTTTTCATCAACTAGTCCATGATGAAATGCTTTTAGTAAAACTATTTCTTTAGCTTTCTCTAAATTATAAATGTATTTTTGTTTAGTAGGGATTTAATTTATAGTTTTATACGGTATAAAACATACATAATTATGTGTTTTATACTTGACCATATTACATGTTTCAACCTTGAAATTTATAAAACATGATGTATTCAATATAACATTCCCAAGACAAGATATAAAGGTAGTCGGGTAGAAAAAGATAGATAAATATATCTAGTTTGGAAATCTCTTTTTGTTTTAACAATATTAAATGTATTACAACTACATTTAAGTTTATATACCCCGGCATTATTAAAGGTAAAGGTTAGGAGAAAGTTTTCAGAAGTTTTTAGCTCTAAAATGTATTTGTTTTAAATACCATCTTTATATTGTTTGGATTATTATTTAAAAGAATTTATTAGATAAATTATTTTGATATATCATACTACATTAATTGTCTGTTTTGGGATTAGGTTTTTGAATTTTATTTTGTTTTACAAGTTTATGGATTTATTTAATAGTATTTTAATTAAAATTATTTTCAAGAGCTATATTATAAATATTGTCGAGTTAATGTTGATAATTATGTTTATTGAGTTAAAATATAACATTTTTTGAGAATACGGATGGTTAGTATTGTATGGTATTATCGTATCAGTTTGAGTTGGTTTACTATAAATATTAAGATCAAATTTACTATGAACTATTGTTACTGTAAGATCTAAGAAATTTAATTTACTATTTATCCAGGTATCGACTGTGAATTGAATATGTTTATTTATATTGTTTACTCCGGCAAGACCTATTTTTTATTTTGTTCTTTAATTATTCAAGATATTTTATAATTTTAATAAATTATTTTATATATTTAATAATATTTTGTCATTACACAAGTAAATAGACCGATTACACAGACTATTATTTTGTTCAAATTTAACATTTCTGTTGAGTATCTGATGTTTTTTCTGTTTTCAATTACGAATGACTATTAAAAGCCGTCGCTTACTCTGTTTAAATAAAATCATGCCAAATTCCGGTCAGAGTGACTAAATAATAATTAATACATTTTCATAATTTTTTGTCCATAAATATTCTGTTTTTTTTTTTTTTACTGTACATTTTTTTAGTACATATTTTGCATTATTTAAGGTGATAGTGCACCGCATAATTCATGTGACTATTGACTGATAGTGAATCGTAAAGTCGTAAATATTCGAATTCATCAAAAATATTCGTTCACAGTCATTGGCAAACGAATATTACTGTTTCCTACGGGTCTTTGCAAAGAAAAAAAAAAATCGAAAAATATTATTATTATCATTATTATTATGATGATGAAAAGAGATAGTGATTGTCGGGTAATTTTCTCCGTCTTTGCGCGGTCGTCGGCGGCGGCGGTAGCAGCAGTAGTTTGTACTCGGACTAAGGTGGTATCACTGCGCCGCCGCCGCCGCCGTCGTGAACAATAAGCTGTGGATATTGTACACACCTGGTAAGGAGACTACGGTGGGTGTGGGGTGGTGGTGGCGGCAGCGGCCGCCGGACGCCGGACGATCCGCCGTCCGCCCGCGCGTCTTCCCGCCAATGTTCTCTCACTGTCTTCCTTGTTCGCCACTTCCAGAAGTGGCTACTCGACGCGCTGTCGATCGTAATCGGTCGTGACGTCACCGCCTGGCGTCCGTCTCACCGTGTAGCGGCCATTGTACCTCGTTTGCGTCGTTCGTCGTTCGTCCGCACTCTCGTGTTCGTTCCTTCGCATGCACTTTTCACTCGCGCGCGCACGACAATCAGTTCGCTTTTTTTCCTCGTTTTTTTCGTCCGTTTCGATCGCGCCACTCTCGTGTTCAATCGTCGTGTTCTTTGGGTGTTTCTACACGGTAGTAAGTACTCGTGAACGCATTTCTAATGTCTGTCCGCCCCGGCGGCGTACGCCGAGCGACCATTTTCGGTTCTCGTTTGCACAAATTAACACCGGGTGGGTGTGTCGGGTTGTTGTTTGGATTCGCTCGTCGATTTTCATATTCAATTGCATTTTTTTTTTTCTCCGAGACTCGTTACTGCAATAGTATTGTTGGCCGTGTTAATACATCTATTTCGATCGACGCGATCGCAGAGCCGTGTTGTTATTGCCGTAGCAATCGTATTGATGTCATTATTTATTTTTACTTTTCATTAGCCTCAAAACACTTTATGATATCGCGATAACATACAACATAATTATAAATACATTGTCGAACCCTGTACGCTATGCTTGTGTTTGTGAGTATAGAGTGTAATTGTTTCGCTATTTAGTATTGATATGTACTGATGAAATCCGTCTACTCGTTTTATATAATATCTAAAAAGTATGGTTTATGCCCCTATACATATTATAATACAAATTTCAATTCAATCTAACCGTAGACTGTTTGTGAGGTTTAAACAAATTAATTATAATTAATTAATTACAATATATTATTCGGTATATTATTGAATACTTTTATTCTTGTATATACGTATAAAACATTTGTATTATGTTTGCTTCGTCTAAATAATTTTAAGTCATCGCTATCCGTATTTAGAGTGGATTTTTTTTGTTTATAATTTATAGTCTATGGTTTATTACCCAATTGCTCTTTAGTTTTAATTTTAAATAGGTTTAATTAGTACTTCTCTGAGAATTCATTAAACAATTATTCGACAGTTCATTTAATTTATTTGTATACTTTTTGACATCAGTTTTATGAACTATAGTGACATAGATAGTACTTATAGAACTAT
The DNA here is from genome assembly GCA_948098885.1 of Drepanosiphum platanoidis. Taxonomy (NCBI): domain Eukaryota; kingdom Metazoa; phylum Arthropoda; class Insecta; order Hemiptera; family Aphididae; genus Drepanosiphum; species Drepanosiphum platanoidis. The sequence goes on from OX402540.1 coordinate 588,133, forward strand.
AGTAACCAAGTTGTGCCATTAAATTTAAATATTCCAATTTGTTTTTATCTTTTAATCTGGTAGCATATTGATTATAATTGCTTTGTTTACTGATTTTATTTTTAATAATATTTAATTAGTTATTATTTAATTATATTTTAAATTGCTGGAAACTATGATTATGATCTCAACATATAGCCATTATGTCATGAGTAGTTCCATTTTTTGTTAACATTCAGTAGTTGACAATTACAGTTATCAATAATAATTGTCTAATTGACATTATCAATATTATGCTTGATTTTAACAAAAACAACTAACTACTGTTTTGGTTGAAATTATCATTATAGGTTTTAATTTGAATCCGTCTATTAAGATATTTAAATTTATCAATGAATATTTTATAGGTTTATTGTTTTATTTTTACTGATCTTATTTATTATTTTTAGGTTTCAATTTCATTCTAGGTATCCTAGAATAGTTGTGGAACTAGCGTACCATTGCAGCTCAAGAATTCTCGTGAGTAAGTTTAAATAAAAATGTATTTATAAATTGATCAAGAAGTGTTTATTATTTTTCATTTTAAAGATAACTAATTGTTCAGTTAGACTGTAGCGTTTTCAAGATATTGATTGGGGCTGGGGGAGATATGCAAATTAATTTCAAAGTTACCCCATAAGCAGTGACGGGAGGAGGTACCCGGACTAGGCTTTAAGTTGATATTGGTGGGTCGACCTGGAGCATTTAGCCCTGCCAATTTGGATCCCCAACGGCTAGTGGTGGGGGCCTATTCGGAGAGACGTATAAACTTCATAAAATTGAATTAAAAATAAATCGTCATTCATTGTTTAACACCTTATTTCAGTCATTGAGTTCCTTGGATAAATTTTCAGTCTTTTTCATACTTCGAAAGATTCTTGGGAATTAACATAATTATAGTTGTGGCGCATGATATTTTAAAAATAACATATTGCATACAAGTTTGCAATGAAGTAACACATTTTATGTCTTTAAAATTGGGGGGGGGGGTTTCCTAAAAGTCTGTGGAATTGGTTTGGGAGCTGTAGGACCTTTGGTTGTGGAGTTGTTGAGGTTTTAAATTTAAGGGGGGAAATTTTTGGGGGGTGGTGGGGCTTGGGTCCCTGAGTGTAGGGGAGGTGGTCCGGTGACTAAGTCCCTAACGGTTGGTGCGCGGCGGCGTTTTCCGTGGGAGCACTCGCACTTTCGGTTTCCCTTAGTAACGCTGTAACGCTTTTCGATTCTATGTGCCAAAGAAAAGACATAAAATGTCAAAAATGATTAATATTGGATATATATATATGTGACTGCATATTACACATTTAATATACCTAACTGCATTTATGACTACAATTGGATGTTTAATTTTTTTTTCATTTTTGACTGCCAATAACTGTTTGAATTTCAGTGGCCAGATACAATTTCATTGTAAAATATATATTGAAAACCAAAAAAAGCACATGTTATGGATAAGGCCCGGGGAAATATTTTGATTAATCAATATTTATCCATTATTAATTTAAATATCCGAAATAACCGAATTATTTTTGTAGTTAATTGTATGGTTTTGGTGAGAAAGGGCACACATCAAATCATACGATTTTTCAGGAGACAAAAAAACCTAATGAACTAAATATTTGTTGTTTAAATTACAATAACAATTTACTGAAAAAGTTCCTCATACTACCTACTCAATCTATTGGTAAAACACCATTATCTAAATCAATGTTTCCCAACCTTTTTTTACTCAATGCCCCTTTTAGATTTTAAAAATCACATACCTCAAATAAATTTTTTCAAAAGATTAACATTTTATTTTTTAATAAGCTAATTAATTAAAGAAAAAATATAACATTTTAATGCTACAATTTAGTTAATTTTTTTATTTAAATACCTACTAAAAATATGAATTATAAAATTTGATTTCAACATTTCTAATATAAAATAATAACACAAAAAATACTTATGTGACCAACGACTGCCCTGAGGTTGATGGTTTCCTGCTAACGAAATTATATCTGGCTCAATTAATGTCGGCATTACTCTTAAATCTCCTCTTTCACATATTTCTAATTTGTTTCTTGATTTGGTCTAAACCGCACTAAAGCCATTATCCGAAAGTCAGAATGTTTTGAGCTTGATAAGTTGACTAATTTTTTCCTTAGAAAGACCTAATTTTGAAACAAATGCACTAATAATGGACTTTGATTTGATAAAATTAATTTTATCGCCTTGCAAAATTTTGATTGACATCATCGAGTTTTTCAGAAATATTTGCTAGGTATGCGTTATTCGTCTCTCTTTTATGTAATTCATCGTAAAGTTGTTTATCAAAAGTGGCTGCAGAAGTTCTAGTATAGTTTGAAATAAATTATAAAAGAGTGTCAAACAATTTCCTTTTGATAGCCACCCAACTTCGGTGTGTAGATCGGGGCATTCAAAGTCTTCATCATTCTAGTGTCTATAACCTATATAAATTCTGTATATTACATTTGGTATTTTAAATTAGTTTTTATTCTACGCAGTTATACATTTCATTGCAATCAGTTATAAACAATATAAATGTAAATGATAGATGAGCTCCTTTTCAAAATACAAAATACCCACAAGTAGCGTCCACGTTGGGAATCACTGATCTAAATCCATAAGTATTGATTTTTCGATTGACATTAACGTACATTTTTTTTATCTATAAAACGTGTTTTAATCAATTTTTTTCTACTTAAATTTTATCAAATATTTAAAATTATAAAAAGTTTAGAATAACTTATTATGCATTATTTAGAATGTTCAGGGCTTAAAAAACTGTATAAGAAAGGTAATTCGGTTGTTTTGTCGATATTCTTCGGATAATAAAATTGAAATAGTAAAAAAAAAAATGTAATTTTGGACTATGGAAAAAAATAAGATTCGAGGATTTATCTCCCGTGTCCTTCCGCGTGAATGCACATTTTGTTCAATAATTATTTAACCATATATTCTCGTTCTTAAGAGTTGGGAAATTAAATACAATAATTTTAATTCTTGTTTGAACAAAATTGTCCTTGATTATACATACTTATATCATTTGTATTTATTGTATAGATTCGTAAACAAGTCGAGAGTTATCCAGCCAATTACAATAATAATTTATTAAAAATGGCAACTAATTGTAAATTCCATGATCATATTATCAAAAAATGTGACGACTGCAAAGAGGTTGTTTGGTCTCTGAAAACTAAGACTACATTGATTGATCTAAACGAACATGGTTTTGATGCGATGTTGGCTCGACCCAATTGTGGTTGTGAAATGCCTGATGAATTCAAACATATTAGTCATGAAAAGTGCAAGTCTGTAGAGAAAACAGATAATTTAAAAACCTTTTTGCTTAAAACGCCACAGATTGATACTGTGCTCAAGATACTCAAGAAAAGAAGCTCAGAATTTTTTGACACGAAACATCTTACCTCCGCAGAAGTGCGGGCTATACTTGAACAGAGGTTATATTATTATTTGTTTCAACTTGAATTGGAACCGAGTACCCGTAAATCAAAGCATGAACTTAAGAAGTTAAAGAAGCTATCGAAGGCTTTGAAACGTTTGAGAGTTTCGTTGTTGAACCAAGCAAGAGATGAGTTTATGGAACTAAGTAAAAATAAAAAGGCCAAGTTGGAAGATTTCAAATATGAAAGACCACTGGTAGAGGTACCCTCATGTCCTGTACTTGAAGACATAATTGGTCCGACTACTACTGTTATTGTATTAACAATAAACAATTGTGAAGATGCAAATATTCTTGAACCTATAAGAGATTTCGGAATTTACAAGTTATTGGTTAATCAATTAGTTGAAAAGGATGTGCCACACATTGATTCATTAAGAGGTAACACTATCATTTTATCATCTGCATTATGTATTTAAAAATTCTGATCTAATTAAATTAAATGTAATATTATGAATAAAAGAATTGGTCTTGTTAAAATAAATCTAAAGAAATATATTTTACCATGGCAATGAAAACATTTTTAACGCCTCATTTATTCATTTTTCTGATGGATCTTATATTTATTTTTAATGGTTGCATCGTTTTAGTTTATTTTGACGGATTTTTAGGTGTTAGATCTCTCAAATATGCTTTCTTTATGCTAAATACATTTTTTCCTCTGAATTCTGTGTGTTTCGTGAATTGTAAAGATAATGTCTTACTCCCATTTAACTGCATTCACTAGAAACAAATATGTAAAATCATAAAAATCATCCTACCTCTAGTAATAACCAAGGGAATTCTAATAAGTATAATTAAAAAATATTATTTAATTAATTATTCAGTATTACTAAATAACAACTCGAACGTTTCATTCCAAACTTATTAATAATATTCACGAACAATATTGCAAATAAAATTACTTGCATTTGATTCATTGATTATACAATCTTGTATTCTTATACATTTTTCATGTCCTTGTGATAATAATAATAATAATAATAATGGTGTTTATTAGGTAATATGTTCATATTACTTTTTTGGGGAGGGGGGGGGGGTAAATGCCTCATTTGGCCCTCTCGACGGGCGCCCGTGGCACTTTTTATTAAACATTAAATGTTACCTACAAAAAGGTTTTTATTTATAAATTCTATGATTTTTTTTTAAAATAAAATGTTAATAATTTCTTAAATAGTGCTTGTTGTATTTATGGTTTCGTAGCACGATAAACTTGAGCTTAATAATAATAATTGATACTTGTATTTACTCTTTAATAGGATAAATATCTCCTATACATAATTAATATAAATATATAAATTGATAATATGATTTAAAACTAGGCAACACTCGAATTGAATGTTTTTAACATTTTCTTAAATCATAACATCAAATACTACCTTGATTGTTATATTTTAATATCAACTTTGATGTTCTTTTTTTCAGTTTGTTCCATTATGAACATCGACTTTAAACATTGTGTGGTGAAAGTCAAGAACTTGAGAGTAGCGAAATCCATATATTTTGTTACTGATTATTGTTTGGAAGTCGAACAAGATGTCGATGAGATTGAATCAATGCCCAAATTTGTAGAACGATATGAAATACAGATGAATTCGCCAGGTGATTATAACAATTTTACGGAAGTGCCCGAATTTGACATATTTCTCAAGTTGATGAAACACGGTGTTCGCGGGGATATGGAAATTAAGTTTGACAATGATATTGTTATTTTTCATAGAGAATGAAGTACTGCCTTAGAACAATGAGTATTTAAGTTCATTCATGTGTATTGAACATACTCATTGTTGAAAATATTATTATCAGTTTTCAATAAGATTGGTTTTATATCTGTTTATATATATATATATATATTTTAATTTAAATTTTAACATAAAATCAAATTCATATTAATATTTTTTAAAGTTAGGCCATATCTGAACTGAAATTATTAGAAGACTTATTATTAAGTAAATAAAATAAAATTTTAAGTTTTAAGTATTTCATTAAGAACTACTAATTTTTATTATGAAGACTTGTTCATACAAATTTATTTAAATTGGAGAAACCCTCCACATTTCACTGAATGATTCAGCAGTAGAAGTATGTATAATGTTATAGTTTTGCCTTGCAATATTTGAAATTGTTAAATTAAATGTTTTAGATAATTATTTTGATCCGAATACAAATGTTAATATTTAAAACAGTGTTTCCCAAAGTGGGCGATATTGCCCCCTTGGGGGCGCTAGAGCTATCCAGGGGGGCAATGGAAGTTACAAGCTTAATTGGGGGGCATTTCAGTACAAAAAGGGGGCGGTGACAGTTTCATCTATCATTATCGCAATAACAGAAACACAGTACGTTGAAAAACGTAATTTGTTGTGTACTATTTTATTTAAATTTTAAACGTTTTTCACATCATAGCTGAATCGAAGACACCAACCACATCCATCTCATTAAGATATATATTTTCATTTGTACCTATACATTTTAAGGGGGCGTTTGTCGGATTTTTTTTTTGGAAGTGGGGGCGGTAAAAATAAAAAGTTTGGGAAACACTGATTTAAAAGAATCCAACTAATGAAATTAAAAAAAAAATTTTATCCTGGATAAAATATTAAAAAATCATTTTTGTCTCGCCAGCACATCAAATTAAATGTTTTATTGTTGACATTTACCAAAACCTTAAAAATTTAATCTTTTTTAATGTCAAATTATTTTATTTTTATTTTTTCAAATCTCTACATTCGTATATTCAATAACATTATTACATCTTTATTATTAATGCTAAGTTGATGTTATTAATTGTTCAGTGAAATGAATAAACTCTTAAACTATTAAATATTTACGACACTATTTGATTTAAGTCAGCTGTTCTCAAACTTTTTTGTTCGCGGAGCCCTTATGTTCCTAAAAAAAATTACGGAGCCCCGAAAATCAGAAATGTCTATTCGAGACAATAATCCATAAAAAAAAATGATGTCAATTGTTAATGAATAATGATTATTGCTTTTTATTTAAAAAATTAACTAAATTATCGTACAATATGTCAAATGAACGAAAAATCAGACTTTTATCTAATCTCATTTTGACTATGACACAAAATAATATATTATGTGAATTTATAAATAGTTTAAAACGTTTAAAAAAATAATTTAATAATTTGAATTTAATTAATACAAATATGTCCAGGGAGCCACGGAGCCCCTAGACTACTCTCGCGGAGCCCTAGGGCTCCGCGGAGCACAGTTTGAGAACCGCTGATTTAAGTAATAATTATCAGTTATATATTTAGAATTAAGGGTTTTTTTATAAACATATTACACAATATTATCAATACATAGTTTAAGTTAATCATTATATAAGATAATAACAATTTTTAAGTTTTAATCCTACATTATATTATATTCATTTTCTCAACCAAAATCGATAACGATATATATGATCTGCAATTAAAAATATAATTGATGTAGTAGACTAGCAGCATGCCAAATGTATATCTCTAAATCATATGTGGACACTTGATTATTGATATAAAACATTTAATTTTAATTTTTTCTTTTCTTTTTTTTTTATATAATTTTTACTTTATGTCAAATCACAATTTGACAAGTTTAAATTTGTTCCGTAAGACTAAATATGTTTATTTGATGGGGGTCTTTATCTAACTGGTGTTAATACTTAACGATACATTTTTTTACTTTCCGCGTCCAATGTTCAGAGTTGTCACTTTTAATCACATGAAAAAATGATAAAAATGACAACTTCGATTTTATCAGTTTCTCTAGTAGATTTTAAGTATTTTTTAATATTTTATTTTATTTAAAAACCTTGTACAAATTAAAATAGCTAACCACCTGTACTGTTCATCTTATATTTAATAAATGATATAATTATAATTTAACAGTTGGTTATGAATTTATTTATTATTTTTTTGCCTTGCGGTATGATAAATAATCGGTCGCTTTCATGTACTTTATGTGTATCTTTTCTAATCGGAAAACGTTTCGTTTTTTTTGAAAAATAACTTTTAACCTGTCGATGGTACACATTTATTTCTCAATACGATTACTACACTGTGAGGAGCACCTCCATCGCTTTTATATCGTTTAATAAAGGTTTAATTATTTGGTTTTAAAACGTTCTTTTAAAGAGCGGTGATATATTCGAATAATGGATTCGACAACACCAAAATGATACTGAACCAATTGTGCAATCTCAGAGTTTTCAAAAGAAAAAAATTTAAGATGTACACCATATAGTAAGTATTGTTGTCTGTTGATGAGAGCTGGTTTTTAATGAATAAAAGAGCTGTTTTCCATAAAATAGATAACGAGAGGTCTAATGACTTTCAATAAATGTATAGTATATAAAATAAATACGTAGTATTAGGTCGTTTCAAAACGTATAAAAAAAGTAAAAGAAAATAATTTAAAGTAACTGTTGGCCGTGGACATTTTTAAAATCACTTAAATTCTGCTCGACATCGTAAAAGAAATAAATGATTTTTTTTGTCCGTAATCTTCGAGTAAAAAGCTGAGTAAAATATTAATTTATGAATAATGTAAATATTTCAAACAAAACATGAGGTTTCGATGAGACGTTAAAGCACACAAAAAATGCAAATAGAAACTTTTTACGTAAATGAAATATAAAATATCGGATCGATATTGAAATAAATTCGTACAAATATATCATAATTTATATTGAATGTAAACAATGAGAAAACAGAACTACCTTAAAAAAAAAAAAATAATAATAATTTACCACTAGTAAATGTGTAAAATACATAAAAATTTGTTTGATTTGTATTTTTGATGGAAATAATATTGTAGGAGAGACAGGGTTATAACTAATTCATACTAATAATAATTATAAACGATTCGTTTTAATCGATTGAGTTTATGTGTGTGTACCAAAATGTGTTTGCAGTAACATTTATGTGAAAAATATATAATGAAAACGATTTTAAATTGCTAAAAGAGGCGACACATATTTTTTTGATCAAAATTAAGTATCGTTTTATCTTATCACTGCAGTTTTTGCAAAAACTAAATTTTTGAAACTGTTTGGAAAAAAAATCACACTTGAGCGTTCTCAAGACGTGGTCTCAGATTTGTTGTACTACGTTTAGGGTAGGGGAGAGATTTAGATAACTTTGGGTAAATGAGGTATCGTGGTAAAACAGTGAGTAATTTCCTGCGAATAATAGTTTTATTGAGAGTGGATCACCATCGACAAATATTATATTATGTTTTTTTTTTTTAATTACTCAATAAATCGAATCGGTCGATATTTCGATAATAAATCTTAACGATATTTGGTGCGCAATGCAACTTACTACAAATCCATTATTTAGTATTTTGACGTTTCGTTATTTAGATACACTCTATGTGTAAACAATTATAATTTACCTGGTGTTTAGTCGAACGATTTACTTAATTGTGTAAACAATATTTTTGACCTATAAAACTCCGTGGTAGACTTATTTTTTAATAAATCTATACGAAATTCATTTTTGCATCCAATATAAGTTTCAACAGTAGAGTCAACGAGGTATTGTTTTCAACGGTAAATACAATGATGTCTGCTAAAAGTCACTACAGATTGTTGATAATTTCAATAATGTTCTGGAGCATTGTTTACTCGGTCGATTTCAAAGGCACCGAAGAAGAAGACAACAAAAGATATTGTAAGTATAACAATTATTTTTAACGTCGTATTTTTTTTGTTTATCGCGAAACATTACTTTGCTCCATCACATATTTTAGAAAAAACTACATTTTATTTTGGTAACATCAGTTGAAATTCGGGCCCCTTGCCCCCCTGGGACTTCAACGATTATAGAGCCCCGATTATAAAATGCAAATAATATGTTTACTTGTGTGAAACAGTAAATAATTGAAAATATCTTGGCTTGATAAAAATTAATTATTAAAATATCCAATGTTCAATTTTTATGCTGTGTAGTGTATAGTTTTACTAGTCTTTGTCGAACGTTGTTAAGAAATACATTTCATAATGATATGGAAATTTAATTATATTATTTGTATCTTTTAAACTAGATGATGTTCTCTACTGTTGTTTTTTTTTTTTTTTTACAGACCTAATTGATAATTCGGAAACTCATACTTATTATGACTACGAAAGGGATTTTATAAAATTATCCAACCCAAAATGTAAGATATTTCAATATAAATAACATATTTTACTATACTCAAAATATACATAAATTTAAATCCTTTAATTTGGGCTTTTTAGTTTTTATGGTTTGGTAGGAGGTATAAAGTATGGAAAAAAAATGTAATGCATAACATACGGTGTAAATGACCAAACATAAATGTTGAAACATTTTCTAAAAAATACTCTACTTAATCTTATATATATATAAAATTTAAACCTAATTATTATATAGATTCTATTGATATTGCTGAACCTCAAATCTTTATATTATACTCTGTATTAATTGGTAAATTGTGTCTTAAGCCAACTCACTCGATAAGCACTCCGCTTTAATTTTCTTAAAATAAAGTTGTTTATATATAATACGGTTATCTCATAATTATTTAAAAAAATTCTGATAATAAATGTAATAAACATTTTTCGAATTTTATGTGTTACTTTAATTTGCCCATTTTCAGCCTTTTAATTTAATGTGTTGACACCGTTTTAGATTATAAACTCATTCCTTTAAAAGGGTTTTACAAAACCTATTACACAAGTAAGTAACTATGAACATTACTGTACTTAACTTTAAGTAGTGGAAGTTAATGTTATGTTTATATATATATATATATATTATAAGTCATGTTGATTCGTTTTGCCAAATCTTAAGAGTTTCATTTAAAATATTTTTCAATCAAGTTAACTGTTGTAATGTTAAATAATAACAAAATTGAATTAACAAATAATTATTGATTTAACTTCAATTCATTTCATTTATAGCACTAGAGTTATATCACTAACTTTTGATATCAAAATCTTACGTGTAAAAATAATTATATCAAAAATCTAAAACATAAACTATAATTTATAATTAATGCTTGATATTCTCGTCGAAACAATATTGTTAATCCGAGTTGAATCATTGAAATGTTATTATTTTCCTATTAGATTTCTTCTATTTACGTGAGTACATACTTAAACCAGACTTTTTACCATATAATACAATTTGATTTTTTATAACTTTCAGTTTATACTAACTTTAAAACTCCAAATCATAAAAAAAACAGTGTAAAAGACAAAAAATTGAATACATAACTAATTAGGCGTAAAACTCTGCCGAAAACGAAAAAAAAAACCATTAGATTATTACAATTATCAATAGAGTTAATAAATATTTTTTTTACTTGATACCAGTCGATGAAATGTACGATTGAAACGCCGCATAGAGTTGCTCGATAGCTAATATTATGTTACTATTGCTCGTTGAAACCGACAAAACACTACTAACTATTTGAGTTACTAAAACACATATTTGAGTATAAATCAAATAGTGAATATGTTTTCAGGACTACCGAAATTAAAAATGGACTATGACGGATGGAAAACCAGTCTAAACGTTTATTGTGCGTACAGTAATATGATATATTTTAAGATTTATTTTAACGAATAGACATAAAAATTAATGAATTTTATCACAAAACAACAACAATAATAATAACAATAATAATTTGATATGAAAATTATCACGCGCGTGTGCTTATCACAGTGGTTATCCGTATGGAAATATTTACTACTATCTATCGGGAATTATACATTTCAACGTCTCGAAATTCATCTTAAATCACCTCGGAAAATATGTAACATTATTTCGCTTGTTTCGTTTTAATTGTTTGACGTTTTCCGTGGTGGACACCCACCATATACATCATGAGTAGTTAATTATTATTGTTTAACTTACAAACTTCCAATGACCTTAAAGTGTATAGAAATCAACAATACCCATTGAAATCGAATATTTAATTCGACATTTATCACAGGCGAAAACAAATTCATGTCTGAAGATTATTTCGGTAAGTCAATGTTAATATATGTTATTAAGATCTATCGCTCCGATCACGCGCTATCATAAGCATGTTTATAATCGACTAAATAATTGTTAAAAATATTTCGGCAATTTCGTTCCGTAATTTTAATCTCGGCTCTCTGTTTGTGTCTCACTCATAATGTTTCATCGTTCTATTTCTTTTCTGGTCAAATTGTTTAATTATGTTAGTTATATAATCAGTTTTTACATTTTGAGAATTGTGAAAACTCTATGATAAATTATTATATAGTCATAATGTTATCATTTATGTATTGATGATAAATAAATAACATTTAATACTAATTGAATGCTATTTTTTTATTTAGGTAATATAACTCGGGCTACATATTTTAAAGCGTATCTTTTGGAACTGAAGACGTGCTTAGAGAAAGGTGTGTAAAAAAATTATTGTAATTCGATCTTTACGCAATTACTTTTAATTTCATTTTAAATAAATAATAGTCTGTATATGTTTATGTCTATCTACTAAATAGACAATGAGGAGTATAGTAGTTAATGTGTGCACATTTTATACACATTGCATTTCCTCGTTGACTTTCATAATAATTTCTACTCTCCATTGTTATCTGGACTTAGATGTGAATATAATATGACTTTGATAACACCGTCCAGTGTCGAAACATTGAGGTTTTATTGTGTTTTGAAATCTGGAGTACTGTGGACATCATCGTTTGATTAAAGAATCTTACACTAGTCAATTTATTTAAAACAAACGAGTAGATATGTTTAAATAAATTATAATATGTATTTAAATGTGAATGTACATCGAGGTGTATCCAATATAAATCATTTTTATGTGAAATTAAATTATTTCATGCTCTATGCAGTATATTATATTATATGATTAACATTTTTCAGAAAATTTAAAACCATTTTTACAGTGTATTAGTAAGTAATGATTGTAGCATACTAATAATTATAATATGAGAACTACGTATCATTTAAATGAAATTACACGAATAATCCGAATAATTCATATAATTATTGATAAATTATAATAATTTCAGAGAGTTTTAAACCATCTCCAGACTTTAAGAGTAAGTCATAATTTGTTAGAGCCCTTTCGAGGCCATTGTTTAACATTAGTTTACATTACTATTGTTAAAAGTAGCGAAACATAGTAGCTAACTACAGATAAATGAACAGTTTGTAATATAAATTAAAGTGAAAATTATAGGACATAATTGAAACGTTTATTTATTTGTCTTGATCAATCATCAGCCATGTCCGAGATCATAAGTGTACCTCAGATAAAATACTGAAAAACCCCACAAAAATCCAATATTTGATAATAAGTTGCAAACGGTTTGTAGTAGTGTATTTGCAAAAGATCCATAATAAATAAATATCATGAAGTGTATCGTTTAATTTAAATGATTATTCTAGAAAAATATGATTCTTATGCTACTGTCAAAAGATGTATGGGTATGTTACTTGAACCTTAATAACATATAGTATAGTTATATGCCATTGTAGTAGATTCACTATAAAAAAATCGTCATTGATCTTGTACATTTCTACTATATGTATGATTGAATTTTACTTGAGTAAATATGAACATTTTAATATTTGTTTCATAGCATTTTAATTTTAATATATGGGTATATTTTTATCTGCAACCGACTATGATGTGTCCGTTTAATTTTATAGTCATAAGCCATACATATCAAACTCTTTTCGTTACAACTTCTAAAAGGGCTGTCATTTCAGTTTTATAGTTGGCCTAGGGTAATTATTTACCCTTAGGCACGTGGTTAGATATGTGTTTATTAGGCGATATGTCATTAGATTATTATATAAGAAAATCATAGAATGCATTGAAAGTTTTTACTCATATATATTTGTTTTTTTTATCTATATAGCAAAGAGTGCTAATAAAAAAGACACAATACAGCTTATTCACGATTGTATAAGTATGATATGAATATATTAATTATTTATATGAGTTAGACGTATCGAACACTATTTACAAATACATTTTTAAATGCAGATTGAATTATGAAAATTATTACCACCTATTTCTCATGAACTAAGTAATTCAAATCCATAAATAGTATCATTAACGATTTTTTTTTTTTTAGTATCCTTCAACACAAAAACTCATAGTTTTGAAAATCACTACGACAGTGAGTTAATTAATTGAATACTTTTGACTAATATGATATTCACAGGAGAAAGAAATATATTATATTTAGTTCTTTTTTCACGCAAACTGTTTTTGCTCAAACTTATACGATAAGCGAAAAGAGCCAAGTTTTCCCAGTTTAAACATAACGTTTATTAAAATTCTTTACATTTAATTCATTTGTTAAATGGTAATTATTAATAAGTAAACAGATCAAATGTTATTGAATATGGTTTTTTTTTCAACATAGGGTATTTAAAGAGTTTATCAATGAATGCATCAATAGAAGGTAAATAAATCTAAAATATAAAAGCAACTTCAATAAAGCTAATGATTTGATTATATGAATACAGAATCTAATAATGTGAACAATAAGAGTAAATATAATTTTAGATACTAATAAATATAAATAATTATGTACATTACATGTAAAAAAACGTATAATCCATTCATAAATAAGTAGGGTTATAAGTAGTAATATATCAATTATCAACCATTGTATTTATTGTATGAATACAGAATCTAATAATGTGGACAAGAAGAGTAAATATAATTTTAGATACTAATAAATATATATAATTATGTACATTACATGTAAAAAAACGTATAATTAATAAGAATAATACATATTATTTGTAAATTATTTAAATAATATAAGTTCATTTTTTATTTGTATTAAAAAAATTACAATATTATTTAACAGTAGATTTAATTGTGATATTTAACTTTTAGGTATAGAAAAAGGAGATAAACCGAAACCTGTGGGTAAATAAATTTAAATTCATCAAGTTTAGTGTGGAATAAGATAATTACTTTTTAGTTTCTAGAGCTTCAGACACTTAAGTAAAATATGATTGAAGCCTTTTATATTTATAATATATATATATATATATTTAGCACACAAAAGCGCCAGTTTTATACTTTTTAAATGTTTTTGATAAAAACTGTTAATATGTTTTTGGTAATAAAAACTTTTAGGTATAGAAAAAGGAAGAAAACCGAAAATGTTGGGTAAATAAATTTAAATTTATCTAGTCTAGTGTGTAATAAAATATACCTAGTTACTTTTTAGTATGTAGAGCTTCAGACGCTAAAGTAATAAATGGTTAGATTTACCTATCAAATGGTCAGTATTACCTAAAAAAACTGTTTATATGCCATCATATTTAGGTTTTCGGGATTAATAAATAAATATTTATTTTTTCAACATACATAAGTGTCAATTAGACACTTTTTAAATGATATCAATAAAAATTGTTTAAACTGTACTTTGTTTATGATGTTTATAGCTTCAGTCAGTTTCAAATTAGATTCAATATTAGAAAGAAGAAGTAAATAAATATTATAAATTATTGGTGTTCATCAAAAATAAAATATTTTATTGAAACATTGGTGATACCACTAAGAAAAATAGGTTAGGAATAAGTTAAATAATAAAATGCTCAATTTTTCAGACTCACGATTATCAGACACAACAAACTATAGTTCATTAAAACCACGTAATATATAGATAATTGATGAACATTTAAAAAATCAAAATAATATTTTACTCATAAAGCATGAGTAAAGTATAAGAACTTTGAGGTGTAATTTTTCAAAAGACTGGTGTAAATAAAATGAAAAGTTTTGTTAATTTTGACTATTTATTTATTTTTTTGGTAACAGAAAATGAAAAGGTTGATTTGAGTGATTATACAGGTAAATAATTATAAGAAACTCATTACACTCACACATAAAAATTTTAAAATACCAAGTGTTTACGTGTAAGATGCAATTCATATTTACAATTGACAAAAAAGTGGGCCACAGAAATGAATAGAATTCAATTTTAGGATAAAGAAAACATATTAAATATGTTGTAATACCTAACGATAAAAGTAAAAATAATTGAAAAACATACATTACATTATATATCTATATGTGTGTGTGTGTGTGTATAATATAAACATGGCGGTGTAGAACTTCTTGGTTTTAATTTTCCACTCAATTTTTATTTCAGTTTTATCTGTGACTATTAGAATTGTGGAAGCATTGTATTACGCTATCACCCCAATGAATGGTAAGTAAGTTTTTGTTGACTTGCTCTTTAATTGCATCTGAATTCTTTTCAATTTAGTTTTTATATTGATTATTGATATTATTAATTAGGTATCTAATCATTATTGCATTAGAATACTATGAATTTAATGATTTAAAATTAATGTTGCTTTCGATTTGTGAAAAACTCCCTGTAAAAGTGTGAAGTCATGCATTAGGTAAATCTGTAAAATTAAATCTAATTTATTAGCAAAGTGAGTTTTCTAAATTCAATTCTGTATAAGAATATTCATATATCGTATAATTTTCAATGAGGAGTTTTTCCAGACTAAATAAAATCATAAAAATATTTGTTTACAGTAATGAATATTTATTTAAATAATTTTTAAATTTTATTTTTTAGATAAAAAAAACTTAAATGAACATACAACACCTGAAACCGTCATGGAATTCTTTAATAGTAATTTGACTTTTAAATATTATTATTCTTATAAATAATAATGAATATACAGTATGATAATTGATTAAAAACAACCCATCTTAGGATTTTTATTTTTTATTCGTGTTAACTATTCATTCATAACAATACTGTATTCTTTTCATATTTATACATTATTATTTAATTTTTAAAATTTTCGACTAAGAAAAATGTTTTATAGCGGTTTTTCTTTAATTTTAATGCAAATAATTTTTTTTAGGAATAGGACATTTTATTTAGGTCATAGAATAGAATATTAATAAAATAAGCATTTTTCTGTTAGGTTAGATTTCCACGCTATTAAAAACGACATAATATAAATCATAAATTTTCCTAATTGCTTTGCAACCTGACCTGACAGAATGATAATCATTTGTTTTTGTGTGTGTGTGTGTGTGTGTATGTGTGTGTGTGTGTGTGTGTGTGTGTGTGTGTGTAAGTTTTACTTTAAGTCAAATAATTGTTTAAAACACATATAGATATGTCAATTAGATTAGACAAATCAAGTCATGAGATAATATTTACAACCTATTTTTAGTTGTCGAATTATTACATTCATATTCATACTTTATTACTTCTAAAAAGAAATACTAACACATATCTATTATATATTTTCAGCTTACTATGGGTGTGAGTAATTTTTTTAAATTTGAATTTCCTCATAGAAATAATGTAATTCATAGTGTTAAATCCATTATGACCTATTAAAGTTTAATTGTTTTTTTTTCTCTCTCGACATTATATTTTTTAATTGTTTCTAATTTACTTTTACTCAAAACTAGTTTTTGAAAACCTTGTATACCAATGAAAGCATGGATATAGTTCATTTGAACATAGATTAAATATACTAGATTAAGTATACTTAATCTATGATTTGACTTAAGGATCGCAATAACTTCAGCTTAATGCCATTAAATAGAAATATTTCACTAGTTTATTATTGTTGTTTCCAACAAGAAGTTTTCCTAGTCATATTCTGTCTTAGAAATTAGACCCTGTCACTCACCTATAAAAACAATAAGGTCTTGCCTTGATTATTAAAATAATAAAATGTGTTCATTTTTCGATTGAAAATCACCACCATAAAGTAAAAACAATTTATTTTTTATTTTTAGATGGCACAATACCTGAAAGAGTAACATTGGCAGAAAAAGATAAATGTAAAAGTAAGTAAATATTACAATGTAATTCACATTCACTACACGAAGTGTAAATAAATGTGTCATTATATCATATTTTAACATTACGTATATTATATTACTGTAAATATTTTGTATGAATATTTTTCAAACAAGTATTTTTTTTTGTTCTCATAACAAATTATTAAATTTTAGAAAAGTTCGAGAGTTTAACAAATGAAGATTTTATGATGCTAAATCAACGTAAGTTTTCAACGGTTATATGATAATCCATGATATAAAGCCATGATATCCCATAAAATCCATGATATGAAAAAAATCAATGTTTTACACAGCCAAAACTTTATTTCAAACATAATGGCTAGACATGTTGGAAAAAATTTGATTACACATTTGAATTCGGCAAATCAAAATAAATTAATTTATTGATACACAAAGTTAAAACAGCAAAACAGTCGCAGGACTGTGTAATTCATCAATGTGTTCTTTTAGACATTTACCATTATTTCGAAATACATGTTATTTATTGAAAAGGTATTTTTAGTGATCTTTTGTACTATCGATTTGTGTTCGTTTGAGAAACCATATTAACGCTGTTACGCTTTTAAAATAAATAAATTATTTTGATTTTATTTTAAGAGATCTCATGCGTTGAGGGACAGTTTGATTTGGACAGCAGTAAGTCAATTAATTCACACCGGGTTGAAACAGTTTCAAGTTGAAACGCGTTAAATTATTTTATTATAACAATAACTAAATATATGTATTTGTAAGAAATTTCATCTGAAAGCATTTTATATACCATTTTCTTTACACATTTAGGTACCAAATTTACCCATGTCGACTTAAATACATCAGAAATAGAAAACGGTTGATTTATACTATTTAGTGTGGTTGAAAGTAGACATTGTGTATTTCTAGTAATCGCATTGTAAAACTTATATTTTTCGAAACACGCTTATTCTCTACTTTTTTTGTATGAAACAACAATGAGTATTTTTAAATTCCACAGTTATTATAACAATCTCTGAAATATTCCTAAATTTTGGTTTTCTTCCAAACACAATTTGGTGTGTTTGTGAATGCCATAGTTTTCTCAATGTAATTTAGTATGAGATGTTAATGTATGCATAAAATTACTTATTATTTCAGTGAAACCCTATATAAATGAAGTTTATGCATATTATTTGGCAAAATCGAAAAACAGTGGTAATTATTTACATATGCATTACATCATTCGAAAAATAATAAAACAAAATATTTGAGCGTTAGGTACTTTAAAACGATTTTTATTACTTATAATGTAAAATATAAAATCAGACACGTATTAAAAATAATTTCTTAATCGAAGAACTCAAAATTGTTATGAGAACATAATATAAGTAAATACAATTTTTGATCAACATAGGAATTTCATGGTTTAATCAGAATTTCAGAACATAAAATTATAAGATCGTTGGTTATTTTTTTAGTCCAGTAGACTATGATAGATTATCAATTTCAATTTGCCTTTGAATTATTTTAACTTGAATCGAAATATTAATAATTAATAAGTAAATCAACTCGGATTGGGACCTGCTATTTGTGAAAATCGCTCGGATTATTTTCAAACTACTAATTCTACTACACATTCTTAAAACGTACTTAGGTTTCCAATGAAATTATTTAGTTTTTATACTTGCTCGAAAGATGTCAAATAGAAATAAGTTTTAAAGTCGTACAATTCAAATTTAACTGGATTTATTCAACCTAGTTGAATGCATGAAAAATATTATATTAGTCATATTTTCAAACTGCTCGTTTAATGAATTTTGATTTATTTATTGTTCTTTACAGAATATTACCCGTTGTCTATCGAATTATGGAAGAAAGAATATGACTTTTTATATCCAAGTATGTTGTCACAATATTATTATAACGTTTTGATTCGATTACTTTACATCTAAATGAAACTAGTTTTGATTTTATAGGTTTTTCGTATTTTCCCTTCAAGGAGTTCAACACGTATAGCAACGATAGAAGTATACAGACTATGCTATTAGAAGTGCTTTGCTATGTACTCGAACGTATAGAATCATTAGCTAATTATATTACGATCGCGATATATTGAAATTATTATATTGTCATATTGATTTTTATCGATTTTTAATACGACAAATTTGAAATAAAAAATTGTCTCTATTGTCTATAATTATCTATAACTTAAGAATGTTTGTTTTTATTTAAATTCAAATTTGTAATAAATTTTATTTGATATTAAACTATAAATTAAAAAATTATTAATAAATGATGACAAGTACGACGAGACGAAATATTAATTTATAATAATATGCGAGTACCTATTTACAAATAATAAAAATATCATGTCATTTATGTAAGCATAAAACGTAAAATAATAATAATTTAAGGTACCTACCTATATATACTTGTGTAAATAAATTTGTGAAACGATTTATGGTTGAATACATACTACAACAGACGTTAGGTAAACTTTATAAAATCGACATAGTAAAATAATAATTTACAGTCTTAAAATAAAACATGAGGGAAATATAGAAATAAAAAGATAAAATAAAAATAATTAAAATTGTATTTAGGTTGACCCCCTTCGCTGCATGATTTTTTTTCAATATTTTAAGAACCCAATTTATATTATATTTATTTGAAAAAAACTTTCATTTCGTTTCAATTGACCTTTTATATTTTTCAACGGTAATAAACATCATGACGAGTGATGAAATTTAATACAATTTAATTCAAACTCATTTAATAATTTCATGTGAAAATTTAAAAACAAAAAAGAAATGTTTGCCGTGTTGGTATACATATTATACTCGTATAAAACATAAAATATATTTTATCATAATAATGTTAATTGTGGAATTTTTAAAAACGATTTCTATCATTGTAAGAACACACACACACAAAAAAAAAAAAAAAACAAGAACACCGAATAAACAATTGAATCGGTCATTTCAATAACGACATAAGTCACCGATTTTTCAATATTGACTTTTTGTCAAATTTGATAATAATACACGTGGTTACGTATTCTGTGTAAAAACTACATATGTCAGACTAATATTTAATACACAATTTACTACGATAAACTATAATCACTGCGATAACTACTCAAGTCATTGACTTGTGTAGTTTTTGCTGCCATTCATAGATCACACTAGTGCCCATGATTATTTTACATCATATGTTTTTTTTATCAACACCATCATAATAGAATAATAATATTGTAATAATATAGTAATAAAACTACTAACACTTCGATGTTTATCTATTTAATTTTATTAATTTGACTTAGATTGTATATTATGAATATTCGCTGCAAAAACAACGCAAGTCAAATATGTTTTATCTCAATTCGATGCATTTTGATAAAAGTTGGACTATTTAAAACTATGGATTATGAATATCAGAAACCATAAAAATAAATTAGTAAATAGGTGTTAATGCAAAAAAAGTTGAATTTTTGGAGTAGTAAAGTTTTTTTTAGTTCCTGTAAAGTTTAAATTTAATGACTTATGTCGTTATTGAAATGACCGATTCAATTGATATTTGGCAATTATTGGCCGAAATCACACAAAATTCGCCGTCACTACCATCTGTGTTAAAAGAATCTCTTCATCGAAATCATTTAAATTTGAACGTGACACGATGAAAAATTGTATCGAGAATAATGGATTGGGAATACTACCCCTCACAATCTACCACAGACACATTTTATCTACCGTAAGTTTAGATTGATTTGAAAGCTCGTATTTTCAACTTTAATTTTGTATTTAATTCGTTGTGCAATTATTGCCCCTCCATTCGTGGATCCACACCTGTATTGCTCAACTATTAATTTTAATAAAACCAAGTCGCCTAAATATTACCGTAAAAAGTAATCAGTCGACATAGGTACTATGTAAAGTGTCCCATATTATAGGTATTTACATAACGGGTACAATGCCAATAATTCAAAAGTTTAGTTTATCATTGTTTTCGAATTTGCATTTCGTGATTTATGAGACTTATAACTTATATGTAAACAGTTAAAACGTACACAGTGTGTTCGACGAAAGTATTTACTCTATCGTTTAAACATCGTTACGACTTACTTATAAGTTATAACTCTAAAATTACATAAATAAATGAAATATCATTAACGTATGTGGTTTTTGATGGTGACCGATTGAAACAGCGTTTTGAATAGCAAAATGATTTTTAAAAACAGTCCCTACGGAGTCTTGGCGATTTTGACATTATTCTTGATTAACGCTGTACATTCGGCGGAAAAAAAGTATCGTAAGTAAAAAATTACTCATTTTCAAGTTTTTTTCTTCTTAAAGAAATTAAATTATTATTTATTTTCTGTTAATTTTTTAATTATATATGAATAGTTTATTCTATAATCAATATATTTACTAATGCATAATGTGTCAAGAGGTGTTAGGTCTTGCACTTGACAACGTTTAAAACAAAGCTTATAGAAATATTATGAATATTACCATCATCACCAGGATGTGTTGAAAATTCCAACTTGTTACTGTAATAATAATATATAATATTATAGTTGTAATTATACTTCACTACATTTAAAATATTTAATGAGCATAATATAGTTATTTTTTTTTTTTCAAGAGCTTATTGGTGAAATGGATACTGATTATTATGAATATATTATAAATTTTTTAAATGAGGGTAAAACAGGTAAGATGTTTTGATATTATTCTATTTAAAAAATATGTAGAACATATTTAATCCTAAAATAAATCACATATTGACTATAATTTTCAGTTTTTTTTCAATTCAGTGTACTTAATATGAATACAGTGTACACTGTATTTTCTTGAATTAAATTAATAATTTTGACTATTTTCTAAAATTTAAATCCATTAAAATAAAATCTAGTTCAGAATAAAACATGTCTAGATTAAAGTTTATAAAAATAAACTACTTTGTGCAACGTTCAATATCCTACATGTTAGGTTACTTATGTATTCAAGAAAGTTAAAAGATTTAACTGAGATTTAACTAATGAAGTTATAAGCATTTATTCAATTATATTAATGTTTCTTGTGTGATTTTTCTACTGTCCTTCCATTAAAAAATTAATTAAAATAATAATCTTTTTTTAGATTATAAATTACTGACTTCATTAGAATATTACAAATGCATTTACACAAGTGAGTAGCCATACATAGTTACAAGGTGTTACATTGTGATTTATTACTTTTATGTCTCCTGTACTAATTAACAACAAAATTATGTTCATTAAGTTTGAGTGGAACGAGGAAATTAATAATTCTATGATGCATTGTTTTTTTTAGTGTAACGAATAGTGGTTGATACATTTACCTTATTTCACTTGAACGTTATTTTAAAGCAATGACACATTGTTTAAAAGACCAATTCACCAATATCTCCCTCCATAAGTGACGCAAATAAATAAATGTTTATTTTGAGATTTGAATTTTTATGTAGATTACTTTTTTTTACGTAAGTAGCTTTTTCAATTATTTCTACCCATAATCAATGTTATTGAAAATACACATTTTTTTCATATTTTATTATTTTCAACTTATTTTAATATAAAAACTAAAATTAAAGCTAGACGAATTAATAATATCAGTAATATAAACCAATCTCATTTGGTTAAATCAGTAATCTAAATATTGTTTTCAGAATTGCCACCACCTGACATAGCATACAGTGATTGGAAAGATTTACTAAAACAAAGTTATTGTTAGTACCTAGCATGACATATTTTTCAAAACTGTATTACTAATGTTAACGGAAGTTTTCCGATTACATACAAATTCATTTTTATATACAATTTTAAAATGTATTAACCTAACCTGACCTATCATCAGATTATCATGTAGATTTGTCACTGTTGCCTTCAAAAATACATGGAATTTTTTTACATTTTATACAGACTATAATATTATCGTAAAAAAATTTGTTTATACTTTAAAATGTGGTAGATATTTGTATATACATATTCTCAAGAGGATTTTAACTTCACTGTTTATCTATGTGTTTTTGTTTAAGGTACTACTACATTTATGTCTTTAAATTATTTCGGTAAGCCAATTATTTCGTGAATTAATCATTATTATGGGTTAACGACTAAGAAAGACAATAGTTCCCAGGAAAAATAAGTAACGGTTATGTATGGCAAAACTGTTTTTGTTTTATTTTTAAACATTGTTAAGAATAGTATAATTTAATTACAAATATATTTCCTAAAGCCCGTTAATCATCACAGTAAGAGAATTCTTCACTTCTAATTTGTATTTCTGAAAACTTGTTCATAAAATTGATCGAGTATAGTCCTGAATTTATTTATAATGAAAAATTTGCATAGGTATTAAATTACAAGTTTGAGTACAGTCGACATTTGTAAAGTAAATTATACATTTCGTTTGAGATACTATCAAAAGATGTATTTAATAGTTATATCAGACTATAAAATGTCTGTTTGGATTTTTAAAATCGATGTAAACATTGTTTAATCCATAAAAATAATGTATTATCTTATAAATAAATAATTATGTGGGTACACAATAATGGGTACAATTTAGTTAAATAACTCACATTGTATAGCACAATACGTAGGTGTTATTTTTATCCTTGCCCCACTAATGATACGTTTTAATTGAATTTAGAGAGATCTACTCAAGCCGCGTATTTCAAGAATTTTCTACTGATCCTTAAGTCTTGCTTAAGTAAGTCGATTTATAGTTTAGATTTACACTTAAAATAGAAGTTATCGTAGCGTTAAAACATATGAAAAAAAAAAAGCTGGTTATGAATCGGATAATAACTTCGGATAAAAACGGGGCTTAAGGATTATTTTTAACTTGAACTTGGAATGTGTGACCATTGCCAAGTATTATTAAACTTTTTTTATAGGTCGTTTTGATGATTTTCTTAATTGCATCAGTAAGTAACGTATATAAAACATTATCATAATAATTAATACAACGTATGAACACGATTTTTGTTACAATACCTTTTTTGCTAATTCCTAGATAATATGTTAGTTGATTGATTATGCAAAATCTTTACAGTTAGTAAACTCAAGTTTTGAGCATTTACTATTTTTAATATTTATATAAGACTGATCACACTGGCCTCGGTCACTGCTATGGCAAGAGGGAGACCAGTATATTTAATTTTAATTTTAAAACTATTCTTAAACAAAGATTTTGTGAATAAATACTAAATAGTGTTTAGAGTTTTCGTTTCAGGTATATATATATTATATTGTAAAAAAGAACGCAAAAAAGATTTCATGATATTGTTTTTAAATAGAAAATCACAAAAATAAAAATAATTAACAACTTTTATAGTAAAATGTAAAATGTAAAATGTTTATGGTATTAGTACCATTAGGACAATGTAAACTAGTTATCATATGAACGAGCATAATACCAGCACATAAATTACTTTTTCGCTTAACATTTTTGGTGAGGTAATAGTTTCTATACGATTTGAACAATTATTTGTAAGCTTTTTGATTTTTTCAATTAGAAGTTTACAGAGCATTAGAACTGTATTATACATGTCTCGATAAGGAAGTGGATTAATTATTTAACAGAGTATATTCGATTTCATTCTAGGAAACAAAAGTGACGATGAAACTGTCATCGACTGTATGAGTAAGTTCACAGTATTTCTTACATTTAAAATTTAACATTTATCTGTGTTTCATGAGAAATATAGTAGAAAGATAATATATATTAAATTTGATGATCAACTGTATAAGTTATAAAATTTAATAAAACGAGTGAACTAAACAAAAAGTGGAATTTTTTTCATTTAAGCAATCTTAAAGTAAAATCATTGGCAAAATAGTCCATAGTAAAAATAACACTTTTTTTCTTCATTTTAGAAACAAAAATAAAAAATCCAGTAAATATAAGTGCTGTAAACAGTTGTATAGGTTTGTAAGATGATAAATATATATTACTTATTAATTATTTATCATTATTACAATCAAATGATGGTTTATTAAAATATTATTATTTATTTTATATTATTTAGAATCGTTCAATAATGATACAAACAATTTTCGAAAAAACTACATTAATAAGACAAGTAATTACGAATTTAAATCTTAATAATGAGAAAAAGAGATGAATATAATTTATCTCGACTATTTTTCCCTGTGTCTAATAAATTTTATTTATTTATATTATTTAGCGCCCAGAACTCTGAGCAATACACTTACAATAGGTATAAACAAGAATAATAGAACTTCAATAAAATGTATAATAAACAAATACAATAAATAGTATACCGACATTACTTTATAGTATAAAAACATTTTGGTTAGATGTCAGATAATACACATACAGTATTTCAATAGACGATAATTACCTTAGGTACATTAGATGTTGAAATAATGTAATTATTTTATTATCTTTAAATCTGGTTCTAATGAAATATAAAAATAAAAAAATAATGTAAATTTGTTACTCATAAATTTTATTTATTCTGCATTGAAAATCAGTTAAACATTTTTAAAAACTATGTTTGCACAATATTTATTAGACGATTGCATACGAACAAGTTAAAAACATTATAAAAGGTATTAAATTTATTAATTTTTTTAAATACAGAAAGAAAAGACAAAAAATCGAACAATACTGGTAAATAATTATAAAAAGAAAATCATGGTCTATATGCAAGCTTATTTTATCAGAAAAATTAAACGATTTCAATGTTTACATTAATACATTTTAATAATGATACTTGTTCCCTCTTGAAAAAAAAATATGGAAAAACAGAGCCAGAACACCTAGTATTATTATTATTGGAGACATAAATCATAAAATTGTCATATATCATGCCAAATTGTAGTTGATAAAATAAGTGATTTTTATTTTGAGAGTATTCATGTCTTTTCAATTAACTTGGTCGCTGCATTGGATATTTGGTACGCCTATTATAAATAACCTATCAAAAAACAACAGGTAAAAAAAATGTATCGTTGTTAAACCAGAATTATTTAGCCTATGATCTACTGAATTCGTTAAGAGTTTCATAGTTTTAATTTGTATTTATTTTATCTTTTCAGTTTTATCTGTTGATAATAGAATTATAGAAGCATTGCAATACATACTAACCCATGTTATAGGTAAATGTTTTTGTTAAAAAAATAAAATTCGATTTA
The DNA here is from genome assembly GCA_948098885.1 of Drepanosiphum platanoidis. Taxonomy (NCBI): domain Eukaryota; kingdom Metazoa; phylum Arthropoda; class Insecta; order Hemiptera; family Aphididae; genus Drepanosiphum; species Drepanosiphum platanoidis. The sequence continues at coordinate 614,603 of OX402540.1, forward strand.
TATCGACTTACAACTTTAGCTAATAAACTGAACTCGTGTGCTTGTTTCACGATAATTTATTATTTCAATTAGTTTTTTGACGGCTATAACCCGATCAGCTCCCGTCCATTGTTTTAAGATTCTCAAATTATTCTAGTTTTTCCCAATCGACATCCAATCACTTATTAACCATTAAATATTAATATAATTTATTTATTTTCTATTTTTTTACCAATCGCTTTGTTGGTTAATATAGTGACTGAAACATCATTCATTCATTGTTTTCCTTTCTTTTTTTTTTGGAATTATATTTTTCAGATGGAGAGAACATTTCCCGTAAAACAAAACCTGAAGAATTGATTGATTTCTTTGATTGTAAATACTTTTTAAAAATATCATTGTACGAATGCGCATATCTTTAAAATTAATTTTAAGATTTCGATCAATTTTAATTTAATTTTAATGATATGTCAATGGTTTTACATTTTAACAAGTAGACTACCATCATTTAAAATCTTCAATTAAATTACATTTTAATCATTATCTAACTATATTATTGAAATTATTCCAACAGTTTTGAAATAATATTTTAATAAGTACATTTATTTTTTGTCATTACAGTATTATGATCATAATTTTATATTTTAACATATCTATCTAACGATAAATGGATTTAATTTAATATGGGTTTAATTTGTTATGTTATTTTAATAAATGCAGCTTATTATTTATGTAAGTATTTCTTTGTACATTCTACGATGACATTTTCAATGCGATTAAAAATAGTTCAAGATTAAGACCATACTGTTACACACAAACTTTACCACCTGTCCCTGTTTTCCACTGCTTCAATCCGTCTGATTTATGGTTCTACCTTTTTAACGTCTTTCTTCAAACAGTCTTCCCATCTTAATTTAGGTCTACCTAATTTAATACTATGTTTTTGTGTTATATGCTAAAAAAAACTTTATCAAAGATGATATGGATTTTTCGAAGAAAATTATATATTAATTAATGTATCGATTTTGTTTTTAGATGAAAAAATACCCAATAGAGCGACAATGACAGATATTAAGAATTGTGAAAGTAAGTAAATACCTATTGCAGGGTAAGAACCCCCGAAAATGTGCAGTTAGTTAGAGAGGCAGTTGAATGGCCTCACCACGAGGCTCTGCTCGGAAACACATAGTTGCTTTGGGAATCTCAGACCGTTTTTTGAGGAAAATTCGTCTGCAACAGTGTATTGATGCTGACGGCCGTCATCTTCAAGATATCATTTACAAAACAAAATTTTAAAAATGGGATTTCATACTGATTTCAATAATACAAACTGTTTTACCCAGTGTTTTACTGTTCGTTATTAAGTGTTAATATAAATTCAGAGTCTCTCAGGAGAATAATTTAATTGTTGTTAAAGTTATGTTGAATCTATTACATCCACCTATTAGGGATCCCTCGTGCTACGCCCTGTATATAAAATATAACAAGTATCTTAAATTGTTTAACAAATTATTAAATTTTAGAAAATTGGTTAAACGAATCATACGACGAGTACTTTATGGGAAATTCAAGTAAGTTTCCATTATCATTGACAAAGCATTCCAAATTACACAGAAAAATATAAAAAGTTAACGGATAGAGTTCTTTATATATCTAAATTAAAATGCTATATCCCTCTGCGGGTCACACGATACTAGTGTCGAATTCGAGACAACATTGTTTTTGTCGCATCATTTTTATTTTTTTTTATCTGTTGGACCGAATTTATTTATTATAATATATATAAATATCTAACTGTGACGACGTGTATCCTAATTAAAAATACTTGTTTTGTTTTCAGGTGAAATCGGAGTTGAGGAGAAATATAATATGAGAGACGGTGAGTTGATTAATTAATAATTTATTTTCTTAGTCAATTAAATTCAGAGTGTTTGAAAGAAATTTAATGATTTTTAATTGAAATAACTAAAAATGTGTTTTAGCGTGTGTGAGCATTATTGGAAATTACATTTAACAGACTAATTTATGAAAAGAACTATTTCAGTGGTATCCATTGAAGGCGAAGGGTATGCGGACTATATGAAACGATCAACATATACGAGTAAATATTTATATGTATTATCTTTAAAATAGTTCGAATCGTATTGGTAAAATAGAAACGTAAAATTTTTCACAATTTCTAAAAATTTAATTCGTTTTCTTTCAATCATGCTGGATTATTATAAAGACTAATTTAATTTAAGCAATTTTAAATTTAATGTCAACTATAAATTATAATTGTTTCCTCAATTCGTATTGTATTCGAATGTGTATTCTATGTTGTGAAGTGTTCTGGGACAATAATAATTCGGTATAGTAAAAAAATGAATTTAAATTTGTCATAAAAAAGTATAAAAACATTGATGATAAAGTTATCAAAGAGTTTAAACTCAATTCAATATAAAAATAAGTATAAAAATTCAGTATAAAAATAAGTATTATGAATTTGAAACAAAAAAACCTCAATTATGAAACTGTTTATACAATTTAAATGTATAATATTATTAATTTATAAAATTATTGTTAATCTAGATTTCATACCATTGACTGTTGATTTGTGGTACCGAGAGCACACGAGTTTATATCCAAGTTAGTTGCGACATCTTTTTAATATAAATCCTATGCAATTAAACTAAATGTGTCTTTTTTTCAAATACCCGTATAGAAAGTTTGAATTTCGCAACTCAGGAATACAATGCATACAGCAACAGCAATGATAACGGCTGGGTAAATTTGTTTATCAGCTTCTTTAAAGTTTGTCTAAGCAAGTTTTTTTGAATAGTATTAATATGAAACTTTGTTAACATATTACATATTTTGCTAATAAAATTAAGATATAGATAATTTGGGATGGTAAATAATTTCATTCCAACTCTTTAGAGACATACTTCTTTGTATTGTTAATATTTTACTAATAGTGCTTTCCTTAATTGACTTATATTTATATATTTTTGTCCAAGATATATATTTGTCAAGTCCTTACTAACAGAAGCAATAATATATGAAATTGAAATACAGAATGTTCTTTTAATAATGATTTAAATTTTTTCTTGTATATCTTTTGATGACTTAAGACATAGCAAGCTGCCCATTTCGCTATCGTTAGCTTTTAAATTAAAATAAAACAATTTCATAGATAACTTGGTCAGGTATAGATATGGATCATTTTTATACCGTATAAATCATAAATAGAGACAAACAGGAAGTGGCAAAGTGGTAAATAAAACTCACAAATCGTCGACGTGCAGACTGGCCTGCTGTAACCTAAACTAAATAGTTAATGCTACGCGCACACACGATAAATTAAAAACCACAGTGGCGCGATTAGCGCTCACGAGTAAATTACAATAATAACAATATTAACGGCGATTTGCGCCCACAAAAATAATAATAAAAATACAAAAATCGTACGGCGCTTCTCGCTCGTCCACACTTCACGACTAGGCAACGCACACTAATACAAAAAAAAAAAACCACCAAGGCTTTTTGGTTACATAACAATTCACGATACGAAAACCATAATATAATTAAAATGAGACCGTGTTATGTGCGTGTGTGTAAGACCGATAGCAGATAATCGGGCGACGTTTATAACGGTGCTTTTTGCCGTTATCGGGTGGCAACAAACATGATATTATGACAGAATGAGATTATAACTCGGGAATTCATCGTTCACTACAATCAATAATAATAAAGTTGAAATTTAAAAACATAGAGTAGTAATAATACTGTCCCGGGCCGGGTCGGGTTAGGTTAGGTTATAGTAACACCCTTTGCACCCTCCTTCCCCGAAGAATCGACTCGAACACCGAGCCAAACACTAGAGTTCTGGGTTTCCGATGACAACTCAATTGGTCGTCTTACCGAAACAACATCTGGGAGGAGATCCTGAGGTAATATAATTTAAAAGCCTCAAGTCAAATATCAAATATAATATTTTAAAAGGCCTTTTTTTGTTTTTACTTTGGGAACTTGTGTAAACAACTAGTATGTAAAACAGTTATATTGATTCAATAAAAACAGATATATATTACTCAATAGTTTAAATACACCACAGTGACCTAAATTATAAAAATATATATCGTTTTTGTAAGAAATCTTACAAAGAAATGGAGAACATTCGTTTTCGCGCATTTCATAGAGATTGTTAGAATAACCGTCGTTTTTCTTAATTCAGTATGATTTCTGTTATAAGTAATTGCAGAACCTTGCTTATAGCAATAATATTCATAAATACCGAAATATTTAAGTGTTTTGGACTGAGTACCGGTGGTAATTGTAAGTATAAAATCGTTTATGAAAATAATGAAAGAGTATTTAAATAATAATTTTCCGAATTCAATCAAAAACCTATTGAACGCAACATAAAAATATTCTCGGTCTGATGCAAAACGTGAGGCCCATTCACGTACACACGAGGTTTTGATAAGCATTTTTGTACGTCACGACACTACACTTACTAACTATAAAAAATCGCAGAGTACAAAATCTAACACCGAACCGAACACTATCAAACTTGGCAGATTTATGTATAAGCTCGTGTAGTAGTCTGGTTTCAATTTATCAGTTCCACAACGCGCGTTGTGTAACAGTGGTTTAATAATAATATATAATAATAATAAGTTTTTTGCATAACGTGTCGGCGGGTCGTACTTATTTATTACATCGATATAATATTATAATATATTATCACTAACCTCGGGCCGTCGTTGACTGCATTGACGACCGTTTACATTCAGTGGGTCCGAAACATTTCACAACGTACTTCGTGCTGGTACACTTGAATCAAAACACCACGACGCGGGCAAACACGCCGGAACGATTATTTCACTACTCGCGCGAACCACGATATTACTATGATACGTTTGTTTTTACCGGACGGCCATTACACTCGCGTAATGGATCGCGCGCCGGACGCGACGGCGGCGGCGATACGATACGAAACGACGACGACGTCAAAAATCGCACACTCGAAGCCTTTACCGGCTTGGATTAGACGTCGTCCGAGCCTAGACGGAATCGTTGAAAATCCGAAGGCGACGGCCATTACACTCGCATACCGTACGCGACGGCGGCGATACGATAGGAAAAATACGGAGAACACCGAATGTCGACGGTACGGTAGTAAATTAAACGACAAATAATTTAGTTCCACCCACGCGACCGCCGTGAGACGTGCGATTATTCGTCGATAATTACTATTACCATTGCCGCGAAATTAAATTTTGAAGTCGTGAAACGAGATTCGATGGCGGTCGGCATAAAATTCTCGTACACGGACCCGTTCGGACAAACCCCGTACAGACGCGCGAACCGACGAAGACTGAAACAAACGGAAGAAAATCCCAGCCTCCCCGCGTCGGCCGGAACGGTTAAAAAAACGAACAGCCCATTGGATGATAATTTACGAATTCATGGAAAGTAATTTTTTTTTTTAACGGTAAATTTTTAACCAAATCTAACCTAACGACCTCCGGACGGACGACGCGACCGCGGTATCCAGAGTTCTGTCCGCTGTCTGCGACCACGTCGTCGTCATTCCATCACGGCGGTCATGCGACCACACGGCCACGGCGGCGGAATATTCACGCTATCGGCGTTTTTACCGAAATAGGTTTTCGAATAAAACAAGGTCACCCCGAAATCATCGCCCCTAATGCCTTCCTGAATTGCCAGGTCTGAATTCATGCCTTAGCTATATAAAACGAAACTATTGACCAAATTTAGTTAATTTTCTTAATTTCTGTTCCGTAAATTTCTTCTCCTGACAATAACAAACGCAACGAAAAAAAGAATTAGCTAAATCGGTCTTGCCGTTCACGCGTGATAAAGATACCTGGTAAATAGGGATTCATTTTTATACATTATTTTTACCGATTTCAACCCTTTAAAAACAAAATTTTGAAAATCGGGCGTCATGGTGACACTCAGGAAGGTATTTGGAACAACTATGTGTGAAAAAAAATTGGAAAAAGTTAAATAGCGTAGTCACAAAATGGGAACATAAAAAAGGCCTGTTCTTTTATATATGTATATAATGAATATATTATCCATATTTGCAACAATTCGACAAATAACCTAATAAATATTGACGTTCATTAAATAAATACTATTTGAAATTCATAAATCATAATATTCTCAAAAGTCTGTATATATATATATAAATATGCAATTTTATACATTTTTCAAAATATGTACAAAAATATTGTTCCATTTGATCAAGCCAAGTCATGTTTGACATATTTGATAACCAATCAATTTTCCGACGACAACGCGCAATTTATCAGTTCCAACGCGCGTTGTATAACAGCAGTTTAATAATAATAATAATAATAATACGTTTTACATAACGTGTCGGTGGTCGTACTTATTTATTACATCGATATAATACTATAATATACGAGTATTATCAGTTATCAGTTATCACTAACCTCGGGCCGTCGTCGACTCCATTGACGACCGTTTTCATTCGGCGGGTCCGAAACATTTCACAATGTACTCGTATTTCGTGCCGGGCGGCGGCGAAACGATACCAAACGACGACGACGTCAAAAAACGCACACTCGAAGCCTTTACCGGCTTGGATAAGACGTCGTCCGAGCCTCGACGGAATCGTTGAAAATCCGGAGGCGTCGGCCATTACACTCGCGTAATGGATCGCGCGCCGTACGCGACGGCGGCGGCGATACGATACAAAACGACGACGACGTCAAAAAACGCACACTCGAAGCCTTTACCGGCTTAGATTAGACGTCGTCCGAGCCTCGACGGAATCGTTAAAAATCCGAAGGCGACTCGCGTACCGGACGCGACGGCGGCGATACGATATGAAAAATACGGAGAACACCGAATGTCGACGGTACGGTAGTAAATTAAACGACGAAATAATTTGGTTGCGCCCACGCGACCGCCGTGAGACGTGCGATTATTCGTCGATAATTACTATTACCATCGCCGCGAAAGGAATTGTAGAAACCGTGAAACGAGACTATGGCGGTCGGCATAAAAATCTCGAAACACGGACCCGTTCGGAGAAGCCCATCACATACTCGCGAACCGACGAAGACTGAGGCAAGGGCGGAAGGGAACCTATCCCTGCGTCCCCCTCGTCGGCCGAAACGGTTTAAAAAACGAACAGCAAATGACGATTCACAAATCATGGTAAGTGATTTTTTTTGACGGCCATTTTACGAAATTCTGTCGCGACCGTGGTATGTTGTACCGTTTATGTACCTAAGTTCTGTCCGCGGCGCAGTGTCGGTCAATGACCTCATCGTCATTCCGTCACTGCGGCCACACGGCGGTACATTCGCACTGCAACTTTACTCGTGTCGCGCACGTCAAATATTTTAATTCATGAAAAATTCGGAAAATTCATGTTCGCCGCCGCCCGCAGTGCTGTGCTGTTTTTTTCGCCGCCTCCCTTGCCTCCCCTGTAAAACCGCCACTGATCTCAATAAACGCTATTGATAAATTCGTGTTAAATTGATTAACAGTATTTTATACAATATAAATGTTCGGAACTATTATTGAAGTTATCAACGCTTTTATCAACGCTAGGAGTTCAATGTACTGTACATCGAAAGTTACGCTCCGATGCGTAACGACGCGCCGATACGTGAAACACCGATACCCGTCACCGTTGACGAAGCTTTAGTAACGCTGTGACGCACCGGTTAGGTTATGTACCGGAGCGGTTATTGCGTCGCGACGTTTTATCGCCCTCGGTCGGCGTCCATATTTCCACGTTCATTTCATTTCAATCGGCCTACACGGTACACCGTCCGCTCGTGATTGTCGCTCTGCTTTTTTTTCTCTTATTTTTCAGTCGTTATTTTGTGTTTAATTGTTCGGTTTAACGTGTAAAAGTGCGTTTTGTGAATTCGATTTCAAAATGTGTTAAGTAATGTGGTCGACTGGTCTCTTTGAAGCGTACATTACGCGACCGATTGTGAAATAATATTTCATTATTAAAAAAATCACGCATTTCGTACGACTGACAGTCTTTTTTGTGTTTTCGTCGTGTACGTGGCATTTCCGGTCGGTATCGCTTTTGCGCCAACGGACATCAGCGCTGCGGACAAAACGTCCTATAAGCGGCCGTGTCGTTGTAAAAAATTGTCGTCATTTTTGCCCGACATTGTCTCAAAAACGATATTTTCCGTCGTATCGGTTCTGTGCCGACCGACCGTCGTTATAGACAAAATATACGTCCAGTATCCGACTAGTCCGTGAAAAATTGGTTTTAATATGTAGTCGGCGTTATGGAATCTTGGTGACGATTTCGTTTGTATAGTCGTGAATTAGGCCTAGCCGATGACAAAAAAAAAAAGAAAAAAAAAAGACGCCATTGTTTTTGTACGAATCGGCGGCGGCGGTTACGACACTTTGCGATAACCATTACCGTAGATGAAACATTGGAAACGCTGATGCACTCCAGTGCGACCGTTACGCACCGGTGCTGCGGTTATTGCGTCGTGAACTTTTGTCGCCCTCGGTCGGCGTCCATTTATCCACGTTCATTTCATTTCAATCGGCCTACACCGTTCGTTCGTGATAGTCGCCCAGCTTTTTTTTCTCATGTTTTTCAGTCGTTATTTTGTGTTAAACTGTTCGGTTTTACGTGTAAAAGTGCGTTTTGTGTATTCGATTTCTAAATATTTTAGTTTTAGTAATGTTTTCGAACGAAACGAGTGGTCTCTTTGAAGCGTACGCGAGCGACTGAAATAATATTTCATTATTAAAAAATCTTGCCTTTCGTACGACTGACGACAATCTTTTTTGTGCTTTCGTCATGTACGTGGCAACTCCAGTCGGTATCGCTTTTGCGCCAACGAATATCAGCGCTGCGGACTAAGCGGCCGTGTCGTTGTAAAATATTGTCGTCATTTTTGGCCGACATTGTCTGAGAAACGATATTTTCCGTCATATCGGTTCTGTTCCGACCGTCGTTATAGAAAAAAAAATTAAGACGCCATTGTTTGTATACGACACGAATCGGCGGCGGCGGCTTTGCGCCTTTTCGGAGTTATTGACTGATACACTCGTGATTTCGTACATCGACGAATATGTGATTGTGGCTTATTTTTATTTTTATTTTTTTGAAACGTACACTCGATACGTGAGCGACTGAAATTATATTTCATTATTAAAAAATCTTGCATTTCGTACGACTGACTCTTTTTTGTGCTTACGTGAACCTCGTGTACGTGGCATTTCCAATCGTTTTTGATTTTGCGCCAACGAATATCAGTGCTGCGGACGAAACGTCCTGTATGCGGCCGTGTCGTTGTATAAAATTGTAATTTTTGGCCGACATTGTTTCAGAAACGATATTTTCCATCGTATCGGTTTTGTGCTGACCATCGTTACGGACAAAATATAAATACGTCTTAAAATTAGATCTCGCCGATGACAAAAAAAAATAAAATAATGCCGCCATTGTTTGTGTAATGTGTACGAAACAAATCGGCGGCGGTGGCCTTTGCGCCTTCTTTTCGAAGTCAATGACTGACACACTTGTGATTTAAGGCGGGTTCACACGTGTCAGTTTAAACGTTCATTATGACTGATTCATCAAAACTGAACAAGTTATGAACGTGTGAATCCTTGTTTTAGTATGACTGAATCATTAAAATTAGTCTTCAGTCAAGTAGAAATATTTTCTACTTTTGGTCATTTTCGATGATCAGTATTGCATCATGACATACGATTGAAATGTGTGAACACATATTCAGTTTATATTTTCATTATAACTATCATTCATTTTATTAAATACCATTAAGTACCTATTTACTATAGGTACATGTTTTTTTAAATATATTTATTTTAATATTTATAATTTTTTAAATGGTGTTCAAGTGGCATGACGAATATATTGAACAATTACTGTACCTTGTAGTACTAGGTGGTGTGAATAATTTATTTTTATTTATCAATATAAATTGATCAATGCATAGTTAAATTTAATTTTTATGTTAACTACAATGATATGATTTGTTCGCTTTTACTTTTTTCAGATTTCATTTATCATACAGATACTGATTTTTGAAGTAGTGAGATGATTTTGTTCAGCCTTACCTCACTTTACATATTATATATTTAAATATTATTTTTAAACCATAATATTACACTTATATAAGTGTAATAAATATTTATTTTATTTTATTTTTGTTTTAGTTAAGTGTACACACTTCAGACTATATTGTACGTATTTATTCGTACTATATATAAATTGTATTTATATTTATGATCGATTATGTTATTTATAATAATAATCTAAGATTTCTGAATATTTAAAATCATGTGCATAAAAACAAAGATTCTGGAAAAGATAATATTTATTGGAAACACCTTTAATTATTTCAAACATGTGATATAACTTTTTAAATAATTTATAAAAACTTTAAGTGTTAAATTTTAATGTGTGTTTTCTAGGTTTAATAATGTTTGCAATATTTTATGATTGGTTTATAAATTCCAATTTTACTAAAACTTTTATGATCAAAAATTTGTATTTTTAATGATTTATATACACTCATATAAAGTATTTTTGTTTCTTCCAAAATTATAAAATTGATAGAATATAATATATAGGGAACGTTATGCTTGATTTTTCAGATGCGGGAATGACAGTAAATGATTTTACTAGCATGTTACGAGGTAAACTATAAACTTAAAAATATGAATATCGTAACAATGATAATAAATAAGAAAAAATGTATGATAGAAGAACCGTATGAAATACAGAATGTGTGTGATTTATATTGTTGATTCAGTCTTTTCAATTTGAAATTGATAAATAATTTTTTATTCGTTTTCGGGTTGATCCATTATTGTACTTAAATTTCTAATGCATCAGAATCCAATTCTTTCGGGACACTTACTTATTTCTTACAAACTTTTGAAATATCTGTGGTAAAATACCGGTTTTCAAGATAGGATTTAAAAAGTAGAAAGTATGAAGGTTAGGTTAGGTTTGGCGAAGTTTGAGAAAAGGACCTGTGTGTCAAACTCGATCAAACGCCTGTGAATCATTTAAGAAGACTGTTAAACAATATAGTTTCTTTTCTAAACTAAGAGATATAAGATCTGTTAGGCGTTGAACCTAGTGATATAAATATACAATACATTTGACCTGACTGCCTGAATAATCCATAATGATTATAATTTATAATTAATAAAATAATAAATGCAAATTGTATTTAATAATTATACAAGTATATTTATATAGAAAATGAACTAATTAATTTGGACGACGATTCTAGTAAGTCATTCTAGTAATAATTTTATAGAAATTTTTCAGTCAATACATATCGTAAACAGTAAATTTACATATGCTTTTCATTTATTAATTTTTTTCAGAATTATCTATTAATCATAGAAGTTTGGAAATAATGCATTTTATGTGGTTCTTTTACGATGGTAATGTTTCAAGCATATAAATAAATAAGTTAATAAAAATTAACATACAGTTAAATGAACTAAATTATATAACATTGTGACTAAAATATAATATATGTGTGTGTGTGTTACCGGAAAATATGGTAATTTAAGAAATGTCATTTAGTCAAACCCTTTCTCTTTTAACAGTGTTCTACAAACTTGTGCAAATGTGCTCAAAGAGAAATCTAGTTATTTTTATACGGTGTTGGTGTTCCGCTATAAATTGCAACCGTAGTAAATTAGCAGCAATTATTAATACAAAATATATCGAAAATTTCATACTAAAAGCTAATAAAAAAAATAATTAAAATATGCACATAAACATATCTCTTTTTAATGAAATTAATCATTATGAGACCAAAAATGTTTTTCTCTGGTGAATAAAACACATGGCCAACAGAATAGTCAATTACATTTAGCACTTCCAGTCAACCATGGATGTATTTAAATAATTAGTAACATAAAAGTGACGAATGCACTTTTTTTTTCTTTGTGATTGGTTGTCAATTTTGGAATTGTTAATTTTTCATTAAAATGTTTTCAATTAAATTCATTTCTTAGTAGATGCTCTAAACTAAACAATTATCTGAATCAGTTGTCTATAAAAAAATAAATAGAAACATGAGAAATAAAGTTCGACTCCCGATTATAATAATTTTTTTAATAATAATCTATAATATTATGATGTAATAATGAATATACTTATATTTTAATATGTTTAATTGTAGTTCACAAAATAATCTATAACTTGTGGGTACGTCGACAGTTGACGACAAAATAATATTAAGATTAAATTAGAAGGGACACTCTGGATCATAAGGTTTTACGGGATGTCAATGCAAAATGCACTGTAGATTGCTTGATGTGCTTCTTCTAGATTATGTAATACCAGTGTCATGTGTAACAATAATAATAATAATGGTCTAATATAGCATTAATTATTTAACCTAAATAATATATACGTTATAAGATTTTGAATTTTGTCATCATTGCCTAGGCATTGCATTACAAGTTATAAACGATAATTCCTTCCTAAATCAGGCATTACCATTATTAATTAGTCATTTTCGACATCGACTGATTGTCATCATTTCCGGTACTATATACCCATATTTATACATATATAAATATATTCATTGTTCAAAGGTTTTTTTTAAATATTAATGTTTTGCAGAAACTGATAACCTCGTCTCAAGATCTACGTCGTCTGCATATTTTGCTTCATTTTTTAAATGTAATTCATAATTTAAACATCATTTGAGTATACAATATATAGTATATATTATATACATAATATATACTCATCAAAAATAGATAGTTTATGAGATAGATATTGTTAATAAATTATCATAGAAAACAAAAGTCATAAAGCCATAATTCTACAATATTTTAAATAAATAAAAATAATTTAATATACTTTGCAATATTCTGTGTTAATACAGTATTATACAATTTAAATAAAATAATAAAATCAAACAACTTGTTATGCAAATAAAATAAAATCTAAGAAAATAAGTAAAAAACTGATATGGAGTAGTCATTAGTGTAATATTATTATTATCTTGTTTTTCATTGTGACTAATGTGTAAAACAATTCACTAAATTTCCATTTTAAGTTTGTAAATTCTTGTGGTTTTTTTTTATAATTTTGGGAGGAACACTTGGTATTGTTTCTACATAATATATAGGTTTACTATTGCTTTACATAGTTTATGAAATAACCACTAAAAATATTAAATAATAAAGCCAGAATAATAATTTTAAAGATTATTACAAATAATAATATTAATTAATGTATACTTACTTTTATGAATGAAGCATACTATTGGTGTAAGTATATCTCTACAAATTCATTATTCTACTTTTGTCGCTGGACAAACGAGATGGCGAAAATCGTAAAATAAACATAATTACAGTACTACAAATAATAATTATTATAATAATCAATACCCACATCTTTAAAAATATAAATATAAACATAAACATAAAAATAAAAACATAATTTAATTAAATGGCGACATTTTTGTTTATAGTTGTGGATATGAAACCTTTTGAAGAGTATAAGGGTAATTTTTATTATTGAAATAATCAAATTTTTTAGATACACAGCATTGTGTTATATTATGTGAAGTGAATTGTTATTACTATAAATTACTTTAAATGATAAAAAAAGATGAAATTAATAAAACAATAATTTGAGCTGTCGTTTGAGCTAGTATTCTTAATTATTCATAAGCTAATTACAATTTTCACTTGAATTATGATTTAAACATTTTCTCACTTTTCAGAAGTGTTATCATAATTTAATTTCTCAATTGTTTTTATTAAATAAAATATAATGTTTTACAATTTCATCATTTATTCCGTCTAAAACGAAACGAATGATTGCTTGTGTAAAAATTAAACATTTCTAATATATTTAAAGATGGAAAAACTCAGATTGATTACTTAAAGGAATACTTATTCGAATTTCGTGATAGCATGGGTAAGTGTATTGTTCATGAATTGATAATTTCCACTTTCCCTACGCTTTTTTAAGAAATAGTTGTGAAAAAGAAATCATTTGGTATTTTAATGTATTTAAAAATATCCAAAAAGTCTTGTATGTTTATGAATTAGATAGTTTTTAAGTTGAAAACAACATAATCTAACCGAAAACATTTTTTTTTGTAGACAAATATTCCGATTTAAATAAATGCATTGGTAAGTAATGAAATTAACATAATAATATGTTATAAATATTCTATCTCTTGAATATTTTCTATTATTAGTATAATATTTTTATGAATTCATGGATTATCTTCAATAATTTTCAAATATCAAATGACAAAAGTAACTTAAAGATAAAAATCATTAAGTTAAATTGGTGTTCAAAATTTTTTCCCCATTGGATTAAGAATAAATTATATACGTTTAGTATTTTTCATCAAAAGCTCATAAGTCCATATTGTGATTTTATTACTACGGAATATTGAAATGATATACTCTCTAATGTATTGGATTATTGTCGTATACGTAAAAAGTTAATAAATAAAAAATTAAAACGTCGTGACATTTGTATGTAAGTCTGTATATTTATGTCACTCTTTGCATACCATTTAAATTGATAAACCCAACTAATTCATAAAAGTATTATTTTTCAGATGAAAATTATTGTCACAAAATAAGTTCTCGTTGTAAGTCATCTATTTTCTCAATAAATTCTCGGTGAAATACATAAGTGATGTGTGTTAAGATGTGAGAGATGTATTTTAGACAATCTAAATTCAAGGCGATTTAAACCGGGCTGAAGTGAATACCTTTAAGATTTTTTTACAACATTGTTTTTCAGGTTTATACTGTTTTGCAACCTTCCTTGGTAAGTGTATGGCAGTGGAGTAGTATGGTAACTAACATTGTGACACAAGAATTTTATATGTATAAGATAATTCATGAACAGTAAAAATGAAAACCAAAACCAACATTAAATCTTATGTCAGTAGTGTTTCGAAAATATTAAATGCTTATTAAATTATTGTTATTATGTATACAGAAATTATGATATCTGTGAAGTTGGCCCCCATTTTGCCTTGTGAAAATTGTAATCATTTTTAAAAACTTCTTTGTGTCATCTTATATAGTTTTTGTGTACATTTTTTTTTTTTTGCTTTTCATGTTTTTACAATATTTTTTTTCTTTCTGAGCCTCCAAGCTCCAGTATAAAACGTAATTTATTTGATTATCTATCTTTCCAGTAATGGACAAGGCGTACTACAGAACCAAAAAATGTTTCGGTAAGTTTTTATCTGAACTCAAACAATAATCGTGATTAATGTCTTTTTGAATATATTTTGTTTTGTTTAATTGTGAGATATAATTTTTTGATACGATAATTATTGTGATGGATGATTGAAAACAATTTCCAATCGCTCCGAACAACTAATGTTGGTAGATTTTTTCGGTTTTCTCGAGTCTACGGTGTAATATAAGACTTTGTTAATATATTGGTGTTCTAAAAGTGTTTTATGATTTTTTATAGATAATATGTTTCCAGCTCATGATCGGCGGATATCGGAAATCCATACTTGTATCAGTAAGGCATAGATATTACATCGAATGGAATAATTATTAATCAAATTGTTATGAATTAATTCGCAATGTTTTGTGTACATACTTTTGCATGTTTGTTGACCAAAAGAGATGTGTTTTCACATCTTTTTGATAATCTCATTAAAACATTTTTTTTTTGTCTACGTCTATCACATTTAACGATGTTATCGTCATGTATGAGAAAAATAATTCAACGTGATTGTTTTCATTTAGAACGTTTCAACGACAACACACAAATATTTGAAGAAAAATACAACGGTGAGCTAATTGATTTATATTGACTTACCGTTGTATGATATATTCGCCGGTAATGAGAGGATGTAACTGTTCACTTAATAATTCTGTGAATAATTATTCGGAATTAGTTTTTTTGCCGGATGAGTTTGGTTTATTCGATGACGACTATATAGTTATTTGAAGAATAAGAGATGGTCTCTTGTTATTATGATAATGTTTAATTATTATTTATTATTCCAGAAAAAGTAATAAGTATGCAGGAATCTCTCCAAGTAATCGATCCAAGTAATTTATGTTGTAGATACCGTAAGAATTTCCGTTAGACGGAAAATAGACAATTATTTAAATAATAATTCTAATAATTTACATATTTTTGATATTATTAACGTTAAAAGTTCGACCAGTCATTCACGGTTCAGCATTGTCAAACAAAAGTAAATATTGCACCACTATGAAAGACAAAATTAGAATAATTTCTATGATAGGAAAAAAAAATTATCATCGTTTAACCAAGTCGATCTATAATTCTCAAATTATAGCTGTAAAACATGAACACTTTGGATACAAAAACTATAACTTTAGTATACGTCTTGTGTGTTATGATTTTGTTTTTCTAAAATTATCTTAAAAGTTTTGGCATATATTGTTGTTATACTGTATTTTTTGTGTGATTTTTAGAAACCGATCCATGATGCCAGAACGCATTCAGCCGTTGTTGAGAGATTCATATCGTATTATTATGTATTTTAAAAAACTAGGTCATCGTTAGTACCAAAAACTCAAGAAAAATTCGCTTTATATAAAATTAAATACGAGTTATCTTTGGAATTTTAATAAATTTATTTATCAGCTTGTTTAGAGTTTAAATTTGTGTGAATAATATTGATATGAAACGTTGTTAAGACATTACATATTTTGCTAATAAAAATAAAATAAAAACACATTTGGGATGATAACTAATTTCATTACAACTCGTTTAGTGTCATTTTTCTTTTGTTAATATTGTACCAATAAATTGCTAAATATTCCTAAATTGAATTATACGTATACATTTCATTATATATATTTTTTTTTTTTACCGATGATACCTAAAATAATAATTTTTGATTTATTTTTTTATTTTTTTATGATTTATTAAATAAATAAAATAAAACATTAAATTTATTTATCTTTCTCCTGTAAGCTTACGCTTGTGTTGGAGAAAGAGAGTTATAAAGTGGTAGAATTAATTACATAATATCATATAGAAATAAATTTAACATTAAAAATATAAGAAATAATTATCAGAAACAAGTACACATAAAGGTAAAAATATTACAACTTGGTAAAAAAAATCATAAGAAGACATTTAACACTTACACTTATAATATTATTTTTTATATAGCATAATAATTTATAAACCCTAGTACAAGTATTAAAGTTTTTCCATGTTAGTAAATACCCAATCAGAAACCAATTTTTTCGCATACTTAGGTGTTATACAAATTGTATTTTTTAATTCATTATTCATGGAGTTGAAGATAGTAGGACCTTGATAGTCCAGAAATCTTTGACCATATGAAGTATTTGTATATGCTACAGGAGCATTATATGCTCTGTTTAATCTTTTATCTTCTACTCTTTTTAAATTAAACCAAGTGTTTATATTTTTAATTACCCATAATATTGCTAATTTCTGGTAAATTAATTTAAAAGGCAAAACGTTTAGCATAATTCAATTATGTTAGATATATCAGATCAAATATCTAAAATCGAAGTAACAATAATTTATAGCGTGTGATCGTTAAAATAACAACATTTTAGGTCAGAATAATAAGTATAAATCAAATATTTCGTTTATTTTAACACATACGAAAACCAAACATACGTTTGTTTAAGCTCTGCATTACATCATTAAAATAACAATTATAAGAATGATTTATCGGGTAAATATTTCAAATACGGACCGTAAAACAAACATTATATCTATGAAAATAAATCATCGAAATAATAATCGGTTAATGTGATATTAAAGTCTGTTCAAATATAATATTTTGGGTCAGATTGTAAGAAAAAATATTTAAAAAATAATTGCAAGAAAGAAAAGTTCCCGAGATTATTCGTATCTCAATTGAAATTCAATTGGTATTGGTTTAATATTTAATATATAAATTACTTTTGAATTGTATATTTTTAAAAATCTAATACTTTTTTTGTGAAGTAATAAATGTGCAAACACGTTAAACGTCGTTGTTTTTGGAGAAATAAGAAATTACAAACTACAAAGTACCATTTAAAAACATAGAGTTTACCATGTACTCGCATAAACAAGTAGGTTGTATAAACAGTTATATGGATTCAAGTGTACGGGTTTGCTCATAGTTTAAACACACCGTGTAGTGACCTAAATTATAAAAATATAAATCGTGTTTTTGTAAGAAATGGAGAACATTCGTCGTTTCCCCGCATTTCATAGAGATTGTTAGAATATCCGTCGTCCTTCTTAATTCAATATGATTTCTGTTAAAAGTAATTTCGGAACATTGCTCCTAGCAATAATACTCATAAATACCCAAGTATTTCAGTGTTCCGGTGACAAGTATGGTAATTGTAAGTATAAAACCGCTAGTGAAAATAAAGAGTATTTTATGATTAGAATAGGAGAAGAAGAAAATAGAATTATTTGTTATATTATGCGTCGGCCTTAAAAAAAAAAGTAATTTCTGTACATTTTGGTCATGAATTTAATGAAAAAACTATTGTACTTAACGTACAACAAATGTATGGAATATATATTATTACAGTCTATCAAAAGAGTTTGTTTTCAAATTTCTTGGAAATAAAAATATGTTGTAATAAATTCTGTTATTGAAATGACATTCGTTTTGTTTATCATAATTTGATGTTCAATTTTTACTTATTTTTCAGATTTGATTTTCTGATACAGACACTGATTTTTTGAAGCATCGACATGACATTTTGTTCAGCCTTAACATAATATTTAAATTTATATATTACTTTTAAAACCTTGCGTCGTTACACTTGTTGTTCAAGTGTATGAAATAAATATTAATTTATAAAATATCTCATGTGTTGTTATTATTATTATTGATATTGCTTACATCATTTTGAATTTTTTGTTTTAGTTTCCATTAGAAATTTAAGACTAAAAAGTACGAATTTGTTCATTGTTTCGTTTTTAAATTTGAGAATCTTTACGTTTAGTCTGTTGAAAGTACTTTTATTTCTTTTAAAATTATAAAACCGATAGAACATTTGTAATATTTAGGAAACGTGTAACGTTTGATTTTCAGATCCGGTAATATCAGAAACCCAGTTTGAAGATATGATTAAAGGTAAATAATAAGCTTTAAAATATGAATTGTATGATAGAAGAAGAATCATATGATATGCTGTTGATTTATACTGAAGTCTTTTCAATTTGAGCATAAACAAAGAGAGAAGTAGAGAAGTGTAATCGATAGTTGTTGATAGAATAATATATTACTATGCCTACTTGGTAAAACCATAATATACAAATTTTATTAAATATTTATTATAATATGATTATAATTGTTTAGAAAACAGCCTAATTAATTTGGACGACGATTACAGTGAGTACAAATAAGTTTCGGCCGACTCGAGAGTGTGCAAGTGTACAATGGGAAACTAAAGGGAGATTTATAATCATTTTTAGGACATTTTTCAGTAAACAGTATGATTTACATGTAATGCTTTATATTTATTACCTTTTCAGAATTGTCTATTAACTATAGAATTGTGGAATTACTACATTTTATATGGTTGTGTAATGATGGTAATGTTTTTAAGCGTTTATTATAAATAAATGAGTTAATAAAACAAAAATTATCATGTTCTGTTGAATAAACTTACCGTTAAGTTTCGACATCGACTCATCATTTCCGATAATATATACCCATGTCTATATATTTGTATTTATCGTTTTTTTTTTATTTTAAACATTAATGTTTTGCAGATTCTGATGTTCCCATCTCACAATCTACGCCGGCTGCAGAATTTACTCCGTTTTTTACATGTAATTCACATTTTAAAAACATAATTTGAGTGTTTATTCGAGTACGACCGTCGGAGACGGTCATTATATGAGATAGTTATTGATAATGGCGACAAGAAAATCCCCTTTTATTAAAACCGAATATTAAGAACGAATATTTAAATTCATAACTACGAATTTATGTTTTTTTAACCATTTTTTAATTATCATTAGAAAAAAAAAAGTCACAAACTAATTGTTCGGTACATACTTACCTGTTTTGAAGCAATAAGATAGTGGAAAAAATATACTCACCTTGTACAAATAATAATATTAATTCATGTTTTTACTTTAATAAATGAAGCATACTATTGGAGTGAGTACATATCTGTAATTTTATTATTCTTGTGACAATATTGAAAAAAAAAAAACATTTCTATTTGTCTATATACGGTGGAACGATTCGGTCCGGAGACTAACACATCTATACGTGCACCGATAAAGTAATGTTTGAAGATTGTAGTTTGACCATTTTTGTTTATAGTTCTGGATATAAAACCTTTTCAAAAAAAGGATAATGGTAATTTTTATTATTGAAATAATCAAATTTTTGTTTTATGAAAGAAATCAATTATTGTACTATGATTTGATCATTTTCTCTCACTTTTCAAAAGTGTTTTACATTGTTTAATTTCTCATTTGTTTTAATAGAATTATCGATTGGATTATAAAACCAATTATTTTATTATGAACTATTTAATTCTTTCGATAAATAAAATATAACGTTTTACAATTCCATAATTTATTCCGTCTAAAAATTATACATTTCTAATATGTTATTATATAGATGGAATAACTCAGATTGACAACTTTAAAAAATACTTATTCGAATTTCGTGATTGCATGGGTAAGTGTATCGTTGATGAAGATAATTTTAGTTGATAAATAAATAAACTATTAATCAAATAGGATATTCGATCAAGTGTTTTAGTTATAAAAAAAAACACTTACTGCATTCTTGTGAATATAATATATGAAAAAGAAATAATTTAGTATTTTAATGTATTTGAAAATATCCAAAATATCTTGTAGTTTTTGGGTTAAAAAACAATGAAATCTAACACGAAACTTTCTTTTTCTAGAAAGTTATCAAGATCTAGACGATTGCATAAGTAAGTAATGAATAATATGTTGCTGTAGTTGTCATCGTCTTATTTCATATTAAAAGTACACCGTTTTAGACCCAAATAAATATTACTTTGTTCTTATTTCGCGAATATTTTATATTATTATGAATTCGCGGATTCATTGTTAGCATAACAGTTCGATAATTTTCAAATATCAAACGAAAAAAGTAACTTAAAAATAAACCATCAGCGCTTGAAACTATCTAATTTACGTCGATTAAGTTAAATTTGTGTACAATTTTTTTTTCTTCTTCTATTGGATTATAAATGACACTCTCAGAGTATGTAAAATTATTAATTACCATTGATTGTGATTGTTCTAAACGTAAAGTTAATAAATTAAAAATTAAAATCTCGTAACATATTATACTGAAGAACGTGACGTATGTCACCACTCTTTTATACTATTTATTTAGCCATGATTTATTATTTTTCAGAAAATGATTTTTGTAAACAAATAAAGTTCGATAGTAAGTCTAATTAAAGTCTGTGCAGTTTAATTTAGTTTAGTCATTGATTATAATTTATATGGCAATGTTAAAAACCGTCATCGTACACAATTCGTTTACGCGAACGTCTGTACGATTTTCTAAAACATTGTTTTTCAGGTACGGTCTGTTTCGAAAATTTCGATTGTAAGTCGTATTTAATAATTATTATAATATAATATTTTATTTCCACAGTGAGTTTCGCTGAACGCGAACACACTGTGTAGTTTGTATAGAACACATCAGTCTATTCCCAAGAATCGAAAACCAAAATTAAATCTTAATTATTTGTTTTTCATACTGTTATTTG
This sequence comes from Drepanosiphum platanoidis, assembly GCA_948098885.1. Taxonomy (NCBI): domain Eukaryota; kingdom Metazoa; phylum Arthropoda; class Insecta; order Hemiptera; family Aphididae; genus Drepanosiphum; species Drepanosiphum platanoidis. Next base: position 636,371 of record OX402540.1, read on the forward strand.
TACAGAAATTATGATATCTGTGAAGTTGCGATATGAAAACTGTATTCTTTTTAATTAAAAACATCCTTATGACGTCTTGTATAGTTTTTGAGTACATTTTTTCACATCGCATACACTTTTTTGGGAACACTCGACTCGCTTTTCATGTTTCGACATATTTATGTTTTGGATACAAGATTTTTTTCTGGCCGATATAGATTAGAAAAGGCCAAGGTCGCAATGTTTTCAGTCACTCGTTCGATAATCTCGTATCCAACTGTTTCTTTGAGCCTCCAACTTCTCATAATATGATTACATCTAATTAATTATTTGATTATCGTCTGCCTTTCCAGCAATGGTCAAGGCGTATCAAAAAACTAAAACATGTGTTGGTAAGTCATCTGAAATAATAATCGTGTCTTTTCGAATATATTTTCGTAGGATACGGTTGAATTGGTCTTTAAAACTTGAAAACAAAATTTGTTCGTGAATTTGATAATAATATATTGGTGCCCTAAAAGTATTTTATGATTTTTTTTTAATTATAGATGAGCATTATCCAGCTCACGATAAGCGGATATCAGAAATCCATACTTGTTTAAGTAAGGCATAGACTTTAGTGAACGGAATAATAATAAATTGTTAAACAAATCGTAGTGATAAATTAATCATTTAATATTTTGTGTGTGCGCTATTATACTTTTGCATATTTGTCGACCGGAAAACTTTAGCTCAGAATCGGACAAATGTCTTTTGTTCGAAACGTTCAATGTTATTTGTTTTTTAACCCACATCGTTGCATATTTGCAACACGTTCTATAAATTATAAAATTTATTTATTTATCGATATGGAATATGTAGCGCTATCTATGAGGTTATAAGCGAAGTAATCAGTCGTTTTAAACCATAGATTTGAAATTGATTAATTATATCTTGGAGGGAAAAGTCTCGTACGAAATTTGGTTGAAAAAAGTTATCATTATATTATATAGTGTGATATGCGTAAGTCGACAACTTTAATGTGCTTTTTGCACGAAAGTTTAGACTTTAATTGAAAAGAAACGTGTGATATTTCATTTAACTTATCCAATAGTAGTGATTCATAGTTAAAACGCTGGCTGTTTACAATTAATTACGATCGTCTTTAACTTTGAACATATTATATAATTTTATTTAGAAAGTTTCAGAGAAAGTACTCAAAAGTTTGAAGACAAATACAACGGTAAGCCTACTTACAACGATAACCTACTTACTCATTCGATGTTAAATAATTCTCTGAATAATTATTCAGAAGATAAATTTGTATTGAAAAAACTTCGTCCAAAAACGGAACTGACTTTAGCCGAGTTAATCAATTGGATGGTTTTCTTTTTATTAATAATGTTTCATTATTATTCCAGAAAATATAAAAGCAATGCAAAACGCTCTTGCAAAACCGAGTTCAGGTAATTAATGTTGTAGATACTGTATTTAATTGTATGGTTTCTTTTTATTAATAATGTTTAATTATTATTTCAGAAAAAATACAACAGAGGAAACAAAAGATTGAACAACAGAATTCAGGTAATTTATAATGTTTTATAATTCTCAAATTATAGCTGTAAAACATGAACACTTTGGTAACAAAAACTATAACTTTAGTATACGTCTTGTGTGTTATGATTTTGTTTCTCTAAAATTATCTTAAAAGTTATGGCATATATTGTTGTTATACTGTATTTTTTGTGTGATTTTTAGAAACCGATCCATGATGCCAGACCGCATTCAGCCGTTGTTGAGAGATTTATATCATATTATTATGTATTTTAAAAAACTAGGTCATCGTTAGTACCAGAAACTCAAGAAAAATTCGCTTTATACAAAATTAAATACGAGTTATCTTTGGAATTTTAATAAATTTATTTATCAGCTTCTTTAGAGTTTTAATTTGTGTGAATAATATTAATATGAAACGTTGTTAAGACATTACATATTTTGCTAATAAAAATAAAATAAAAACACATTTGGGATGATAACTAATTTCATTACAACTCTTTGAGTGTCATTTTTCTTTTGTTAATATTGTACCAATAAATTGCTAAATATTCCTAAATTGAATTATACGTATACATTTCATTCTATATATTTTTTTTTTTTACCGATGATACCTAAAATAATAATTCAATTATGTTAGATATATCAGATCAAATATCTAAAATCGAAGTAACAATAATTTATTGCGTGTGATCGTTAAAATAACAACATTTTAGGTCAGAATAATAAGTATAAATCAAATATTTCGTTTATTTTAACACATACGAAAACCAAACATACGTTTGTTTAAGCTTTGCATTACATCATTAAAATTACAATTATAAGAATAATTTATCGGGTAAATATTTCAAATACAGACTGTAAAACAAACATTATATCTATGAAAATAAATCGTCGAAATAATAATCGGTTAATGTGATATTAGAGTTTAAAAACTATTTAGGTCAGATTGTAAGAAAAAATATTTAAAAAATAATTGCAAGAAAGAAAAGTTCCCGAGATTATTCGTATCTCAATTGAAATTCAATTGGTATTGGTTTAATATTTAATATATAAATTGCTTTTGAATTGTATATTTTTAAAAATCGAATACTTTTTTTGAGAAGAAATAAATGTACAAACACGTTAAACGTCGTTGTTTTTGGAGAAATAAGAAATTACAAACTACAAAGTACCATTTAAAAACATAGAGTTTACCATGTACTCGCATAAACAAGTAGGTTGTATAAACAGTTATATGGATTCAAGTGTATGAGTTTGCTCAATAGTTTAAACACACCGTGTAGTGACCTAAATTATAAAAATATATATCGTTTTTGTAAGAAATTTTACAAAGAAATGGAGAACATTCGTCGTTTCCGCGCATTTCATAGAGATTGTTAGAATAACCGTCGTCCTTCTTAATTCAATATGATTTCTGTTAAAAGTAAATACAGAACCTTGCTGATCGCAATAATTTTCATAAATACCGAAATATTTAAGTGTTCTGGAGAAAATACTGGTAATTGTAAGTATAAAATGAAAAAAAACTATTGTACTTTACATACAAATTTGAAGAAAATATAAATTATTACAGTCTATCAAACAGTTTATTTTCAAATTTCTCATTAATAAAATGTTTAATATATTCAGTTATTGAAATGACAATTTATTTGTTATTATAATAATTTGTGTCGTTTTTACTTTTTTCAGATTTGATGTTTTTTTTTTTGATACAGAATCAGTAGATTATTTTTTTCATAATATACAGGCCATATTATAATAATTTTCAAAAATATTGGAAGCATGACTTTTCCTTTTTTTTTTTAGAAAATAAAAACATACCGGCGATAGAAACTATAAATACAATGATTGAAGGTAAATATGTTACGATGAATGAATAAATAGAAAAATAGATGACAGGTATAAATATGAATAACTTTGTATGTTAAATATAAATAGAAGTATGTTAACGACAAATAAGTTAGTAGATAAAACTGTGCAAAATGTAAGCCTTGCAATTACAACACAATTATAGTAGAAACCGAGTTGATATTGATGCAAATTGCAAATTTTGCAATCATTTCAAACCTATGTTGACTTTTTTTTTTTTGCATACAGAAAATGAAAGTGTTGATTGGATGAACAATAATGGTAAGTACAAAAACCAACAATAAGTCTCTACTATAGTGTTGAATTTTGAAAACTTGACGGGCAAAGCACAGCAAAACAGTTGAAATAAAATACAATTTACAAATCGACAAATATTTACATAACAATAGAGGAAGCCCGAAGGCGGTAGATATAGAATTGATAATGAAATAGATAATATTATGTAAGCGGAGAAAAAAAAATTAAAAATTGGAAATTATTAATCATAAAATTACACACACACACATCAAACAATATGTAATATGTAAAATATCTGTATTATTAAATAGATTAAACGAACTAATCGCGTTGATAAATTCGTGGTTTTCGTTTTACATAACTTTATATTCATATAAAGAATAATATTGGTTGTTATTGATTTCGTGTTTATTAATTTTTCTAGTTTTATCGATGAATTTAAGAGTTTTGGAAGCACTTCGTTATACAGGTATAAATTATGACTAACATTACTATATAATAAATTCACAACTATATTCCTAATTTCACTGAAAATCATATTTTCCAATTTAAAGTTGTACCATCGACATGAGTGTACTTGAGCGTGGCATAATATGTATTTGATTTTGCTATTTTAATTTGATTTATTTTGTACACTATTTTTCAGATGTTAATGATCAATCGTTTTCTGAATATACGGAGCCTGAAATGATTAATCATTTTTTCATAGGTAACTTTATATTTAAATATTGATTATCATAGAGTACATACATCATAACCTAACCTATCTATCGATTTTTTATCGAAGACAAAATTAAGAAGTAACTTCGATGTAGTGAACTGAACCTAACCTGACCTATTCGACGTAGAATTTAACAATATGAAATGTTCACCACGGTCATAGAAGACGAAATACATAAAGTCCGACAACTTTCCCATTCGTATGAAACACATCGAATGAATTGTTTATGTTTTGAATAAATTGCAGCTTATTATTGGCGTAAGTACATACATACAACATAACTATTCTCATATTTTCGCTAGCAATTAGTATTATTGATCAATTTTTAATTTAGTCGACCAGATACCAAAGGTAAAAAAAGAAGATATCGATGAATGTGAAAGTAAGTCGTTATTATTAACAGAATCAAATACATTTCATCAACAGTATTGTAAAGTTAATGAAAAATAATAATTTTAACTTGAATATTATTTTCAATTGTTCTTATTAAGTAGGTAGCTTTTAAACATTTATAACCGTAACAAGGCATTACATTTCAGAAAGTTTCGAGGACGCAAACAAAGATGAATATTATTTTATAAAACAAAGTAAGTTATCAGTGTTATTTTATCAAATTCCTGGAACTAGGCGACGATTTTTCTTTGCTTTTCATTTTCTCCAGTGTTGAGTATTATACAAATTCTATAAATTAATTCTACAAATTACTATTTTATTTTCAGATCCTTTTCGGGAAAAGTTACAAAGGAAAGACAGTAAGTAGAACAAACTTTATTTAAACATCAAACGTGTTGTGATTGAAACAAATTAAACGCGGTTAATTTTGTATAGTGAAACCCATCTTAGATGAAGATTATTCAGTGTATGTGGCAAAAGCTGTAAATAGCGGTAATTATGTGTATATTCATTATCTATACATATTAGTTCAGTTATTATGAATTTCCGAAGTTTGTGTATGTTGATATCAAGCGGATATTTGAAATATGAAAAATAAGAACATATTTTGTAGTTAATATTTATTCATACTCAGGTGAATAACACTTTATTATATATATATATAGGATTTATACCATTGACGGCGACACTATGGAAAATTGAGTATGAACTCTTATATGGAAGTGAGTATTAAATAAAATTATTGAAAAATAACGAATACTTTTTATCATAATATATATTATGTGGTTTTTAGGAAGTCCATACAATCTGGTGTACCGTGCAATAGATTTTATGAGTTCCTTTATTGGAAATCTTTTAAACTGGTTAAATTAGTGTAATTAATTATTTTTCAAATAATATTCGGTCAAGTAATTTCATTTTTTCTGATGGGAGATTTTCCAAAAACTAATTATCTTGGACATTTATGTAGTTATTAACGTTTTACACTTATTGAGGAAAAAGTTGTATTTTTCAAATCAGCATTCAATGTACAACAATATTTAATGAAAATATTTGCTTATTTATGCATGCTCCATCTGGGGCAAATGTGCACTTAAAAAAACTTCATATAATTCAAAATAAGACCTAAAATGCTCCACGGTTTGTAAGAAATCAAAATATTCACAAAGACCTCAAAATTCCATATCCCCAAGACCACATCGAAAATCTGGCCGATAGGTTCTTCGAGTCTATTCAAAAGTCAACAGGATCAATGCACTACCAGGACCACTAATCCGACGCCGCCTTGGACGTAGACGACCTACAAAATAAACACTCAATGTTTAGCCACCTCAACTTTGTCAGTACTCCGTTATAACATATTATACCAATCATGTTCGAAAAAGCATAAATACAGTGTAACTTAAATATCCATAGATGTAGTTGGCAATTATTATGCTAGGAATGTCTTATAGTAATAATAATAAAAAGACAATATTATACAAATAACATATGCTTGTAAAAAAATTAATTTTGCTTCCTTTTTTTCTCTTCTTTATTGCCACATCCAAACACACAACAAGAAACCACCATAATATTAAGGAATAATGTCGAACAGTCAAAGAGAAAGCAGCTCGTGAGGACGATCAGTTTAGCGCCGACAGCTGTTCAGAGAATTCTTTTCCGTCGCGTTTTTTTTTTTATTTCTCGTCGACGACTATTTTTTTTCAATTAGTAACGAACTTTTAAATAGTAACTTTTTACTTTCTTTCGATTTCAATCGTTTTTACCGAGTGACTTTTGTTAAAATTTACGGGCCCCCCGTGTTACAATATCAACATCAACATCAACATCATCACATCGCGCGCTGCGGACAGAACTCCTGGATACCACGGTCGCGGTCTGTCCAGCTGTTGTTGTACGGTTGCTTCGGGAGATTTCCGGTAAGCGGCTGTTTAAAATATTACTTTCCACGGGTTTGTAAATATAATTTCATTGGTTGTTCGTTTTAATAACCATTTTACGGCCGACGCGGGGCTACTGGTTTTCCGGGTTTCCCTTTAGTTTCAGTCGTCGTCGTCGGTTCGCGCGTATGGTCGTCTCCGAGCGGGTCCGTGTTTCGAGAATGTTATGCCGACCGCCATCGAATCTCGTTTCACGACTTCAAAATTTCGTTTCGCGGCGATGGTAATAGTAATTATCGACGAATAATCGCACGTCTCACGGCGGTCGCGTGGGCGTAACCAAATTATTTGTCGCATAAATACTACCGTGCTATCGATATTCCATGTTTAGCGTATTTTTCGTCCCGGTCGGTTTGTGAATTTTACATTATTTCACATATTTCCGCCGCCATTTTTTTTTTTTTTTTTTCGCGTTTCGCGAGTCACCACCGCGATTCGGATGGTAAAAATATAACAGTATTGTTCGTCGATAACGTTTCGCGCGATCGCTTAAAGCGGACCAGCCACATCACATTCGTTCATTATTGTATTGCGATGCCGCCACAGACAAACTTATATTTGAGGTAACGTTTATTATTTTATTTTGTACCACAAAACAATATAATATTATACTTATTACGTCGTGTAACACAGTAACATGCATTTTATTTACATTTAATTATTCTAAAGGATAGGGATTTATGGGCAAGCACGGACAAATTTCGGGAGTGGGTCTAGACCCCATGGACCCCCCTCCTGGATACGTGCCTGATTATTTGTATTGTGCGTCGTCGCCCCACGCCAACCCCGTCATCTTTATTACATAAATAGTAAAAAAAAAATTTAATTTTGAATAATTTCTAATAAGTAAATATTTAAAAACCGAATATTATCACAGTGTTAAAATAATGAAAATAATAAATCACAAAAAAAATTGGGGGATTAATAATACAAAAGGTGCGTATTTTTTAAAATTTTATATGAACAGCCAAGTCTACGTTATGAAAGTAAACTAATAAAATTATAATTTATTTCGTGTAGTATGTAAATTTATCCAATCGGCACTACACTTAAAAAAAAAAAATAGGTCAGCATATTGCTGCAAATATGGAAAATAAATGGATAATAAAATAAATAATTTATGATGGGTCAATATTATTCAATTCAGAAAAACATTACATATACTTTTATTGTTATACTAGAATTTAGATGTTTTATTAAATGTTTTTTCCAATAAATAACAATTTTTACTGTACATTTTAAAAATCTAATATTTAGAATCCAAGTGTAAACAATTAAATTAAATCATATATTATGAGAGCTGACATCATTATGGTATATAAAATGACTAATGTTTAAAATAAACAAATATCGTAGCATAAAAGTTTGAATTTAATTATATAACTTCATTATATATCTTTGACTATAAGTATTAACGTTCTGTTCTTAATAGCAAAAAAATGAGTTTAAAAAGTCATTGCAGAGTCCTGATTATTTTTTCAGTATTAATAAATGCTACTATTTCCTTCGGCTTATATGATTTGGGTAGTAGGGTGATGGCGACAAAGAACTATTGTAAGTTTGAAATTTCTATTTAAAATTAATTCTTTTTATGCTATATTTATTCGCAAAAAAGTATTGCAGATTAAAAGATTGCCTTTCTCGTAAATAAATCGAAATAAAAATACCTATCAATAAATTATTTAGCTAGAACTTCTTTGAATACCACATTTAAATACCACACAATTGCTCTCTTTGTTTATTTATAACATTTTTAATTAATACAAATTTTACTTTTTACGTACTAATTAATATAAATGTCAAAATAAAAGTTTTCAAAACTTACTGAATTGTGGTTCTTATTAATATGATTTTTTTTTTAAATTTGTTTATTTAAAATACTCACAAATCACATTCGTTAACTGAATAGCGTCATAAAATTTAGTAAAATATTTAAATACACTATTAAACCTGAGGGCTAGGACATTAGATAATGTAAATAGTATCTATATAGGTTCAAAAATGACAACTTCGTGTTACTACAATTAAGATAAATTGAAGTATATATTATTAATATAAATAAAAAGTAATTATATGGCTTAAAATAAATTATTTTTTGATTTTTATGCCTATATAAATATATTTTTTCTAGATTACTAATTCATATGAAAATTATTTTCACTTGTAATTATCAGTAATTTTAATGGTTTGATATCCACTGTTCCACTCTTAAGTTTATCATTGACGTCATGCAGCTGTGTTGGTTCAGTTTTTGCGTAGACGTATTTTATTCTTTTTTTACGGTTAGATTTTATTTACTTTTCTCGGTCTTTGATTCGTTTTATGTTTGCTTATAGCTGACTGCTGCTTATGAATCTTATTATGTATTAGGTATTTGCGTAGTTTTTCTGTAGTCCAAAGTGGCCTGTGAAAGTTGCCTATTTCACAGCCTCTGATTGGTTGAGTGCTGGATGTCAGTGTATTTACATTCTGGCTATGATGTTCGGTACATAGTTAGTATTTCTACTATTCTTTGCCCCGTGAAAATTTTTCACTAAATATTGATAAACAAAAGAATTGAATATGGAAATCTTGAGAATTTAAAAAACAACTTAAAAAAAGTTTTTAAAATGTTTGAATATTTAAAAAAAATATGATTTAAATCCAAATGAAATTTTCTCTTTTTAAAATTTAAAAACAGCATCCAAAACGATTTGAATTGTGTTTCATTCATTTTAATCGTTTTCAGATTTAACTGAAAACACGGCAGCCAATGTTTTTAATTATGCTATAAGCGTCAAAGACAGTTATACTAAAGGTAAGAGTTTTGATACTTCGATTATAAACCTTACGTACAATAACATAAGAATCATAAGATACATCCAATAAACCTATATATTAATTTTATTGTTTTATCTTTAGTTCATCGTCCAAAATAAATTAAAATGGTTCTAATTTATTTAAAAATGTGGAAATTGTTATTTTCATACATTTAAAAATTATTTTCATTCGAATAGCCTTGGCTACTTGGCCATTGGCAGTGCATTTATTTATTTCTTAGAATTATGATATGGTAAAAGTGACAGTGTATGTTTTTTCTACATGGTATGTTATACAATAACAGTATATCCATATAGATTTCTTACAAAAAAAATTAATTGTTTATGTTTTAAACACATTTTTTCTAGATCCTCACTATTGAATTAATATACATCAATTAAAATTTGGTTAATGCTCTCAAAGCCAGATGATTTATTAAATTAATAACAAATTTTCAGATTATCCATCACTCAATATACCAGAATACTTCCAAAGCTATTACCAGAGTAAGTAAAGAAAAATTTTGTCATATAACTACACATTTATTTTAAATATGAAGAATTTACCATGTCCTCATTACTCGTGTAGTGTAGAGAGTGGTAGGTAACCAACGCGTGGGTAACTTTATTGTTCCTTTTACAGATTTAGGTATATATATATATTCTTTGTAAGTTAGATGTTCACACACGCACGCCGCCGCCGTCTAACGGTACCTAGGCGATCGCCCAGCGACGTCGGACTTGTGTCGTGTGTAGTCAGTCACATCGCTGAGCCGACCGTGTTCGCCGCTCTGTCGATGTTGCGTAGTTACCGATCGACGCCTTGTGTTTTCCGTTTTGGAATTTCGCCAAACTAACTTGCTCATAACCATAAAAATATTAAACTGAATCATAGTGTTTTTAGCAGAAATCATTCTCTTAGATGTTCCCCAAATGCCTGTCACTAATTTTCATTAAATAATAGCAGTTTTTTTTTAAAAAAAGTATTTATTTTATTGTTTTCAGGGCTGCCAGCATTTAATACCAATTACGATGGTTGGATATCAAGCCTAAGTAACTTGAGTAATTATAATTTTAATATACATAATTAAAAATTATTGTTTTTTTTTTTAAATATTTCCGATTATTTTAACTATTAAGGATTTTGGTACAGGTTATTTAAAACATGTCATGTTTAAATCATAAGTCGATAAAAATAAATCTTCTGAAATTCTAGTAATACATAGAAATCTCCACAAATAAATGTGTAGTGTTTGACTTGGGATATACAGAGTATCCATTCTTTAAAAATTACTAGGAATAATTCTTCTAATTTTTCTAATCTGGATACTAAGAACGTTTAACACATATTTGCATATCGCAAAAAAAAAAAATTGATGAATTGCACCAATAACACGTTGGCCAAAAGGGTCTTAGTCAAATATATATATATATATTATATATATTAAATACATTAAAAAAAAAAACGATTTAACTGTCACTGTTTGTTCTTTAGGTGTCAATACATTCATGTCCAGAAAATATTTTGGTAAGTTAATGATTTTTTTTAGCTTTAACCGTTGTGAAGGTAATTTAAAAGATTAGAGATTGTACCTAGACAGTAAATATGTTAATACAGTGATATTAAGTTATAATTTTAAAAATGATTCAACTTCGCTGTATTGTATGAAAAAAAAATATAAAAAAAAATATATTTCTGTTTTAGATTTATTAACAAACGTTGAATATTTCAAGAACTATATGATACATTTAAAAGATTGTGTTTGTAAGTCACTTCAATTTTTTCTACGGGTATTTTCTATTTTATTTGAACCCAACATAGTTGATAGATTGGATATCCTGTAAGGGTGAAAGGCATTCTAGTTTCTAGTACATCGTGAACTACGGTATAATTAAATAAGAAGCATATTTAAATTTGAATAATCTCATTAATATATTTAATTTTGTTCATTCAAATATGATGTGTAGTGTAATGCTTATAACTGAATATTATGAACTATCTCCCTTAAAAATATCTGTATGTCTTAATTATAGGCTATAAGTTCAAACCATCTAATTTTACCATAAAACATGTGTAGATTCGTTTTTAAGAGTATCGAACTGTATTCGTAAGTAATATATAATTTAATATTAATTTAAAGCAATTTTTATTTATTACAATTATTAATTCTATATAGCTGATATCATTTTAGTTGGGTCTTAAATAAATTCAAACTTTCTTCAATAGATGGTATATATTATTATGAAATACGGGTTAAATAAGCACAGAATAATCAACCGTTAGACTTTGAATAATGACACAATAATCTTGTTTGAATTAATTAATTTTAGTGTAATGGTATGTTACTTACGTTATTAGTCATTCCATACAATGTTAAAATTGTTTAATACCTGTCATTCGAATAATTCAACCAACTATGTGTTTCAGAGCAAAATTATACACCTGGAACAAGTTTTGAATGTAAGTCATTATTTTTCAATCAAAGTTTTAGTAATATTAAAATTAATAGTTCTGTCCGTATCAATAAAAAAAGTGATAGTAGACATGCTAAATCAAACTCTGAAAATACACTGAAATCACCACTCAAAAGAACCAAGTAGTTAGTTAAAAGTAATTAGTTATATTGAAGTCGATATGCCTACGTTTCTCGCTTGGGTGGTTATGCGTAGATATTATCATATTATATAATTTAAATCAATTTTAAAGGGCAATATTTATATCATTATATTTTATAAGTTGATGTATTTGTGAAAAATTATTAGTTACAATACATTCGATAATGCTTCTTTTCAGCAATGATGCAAAACTATAAAAAAACTGAAGAATGTTTGCGTAAGTTTCCTGAACTTCAGCAATATATGTTTTTATAATAATTATTTATTATTATTTTTATTTTTTAGGGACTAAATATAACGCTCCAGATGACATTGCTAATGTTCAGAGGTGTATGAGTAAGATATTAAATTTTTAAATTCTCGGATGTTACAAACTGTATACGGTAATACACTAGTACGGCAAAACTGTTAGGACCCAATGGCGAAAATACAGCAGTGCATTTAGAGCTCTAATTACTTCTTCAAATTATTTGCCAATATTCAACCAATAATACATAAAAATGTATATGTTTTAGCAAAATTTATCATTGATATTTACACTTTTCAAGGCAACTACAATTGTAAGAAACATAATATATATATAACTAAATATTTCAATAGAATAACATTATCTGGAGAAAGAAGTACGATTTACCTAATTATTTTACAATTTTTCTTTAAGTAAAATTAATAATACTGAAAACAGCCGCAAGAACAGCAGGTACATTTATATTATTAAAGAATTAACCATATACAATTACCTCTATACTACCTATATTTCAATATTAACGTTTGATAACTCAAAAATATTATTACTTCATTTAAAATAATTTTTTTTTAAGAATAAGTTTAAGTTATATTTTTCAAACCTAACCCTTTAATATTTACTTGAAACAATAATTGATTATCTTCTTGGCCTACTCTTTACATAATTCTTGTATAGCACTAAGGTGCATTGAGTTCTCAATGTTATTAAGTATAATATAATATATTTTTTATATTTTGAACATAAAAAATAAAGAGTCTAATTCGAAAATAATTTAAACTATAATTTGATAAATATTGTATTTTACCAATCTATAAAATCTTTTTGACTTAATATGTAGATTTAACTTTTTATAAAAACAGTATAATACAAATAGGTACAGAATAATTGTTTATATTAGTATATAAAACAATGAATACTATTATAAAAGACTTTTCTTGTCGAACTGTAAAATTTAAATGGTACGTTTCAATTAAAATGTAATTAATTTCAATACAATTTTTGATTACTTGATACAGGAAATTATGGTATTAAACCATTAATTTCAGGTGAATATTTATAATAATCTATACAAATTAAAAAAAATATCTTATTTAGCTTAAAATCTCTGTTTTGTATTCTTAAATCTATTAATTTTATTACTTTATAACTTTTTTTTTTTTGTCGTAGTTCTGATGCCAGCCATGACTGCAATAAGTAATTTTTAATAAATACATAAATTCAACACAAATAAATTTTTTAGTTGAAAATCGATAAATTATACTTCTATGGAATTATTGTAATAACAAGGCTTTAAACAATATTTAAACCTGACAAACATTGAAATTCGAATAAATTCTGAAATCTTTAGATAAATCCTAATTGAAAAGTAATCGACAATCTTATTTAAGTTCATGGTTAATTTAAATTAATTAAAATCAAATACTGAGTCACATGATTTTTTTGGTATACAACTTTTCATTTCTGTTCTTTACACAACATAATACTACAAACTTAAATTATAAATAACTATATTTAAAACAATTTATGAGGTAATAATTATATGATAGGTAATTTATATTGTTGTATACCTATATTCGATTAACCAAGAATACACAAAAAGTGGTTTTTTCATTACGTGAACATTTTTTAACAAGTTAATTTATAAAAAATTTCCATGTATCTCTTTTAGAACCATCTATAACGGAAGCGGAAATACACAAAGTAGTTACAGGTGAATATGATTAAATAATATATAATAAAAATTATTATGAATCAAAAACGAATGCTTACAATTTTAATTACAAATACAGTATTGATTTAATAATCATAAATAATTGAAATAATAAAATAAATTATAAATACTTTGTGATGTTATAGTTTTATAATTATGAGAATTTACTAAATAATAACTGTGGAATTATTATTTCGTTTTTTAAAATAAATTAATCAATTTAAAAATAATGTGTACATTTGTTAACTTATTAGTTTAAATTATTCTTTTATTTTAGATGGAGTGAATATTGCTAAAAACCCTCCAGGTGAATAAAAACAAATATAAATCTTTAATGACAATAAACGTACATTTGACCAACTGGGCCAAAGTGGAAACTCACTTTGTTGTAAAAATAGGTAGTGTTTGATTCATTTTTGGCCCACACTTTGGCTTAAATCTGCGCTTATAGTACTGGTTTTACTTCAAATTTTTGTTGAATCATTTCTTGAATTGGGACGACGAAGAAATTTAATCGTTAGTGAACCATCTCTATATAACTCTAAATAATTAGAAAAATAATGTTTATATTGCTTTCTTTTATGTTAATATATAATTTTTTTGTTTCAGCTTTGTCTATGAATATAAAAACTGTGCAAGCCTTATATTATATATATTCAACTTATATAGGTAAACAAATGTTTTAAATAAAAACAATATTTTTGAATAATTCACCCACTCAAATTCACAAGTAACACCTAAGTAAGCCACCATCCAATATCTTTCACTCAGAATCTTTTTTTAGGACCAATGGTACCCCTGTTAGTCTCTAAATTTGATATCCTCTTATATGTCTTATTCAAAGCCATTTTTTTTTTCATTAATGTTTTTCAGAGAATAAAGACATACCAAAAGACAATAATAATAAGACATCCGTTGTTCCATTTTTTGATGGTAAGTCAATATTTTAGTTTTAAGTTATGATTATTATGGTTGTGGACAATTAATTTTGTTGAATCATGATGATAATCTTGAAAGAAAATAAATTGATTTATTTTATTTTTTTTGACACTAAAATGATAACTGTCATGGATAATATTTCTTGATTCAATGTTTTGATTAAATGTATTGACCTTTATTTATTTTTATAAATGCAGTGTCCTATTTGTGTAAGTATTTTTTTAAGCATAAGTTATTAAATATGAGGCATGTCTAATAAAATAATATTTCCACATTTTTAAAAATTATATTTACCAAAAAAAAAAATTACTAGGTATTTTACATATATATTACTATTATTAACTAATATAACCACATGTTATGCTTTTAGATGGTCAATTGGCTGATAAGGTAACACAAGAGGATGTACAGAAATGTCTAGGTAAATAATTGTTATTGAAATAATCATTAATAACTTACTGCTATAGGTGTAAATGGCTCTTTAAGTTAGGGGAGGTCTAAAATTCTTATTTTTTTCACAGACATATAAAAAATGCTATTATAAAGTTCTAAAAAACACTATTAATTTAAATGATCTACATAAAAAACGATATGAGACTTTTTTAAAAATTCTAAAATTTGTTGAACTTATTATGTAAAATCAATAATTAAATTACATGATTCAGAGACATCGTCCTACAAACAGCTAATGAAATACGTCCATAATTACAAATAATGTAAAACTTTACATATTTAACTATATCTAGCAGAAAATCGGTTTATCTTGTCAAACTCAGGGCATGACCAATATGATTCGTCAGAACCCATTGTCTCATTCAGTTCTTGTTCCACTTTTTCAGACTTTTATGACAACACCTATTGCTTTTAAACTGTTTTTCTATTTATAGTTAATAAGTTTCTTAAAACTCAATAAATCATTATATTTTAGAGACTCTCAAGGATTCAACAAAAGAAGAAAATAAAGAAGTAACGAATAGTAAGTTGTTTATTATTTTTGGAAAATCTCTAAACTATGAAACAAAATTTCACAATTCAACAACTAATGAAACAAATATGACTTGCAATAATATTTTAATTAACAACAAGAACAAAATTGAAAGTGATCGGAATTTTTCGAACGGTGTGCACCCACCTTGCACCTAACCTTTTAAAGTTTAATAACAGAATTTAGTTTAAAAATTTAAATGAAAATATATTGTGTTTATAATTTAGTTTATATAATACATTTACAAAACATTTATTATTATTTTAGGGAAACCGACAGAAAATGAAGATTATCTAAATTACGTTACCAAAATGAAAAATAGCAGTAAGTATTTTACGTACATTACAAATATCATCTAAATATGTTTAGCTCGATAATAACAGTAACCTTAGCTAGCTTAAATTTATTTCAAAATAATACGTTATTTCGGATAATTTTAAATTAACCAAACAACCAATTTAATTTGATAATCCTAATTTTGACTAATTCATTAAATTATCGATACAGATTTTCTTCCATTGGAAATCGAGGCATGGTTAAAACAATATGAACAATTATATCCGGGTAGGTTTTATACATAAATTACATTTTAATTGAGTAATTTTACATTAAAGAACATGCTATGGTGTATTATTTATATAGCTTCCGTGGAATTCGCAAAAACGGAATTCTTCAAATACTGCCAAGATCCTAAAACGGTAAATTGGATAAAGAAAATGGCATATAATTTTATGGGTTATATTTTGTAATATTACATGTTAATAATGAAAATAAATTAAATTTGGAATGTACATTACAGTTTTACGAAATTATTCAAATCCTCAATAACAGAACAAAATACATACTGTACTCAATGACAAACTCTCATTAGATTGCCCAAACATTATTAATCAAAGGATGAAACATGTATGGTTTAACATCTATTATAGATGCAGAGGTAGTTTTGCATGAATTATTCAATTTTATGCCAATTTATAGTGCTGAGAAAATCATAACTTAGTGCTTTAACAAGTTACCAAGTCTATTTGTCTCTAAATAAACTTATAGCTACAATCCCAGGTAAGTTGTTATTTTGATCCGCTTTTTTAAGAAATAGAGTTTTAATAATCTATTACAAATACAGGAGTATTTGTTTCTTATACCTATGAATAACAATTATTACAAGCCTGAAGTTATGTTTTTAAATTTAAAACAATTTTAAAATTTTAAAAATTTTATTTATTAACCACTCCCGATGACGCGTTATAATTTATTTTATAAGATCTTTTACTCATTAATCAACCAATATTTTTGAAAAATGTAAACATCACGTCATGGCCGATGATGTAATATCGATACCGAGAACAAAGAAATTTGTCAATTTATTAAATTTATGAGTTTTGCCATTCTTTACTTAAAATTGTCGAGCTCAATAAATCACATTATTTGTAATGTGAGTTTTAAAAGTCTAATATTTAGAACTCATTGTGTAAACAGTCATAAATTCTCATAAAAAACATTAGGCACTGGTTTATTCAAATATCGCTGTGACCTATAAAATGTCTAACGTTATAAAAAAAGTATCAGTGTACCATTTTACTGTAAAGTTTATATTTTGAATTTAATTACGCTGATCGAGCAATAATAATCGGTAAAAAATTGTTTTTATGGGCAAACAAAAAAAAAAAAACAAAATGTCAGTTGTAAGTCAATGCAGAATTTTGGTTTTTACATTAATATTGATAAATACTCTGTCTTATATTGATGGAAATGAGGAGGATACTAATGACTATTGTAAGTATACAATTACCGTTTTAAATGTATTCCATTTTTTTTTTTTTATTATTTTAAATAAGGATTCGACATCTCAGGTCATTAGCCTGATGTGAGTACAGATATGGAAAGATTATATCAGGTTTAATGGCTACAATTGGGAATTTATACAGTATTAAAGTTTGTTTGTGAGGAGAGTTTTGGTAAGAAATGAGATGATTTTGATGGTGTTCTTTTCGTTGAGTGCTTTTTCAATATTGGATGGAATTTTTAAGTTTTTTCTTGTGTCCTAGTATTTTTTTTAGTCCAGGATATATAATAATAAATAAATAAATAAATAAATAATTAAATAAATATATGTATTCAATTTGTACCTTTTCAGATTTAATTAACTACACAGACACGGCATACACATATTATTACTATGAATTGGATTTCAAAAATAAAAATAGTTTTTATTGTAAGACTTATTGATCATTTAATATTTCTGAGATAAATGCAACATATAACCATAAAGCCCCATAGACCTTTAAATTATTTATCTTAAAAGTCTTTCGATAAAAATAATTGTTAGTTGCCACAAATGTTTCATCATAATATGTGGAGTTGTATTTAATAATATCTATGAGAATCGAAATGAAAAATAATGAAATAAAATTAACCCTTTTTTGAATGTTTTTTTTATTTTTACCAAATATATATTTTTCTATAAATTATTACTTTGGGAATAAGGAAAAAATATTTAAAAACATTATACTTCATATTTTCATCTTCAAAAGTCTAAACTTTAATTCCATTGCACGAATGCAACTGTATGCGTCCGACGTACACTTTTATCACTATTGTATTTTGTAATCTTTTTCAAACTAGAGTAAACATTTTAACATAATATACATAAATATGCCAAATAATTCAAATTTAAACCGTTCAATAAGTTCATTACCTATTTTATATCTATCTACACTATTCTAAAATAAAAAAAACATTGTCAGATGACAAAACTATTGATTTTTTGCGCCATTTAACAGATGTGATGGGAGTAAAAGGGTATTTTACTCTTTAGAGATTCTAGTAGAAATTAGTTTATCAGAATTATATTCATTAGTACATGAAGGTGTATTAGTTGATATAGAAAAATTAATATTTGTATTGACAACTCCTATATTACATTAATTTGAATCTATGTTTGAGTCATTATTTGGTTAATGAGGAACAGTTATCATAATAGTATTGTCATCACAATTATTTTGAAACAATTCCACATTTTCATTTAGAAAATACCATGATTTTTGTAACATTCATAATTTTATTAATTTTTTATCGTTGTTTACTTACTATTTATTCAAATATGAACGAACTGAATGTCCCACAGTCCATATAAATACATTTTCCCTATTATGTTGCTTTCGAATTAACAAGCCCGAACGATACAGTTAATTATTGTCCAACCAAGTTTATAATTACATTTTAAACGCATTTTCAGATTATAAACTACTCACTGTAGAAGAGTTTTACCAATGTAGATACACGAGTAAGTAATCACGAATAAAAATATACTATTAACATACAATATGACACATGATGATAACAAGTTAGATATAATAGACCGACACCAAGAAAATTCAAATATTTCAATCCGAATAAATCAATTTGTATTTTTGTATAATGCATTGTATTCGAAGAAATGTGATTGATTATTACTGATTAGTACTCTGCTAAACATATGTACTTGGAAAATCGAAAAATATTGTTGCCAACTAATCGTGTCAATATTCTTAATTTTGAATAGATTACTTATTTGTCCGTAAGTATTTATACCTATAACTTCTCTTACAATTTATTATGTTTCATTATTTTTACTCGTTTAATTTTTTTTAACTCGTGTAAATTATTATTGTTTGTAACGAATTAAGAAAGTGTACATCTAAAAGTAATTTAAACAATCAAAACTATAATTATTACCTTTGTTATTGAAAAATATTTATTTTATTGTTATCAGGGTTGCCAGTGAATAAAAATACCAGTTTTGAAAGCTGGAAACAGCAACTGCATAATTATTGTAAGTTGATAATGATGATAATGATATTTACTATTGAAAATTATTCATTTAACATTATATGGAATGATTACATAACTTTTTGCAAATAATCAATTCGAGTATAAATATAGATCTTATGTTACATTAAAGTATTATAATATGTTAGACACGTTTATTTTTAATTCAAATATAATTTGCAATTGATGATTTTTATCAAAATTTGAACTCTAAGAAACTATTATTAAAAATTGTCCTCGTGTTCAATCATTTATGCTCTGGAGTAAGACCAACTTATGAGGTGTTTCAATAATATATTAAGTATTCAGTTAATGGTTTTAAAAGAACAACAGCATTTGTCGTTCAATGGAAATATTGGAAATCCATTGAAATACTGGATTTCGTTAAAAATGTCTACTACAAATAATTGCTAACACCGACTTCATTAACAATTTAATTTTTCTTACTTTAATTCCATCTGATTTAAATATTAAATGCATTTCTTTTTACTCCAAAGGTAACGAAACATTAGTTTCACAAGAATATTTCGGTAAGTCAATGACTTTGTGTATTAATCGTTATGCGTAATTAGTAATTACCTATGTATGGCGTTGTCTTTGCTTGTCGAAAAGTCTATCGAAAATTTGACAATAGAAGTTTTGTAATTTTATAATAGGAAATTTAATAATTTTTATACTTTTAAAATACGTCGTAATAATCTAAACTACCTAACCAATAGATCATTTTGATTTTAGAAAGAATAACTCAAGCCACATATTTCAAGAACCATTTGATAGACTTATACTCTTGCATGGGTAAGTTAATTCAATTATTTTTTTGCCTGCATATAATTTATTTGCATTTGATTTCAAATTAAACGAGAATGACAATTTTTCATATTTAATAACAATTTTTTTGACATTGAATGATACATGTAACTGATAGCTATTATATTACATAACACGAATGAGATATTCAGCTCACAAAGTCATATAAAATTCCATGATTAGATTGATGATAGAAATTTTAAGATATTTTAATACGTCTTATTGATAGATCTAGCCCATTCGTTAAATATATTAGACTATTGAAGCGTTTACCCACAGACTTTAGATTTTTTTTTGACCCTTAAAAGAGATACAAAAGTGTTGAGTAATATCAAAAAGTCAAAGATATCCAATTGATACTAACCTAACCTTTCTAACTTGTTGTTATATCTTCTTTATATTTTGTCTAATTTAGTTATTTTTTTTTCATTAAATTAAAATAAAAATGTAACTAGTGTGCATACACATCACCCGTCTTACATATACTTATTGTGCCTGCGTGTATAGATAGTATATAATAAATATTTTGACTGACTGAAAAAAATCTTTAGAAAGATTTTCAGAATTTTTAAGCTGTATTCGTAAGTAATGGATTTAACATATTCAACTCGCAGGGTGTTTACTGGTTTTACAATTGTATTAAAAAAAAAATGAATTTTTTATTTTTAATAATGTCAACTATACGTTATAAGTTATAACTTTATAAGCAACCATTAGTTTTTAATTCTTTTCATGTCATTTCTATTAGACTAGTATTGAACATTTCAAACAATATTGTGTGATATTATATTTCAGGTGATCTTTTTCGAGACCATACAAACTTTCAGAGTAAGACACGATTTATCTGACAAATTATTTTTCACAGAATATTTATCTAACACGCTTACGGCTTGAATCCTATTTACTTTTATTCTAATACCGAATTTGTGGTCCACTTCCTGCCAACCATTATATTATGTAAGTGTATACAGTATGTAAATTAATTGGAATGTCAGTCGCCATGACTCATGATCCAATGTGAGTAAAGTTCTTTAATGTAATATATTAGTGAGTGGTCTTTCTTTTACAATAATTTTCAAAAAAATAATTTCGAAATAGCCATTTTATACAGTTCTTTAAATAATGATAGTCGACTCAAGGTGTTGACAAGTAATTTTTGTCACTTTTCTCTAACAAGGCCGTATATAGAAGATAGCCTAACCTTTACTTTCATATTTTTTCCTTAACCCTACAATGTTTTAATCCCCGACATGAAATTCGTTCTTTAATAAAAATTATAACTATTTAATCAGTCGTGTTTTTTTCCAGCACTGATGAGCAACTATAAATATACTGTAAATTGTTTGAGTAAGTTACCTTACCCAAAGTTCTACGACACAAGTAATCGTGCTTGATCATTTATTCATGTATTAAGTGCGCCTTATAAGCCTCTGCTAAAAAATGAATATGTATAAATAATTTTTTAATTACTAGATATCCAGGTTCGTGTAAGATTAAATTGAATTTCATATATTACTAAATAATTATTTGATCAAATGGCGAAATCATTTTGGCTAAAAATATTACATTTAGGAACTATTAATACATTGTTTTTGTTCAATACAAATCAATCAATCAAGTTTTTTACCATTGAAAATATTAAGTTACACATCACTATATATTAGCTAATTATTTTGTCGGTGAAATATAATTTGTATTCACTACTTTCTTAATAAAGAATCCATACTAATAAGTTTAAATGATTTTTTTTTTTTACAGAAATGAAGTTTAAACTTTCAGAAGAAATAAGTCCTATACACAAGTGTATAAGTAATTTATTAAAATATACATTCAATACTTTAACAAATCAGCTTTTCACCATATAAAAAAAGAAGGGTTTTTTTGGGGTTTTTTCCAATGGCAATAATAAAAAATAGTAAACAGCATAAGATAATAAATGAAATAATCAAAGAAGCTATCATTCATAAACATTACCAACACATTTCTCATCTTTTAGAACAATTTAACAACAGTACAGCCAGTTTTCAACAAAATTATGACAGTAAGACAAAAATAAAATAATTAAAACCTAATAAACTGATCATAAAGTATGAAATAAAACAAAAACAATTTCTATCATATTATATTATAATGGACAATTGATTGTAATACTTTTTTTACTTTTAATTCTTTAATTTATATTAATTATAAATAGTAATTTTAGAAGCTCCTTTATATATATATAAAATAATGTATGTAATAATGATTGATTTATTTTTTCTGTGAAATAGAACAACTGAAGATAAAAGCAGGACTATTAAGTATGTATTTTATATTATTAATTAATAACATGGAATTATATTTCAAGTGAAAAAATAGTTAGACTTTTAGCTGGTCACGTCAGAAAATTTTGGAAACTATTTTTCCAGTACCACAATATTTGCATTTATATTTTACGAGTTCCTTTCCATTGGTAGGCTATTGCATTTCTTTTTGGAGAGCGGTAAACAATGGCCCGACTTAAATAAATTTTTCTTTGTTATTATTAGGAACCTCATTGTTGTCCATGGCGTTTACATTATTACGTAAGGAAAAAAAACCTGTCTCGGGTCATAATTTAAACAATTGAATTTATTGGAAAATTGTTTTCCCAGTACAAACGCACCATGGATTAATGTCCACAAAACAATCTACATTTCCATTACCAAAATCATCTGAAAGATTTTCAAATTCATTAAATAGAAACTAGTCTTCGGCTTCATTTCCGATTTCTGACGTGTATAAAGTGTACTTATATTCAAACAGCCGTAGATAAGTAAATAATAATACTTGACGGCTAGTGACAATTTTATGTGCTACCTACTGGGTTAGATTAAGGTTAGTTTACTACTTATATCTACTGATTTCATATTAAAGTAATGAATAATTACAAGTTAATTAAAGAAGATATTTTTTTATTTATGAATTTTAATGTTTGATTTTTATTCTTGTTAAATAGAACAATTCAAGATGAAAGTGGGAATATTAGGTAAATATATTTAAATTATTAAATAATCGAACATTTTCAGTTCAACTTAAAGGCTACCTATTTTATTTATTCTTATTAATTAAAAGATTTTTTGACTTAGGAACTGCGGATAACCCAAGTAAATTAGAACAAATTGTTCAATATAATATGTCCATAGTTAAATTCATTTTGATGACGTGTAAATTTATTATCTGTTTTTTTTTTCTTAGTTATTGTGCCACACTACACATTAAAAAGTAATTAATAATTGATGAAAATTCGACATTTACGTCATATTATTTAGCTAAGCATTTTACTTCAATAGAGTTATGAAATAATTAATCCTTCCTCATTACATTGCTCCAAGTATTTAATACTGATAATAATAATGATTTTTTAAGGTATGAAACTAACATCGGAAGAGTTTACTCAAATGGTTAATGGTAAGTAAATATGTTCAAAAAATGGACCGAGAACGATTGGAGTATTAAAACAAAAAACAATATGACTGGAAATATTGTAAGTTTATAATATTCAGTGCTTGAATTGGAAAAATAATACAAGGGGATGCATAAGTGTAAAAAAATAATGAGTTTCCCAGAAGTCTCTTCGACTTGTGGGGAGCTTCGTCCCCCTCTAATCTTTATTACAATTTACATAATTTCTTCAACTATAAATAACTATTTGTTTTATTTGTAAAATTTAATAATTTAATTAATATTCGATAATAGAGATTAATCTATAAAAGAGTCATGCTATAATATTTTAAAAAGAGAAATGGCCCTCCCTGACCGCGACTCACGGCCAATTCAAGCACTGATATATTAATTTTAATATTGGTACTTATACTTATGAGTAAATCATTATATTTTTTTACACTAGACCATGAAAATTTTAATTTGAACGACGACACGGGTAAATTAAACATAATTTCCTTTAATGCGTAATAACAACACACATCAAATTCAGTTAACTCGAGTCGGAATATCGATTAATCGGTCACTCGTATTACTCGCTAGATGTACATGACCATCCATATTTAACAAATTTAAATATATAAGTTTAGAATAAAATTGCTTTTTTTATTTTAATCCTCGTTTGAATTTTTTTGTTTTTTTTTTTTTTTACAGTTTTATCCGTGAGTTTGAGAATAATAGAAGCTTTGAACTTTATAATGACCACTCCTATAGGTAAATCTATATTATATTTTATAATTTTCAATTAAAAATAAATAATCTTAAATAATTTATATTCTTTACACTCTCTTTGTTATTAAAAGTTATGTCCAAAGAAGAAGTCCAATAGAACGGTATAGAATAACTATTTCTTTTACCGATTAATTAATCATTTGATTCCTCAATTTTTGTATTTTTCAATATGTGTAGTTGTTTATGTATTGGCAATTCTCAACATTACTCTATGGTACAATATGAATTTAATTTAACAAAATCTGTAATAGACTAGTTATATTATTCCAAACTTTGGACACCATGCGATAAGCATTAATATATATTTTCTAACAATATTACTGTTATCGTCAATAAGATGATATTAACAGTAATATGAAACCACTATTACTTTCAAAACCCTAGTACTCTTGAACTTTTTTTTAAATAATCTCACACGTATGATTTTCTAGATGGAAAAATAATTTCTAGCTCAACCCATTCTCAAAATTTAATTCCATTTTTCGATGGTAAGTCATTTCAATATTATCTAATTTTAATGTGAGAAAACAATATTGTATCATTAAAATACCAATAAGTTATTTAAATTTAACTCCATAGAGTTTATGATTTAATTCTGACCTAAAAATACAAATTCAATTCAGACAGTTGCTGCACGGCATTTTGCCGTGACTGTATAATACGAAAGCTCTAATCGTTCTTCTTGCGCCACTAAAGGAATATCGCCGTACGGTCAGAACCGTGTAGTGTGAAACGAGCCTTATAATAGATAATATACAAAAATGCTCATCATTTTGTTAAAACTTCATATAATTAGAATTTCAACATCTGAAATGAAAGAAATTTCAAAAAAATCAATAATTTTTAACCACTACATTTATCACTTAAAAGCATAAAATTTTGTACTGTTAACTTTAATGAGACGAATTTATGATTTGAACAATGTTTTTCCTCCATATACTTAATATATTTTGAAGGTTTTAGATTTTATGATCATCGTTCTTAGTATTGAAAATTTAGATATAAATAGTATACATTCACTCCTTGTCGTAACAGAACTCGTAGAAGGATAATATTTCTGTATTCAATATTAATACATATTGTTTTAACTTGTTAAATGTTTGCAGCGTACTATTGGTGTGAGTACACGCTTACAATTTCATTTATTCTTATGAAAAAATTGTAAATGATTTGTTTGATTATTATAAATATTATTTACCAATAAACAAGTAAATTAGAACGTGAATTTTGTAACAAATACAGATTAGTCCAGAAAAGTTAAACAATGCTTTTTGACATTTTGATAACCATAGAAAAATAATTAGAATCGATTAATAAGTGTTAAAAATTCAGCTCACCAGAATAACAAAGAAAGTCTTTTAATTATGCTCAATAATTAATTAGTAACGCGATGAAACAAACAAATCAGTAGAAATTTTTGATACAAAATTTTACACTCAATTTATGTGAATATATTTTGTTTTTAGATGACGAACCAATCGAAAGGACAACAGAAGAAGATATACAGACATGTGAAGGTAATTTAATGAATGTTTTTATATCATATGCTATCATTATGAACAGAGTAAAAGCAACAAATTTAATAGTTCATTGCATTCAAATCGCGAACAAAATAAAAATTTAGCCACAAAATTTGTATTCATTAAAACCGTTTTCAAATACATCTTGAACAATGTTAGGCCAGAAATTTAAATCTCAAATATTTGTTCCACTTTTTAAAAGTATTTCTACAATCTTAGTTTCTCTTTTTAAACGTGTATAGTTAATACGTCATGTCTTCTTGTTTCAGAAAGTTTCCAGGATTTGTCACAGGACGAATATGAATTGGCATTAAAAAGTAAGTTTTCGTTGTTATTCAATTCCAAATCTCAAATAGGTAAATCATTATTCCAAATCAAAGGTGGTTTACTAGTCGAAATAATTTTTCACGATGTGATTGAATTCTCGATTAATGATAATCAAAAAGGGGGATCAAATTCTTCGGTGAACTACGAGAAACTAGTGATTGATATTGGTGAATTTTTCTATTAACCCGTCGTGACAATTTCAATTTTTGGAACCACTGGTTGCAATTTAATTTGATTTTAACAGCATTATATATATATGCATCATTGAGTGGTTCACGAAATTAATTACTGGAAAACATGATGAGTTTTAAATAAACTAACAATTTTAACGAAGTCTGAAGTTGATAATATTTTGTTTGTTAAGAGTCGTGCTCGCACATCACTAAGCACGTTACGTATTTTATATATATTATGTATAGTATTGTTATTAACACTACCACCTCCACCGTCGTCTATAATAAATAAAATCAATACAGACACAGTGCATAGGCGCGGTTAACTGTAACGTTTAGCGATAAGCGGCGAGACATCTGTTACACACGTAGAAGAGTTTGATTATAACATAATCTACAAAACCAATGGGTTCAAAATACAAATGCTGATGCTCTCAGTAGAATAGCAGTGACGACAAGTGCAAATACCTCACAAACACCAAACGAGTATAACACATTTTTGGAAGAGATATCCCATAAAATATTTATTAATAATAATATTATCGAAACAGTAGGTAATCTGTTTGAGGCGTCGGAGGACTAAGCATTAGGTCACTGCGTGTACAAAGGTGCAAGTCTAGAATTTAGAAGAAAATTTGATCAAATTGCCAAACTAAAAAAAAAGTAACTGAAATTGCTTCTATACAAATCGGCGAACAATTTATCACAAAAGAAAAATATTGGCAAAAGCCATCATCACATGAAAATGTGTATTTAACTTTAAAAAATGTATGATACTTTTGTGATGAAAACAGAATTCAGAAACTGGCATAACGTCCGTTCACACGTCTCACCAGCGAGTTAGTCTAAGAACCGACTCCAAACATAATAGTGTAGTGTAACCTTAACATAAAGTAAAACTCAACTTAAAAGTGTGTACTAATTTAGTAAACAAATAATCACCATAAAGAGTGGTGTAATCATTGAACTATCTACATACGTCATTCTTTAAATAACCTCAACCGGTACTCATCAGCGGGAAATGGCAGAACTAAGTGTTGTCCAACCCAGACATAAGCGAGGACACACTTGGAAAACCTGAGCACTCTGTATTTTACGGACGAGCTCACAACAGTATTATATAGCAGACTATAGTATACGTGTATTATTTATATTGTTTTTATTTTTACTTGAAGAAGTCGAAATTTAAATGATAATGAAATTTTTTCCATCAAAAATACAACATATTATACTCCGTGAGCGAAACGCTCACACGTCAACAAGTGAAGTAAAAAATTTAACGTCACCAACAACGGGTTAAGTCAGGTTAACAAAACGGCAACATTCTGTTTCCTGACAAATACGAGACAAAATAGAAAGAATTGCATGACAGAGAAACTGGCGATAGAATGATCGTAATGCGAATGCTTCAAAAGTAAAAAACTATAAGATGCCTGAATTATCTTTCATATCTGAATTTTGATCACACTAGTTATTTACGGGAGAGACTTTTTGGTTCAAGTTTGAAAATTTATATAAGACATAAAAGTTGATATCTAAAATGTCAAGTTTTCAAATTGTTTCTGTATTTAATTCATTTAAATATTGTTTATGTGTCACATTTACCTAAATTAATGACGATTTTTTTTTTTTATTCTGGAGATCCCTTCAACAATCAGCCACAATTAAGAAGAACAGATCGTAAGTTAATAAATGAACAGATTTAAATTAAAACGTCTTACATTCCTTATGTTTGAGTGAAAATGAAATAACAGAGAGACAATGAATCCAAAGGACCAGTCTGAAAGACACGAATAGAATTAACGATGACCAAGAATAATACGACAAATTGACAGCGCCTTTACTGCGGCAGACGAAGACCCGACCACGACAGACCAACGATAAGGAATTGAGTTATTACTTATTAGTATTCGGGGGGGGGGGGAGTCTTTGCTGGTCGGTTCAGGTCATGGTGCAATGACCAGCAAAGTTTACAACAAATTGGACAATAATATTAACTAGACTTAAACTAAACTATAACTAAACTATAATTAAACTAAAACTACGTGACGCCGATGACTGGTATAGGTGAGTCGCCGATTCTAGACGCCCTGGACGGCCTCTCACACACCACGCCGGGTGCTGGCGGACTTACGTATGCTGACCGGAAATGATTCGATGAGAGAACAGCTCATGATGGATCGCGATACTTCAAGGTCCAAATTGACAGCGAAGATTTACCGTAACTGGCGATACTGTGAATTTAAGACAATTAGATTAATTTCGTCGTATATTATATCAAAATGCGAGTAGAGTTTAAAATGTTGAAAAAATGCATAAAAATGTATAAATATTTACGGTTTACTTTGTGTATCATTGACTTGTGAAAATTCTTTTGTTATTTTAGTGAAGCCTCAAGAGAAAGAAAAATATTGGACATATTTGTTAAAATTCTTACAAAACAGTAAATATTTTGCGAATATTACTTTTACAGATTAGTTTCAAAAGTATACAGATCTCTATGAGTTTTTTTTTTAATAATATTCAAGTATTCGAGTATTACAATTTTCAAATACATATTAAAAACTTTCCATAATTTCTAAGGTAACTAATATAACTCAATAGATACGGTTTAATCGATAAATTAATTATATTATAGATATAGAATATATTCCATTGACAATTGAATTGTGGAAGAAAAATTATGAAAATTTATATCCAAGTACGTCGAAAAAATGATTATATTTAAAATTAAAATACATATTGTGCTGTATTATTTGTGCAGGTAGTAGAGGTTTTGCATTCCAGGAGTACAACAATTACTGCGAAAACTTCAGTATGAAAATATTGGTCTTGCAATGTTTATATAACATAGTGGATTATTTTAAATGACATAATTTATTAATATTGCATATAAAAAATACAAGTAGTGAAAAATCTAATATCGATATTAATGATAGAAATTATTAAAATACAGAATGTTGTGTGAGATTATAATTTCTCAAAATTGTTTTTAGTCCGTCTGATTATTACAAAATAAAAGAAAAAAAAAACAGTTCACGAAAATAAGACAAATTATGTATATTATTGACCTCAGATTAAAAGAACACATTGAACTCCCTTTAAATATCGGTTGTCGGGTCATATTATTATCGATGGAGGAAAACAGCTGTCGAGGTAAGTAGACACTTAGACTAATGCTGATATAAAACTAATTTTGAGTTAACGTTAGTAATTGACGAGGAAATTCCCACGACGAAGGGATATTTTAATGTTCATTAGTAAGTTCTTTAATGTACATAAAGATTTATTAATCGAAATAATTTTAAGTACAAGTATGTTAAGTGTGATAATTATTCGGTTATTTGGTTAGTTAATCTGTTGGCGGTTATTTCGAAATGACGTTTGAAATTAACGTACACTGTAATATGCACGGGGTCTAGGAGGGTTAAACAAAATCGCATAGTTATAATATATAAAAACGACCTTTCAAATGTCCCTAGCGGAATTAAAAGCGGAATGCGAACGCTACAATATTATGTCGAGTTCGGCACGAAAGACTACTTCACGGTCGGTCATCCTGGAACAATGGTTACACGATAGCGGGCAGAACCCGCTTACGTTGTTGATATCTGTTCGGAAAACGTGGCCGAGAAACTCGGGAGTTTAATTAAAATAAAATTTAAAATTTGAGCAGAAATTATGTTTGAAAAAATAAATAAAATATTCGGGTACTCAACTCGTATGTCAACACGTTAGTACTTGCCCGGTCCTCGGAATCGTCAGCAGCCCAATGTATGAAGAACTCTGGAACATCTCGATCAGCCTGCAATAACAATAATAAATTAGATTTGCCGACCGCCTCGACTACCACGATTAACTTTATAACAATCCTTTTTTCTTCCACTTTCCCACCATTCGTGTTGTACGGTATCGTTTGGATAATTTACGGTATAGTTTTGTCATTGTTTGCAGTTGTTGTATCCAAATAACTTTATAACTATTAAAGTGCTTTTTACAGTCCGCTTTTGAACCAGTAGCGACTTCGACAACATCCCAACTTTGTTCTTCCATAATGATATCTAAAAAACAAATTTAAATTTACTCAATTACTATAGATTTAGTATTATTTCAACTATTTATTTACAATTAATGTGAAAATACAATGTAACTATTTGTCGAAGTAGGTACTCTAACATAATATACTTTGTACCGACGACGCGGCGGCGGCGATAGTTTTATAGATCATAAAAGATATCGTTTGTTTCGTTTACTATAGCTTCGTGTCGGACGAATGTTTTGCGACAACAATAACGATGCCGATCGACTTTCACAACAGTACACGGTTTGGCGGCAGAAAAAGCATTTATCACGACGCGTCGAGTTAATAATGGTCGCCTTCCTATTGACGACAAAACGTGAGAGACGAGAAAAAGAAAACGGTCGAAATATTATTATAATTATTATTACCTTTTGTCGTGCGCGACCGTGCGGAGCGTCGTCGTAAACCTCGTGTTATGGTGGCGTAAAGTAAACGTCTTATCAATTATTGCAATAATGTGTTGTATATTATTCGTCGTCGGCGGCGGCGGCGGCGGCGGCGGCGGCGGCGGCAAGAAACACGACCGCCGAGAGACGGAGAAAAAACACCACTCGACGTAGACGCGGTAAAAAGTGGGGTCGCGGGGGCAACACGATTCGGACGGGAACGACGACGACGAGCGAACGCGGATCGGAGACACTACTGACGCCGCGAAACGAGCGCCATCTTGTGGTGTGCCGTTCGTCGAAAGATTTATCACGAGAATAAACGTAAAATATACGAACAAACACACGGTCGTACGGCGAGCGAGATCGTGCGCGTACGCGTGCTATGACGTCCGCACTCGGCTTGACGAAAACACTATAACCGGTCGCTCCTTATGTACTGCTCGTCCGATTGCAGCTGCCTTTGTCCGACGGTCGTCGCAGTGTCTGATATTGTAGATCAACACTTTTTCATTCCGCGTTCTTCTTCAACAGCTAATTTTTTCCAACAACAAAAGTAACAAATATAATAAATATAAATACAATAAATATGTGTTTGTATATATTACATGTCTTACCGCATAATATTTGGTCGTACTTATAGAACAAGTGAATCTAATTTGATTATTAATATCAAAGCTATCCGATTCCCACGATAAATAAGTGCTCTTTTGCTTCTAAAATACTATACTTCAAAAAGTTTTTGTCCATCCAACTAAAACGTACACATTCAACAGCCGTTTTATAACATACATTTATTAACCTAACATATTTAATTCATAATCAACATTTTAACCGCTATCGTTTAATAAATATAACTTTTTTTTAATATTTATTTAGCTTAAAAATTGTCTTTATTATTAATTTTAAAAATGTTCTAAAGTTATCCAGAATAATCACACGAGTTATTTTATACAATTCCAGTAATTTAAGTCTAGAAGTAAGAGAAAAAAGAGCAACAGTTCGTTGAGAACTGTCGAGAAATGTTTCTCTTTGACAAGTCGACGAAGCCGAAATATTTAGTAGTAAGTTTTCTTAATAATGACAATTAATACAAATAAGTTTCAGACTCTTAATGATACGTATAAATCATCCGTACTTTGTGTCCAGAAATTTAAGAGCCAATTCTTTTAGTTTTCGTTTTCTACTTTTGAACGTGAACCGAGACGATTTTCATGCTATTTGCACTTCTAAATATCCATAATATATTATAACTGACACTATTATAATTTAAGTGTTTGAAATTATGTCGATAAAAGAAAAAAAGTTACTTAATAATTACATATTTGTTGAATTTAAACACAATAGTAAAATCAAATTAAAAACCAAACATTTCTATCATGCGTTCTTACGATTATATTTGGTCTCCTGATTAAGATTTCATAGATTTACAATAAAATGTGGTCTAAAAATTTTGATTATGTTTTAAATTCCAAATTGATTATTTGACAAATATTAGCGGGTATTAAATTTGAACACAATATGTATATGGTGGTTAATAATTTTAAAACTATAAGAAAATCAAACGCATATAAATAATTCACACTTTGTATTTTAACACTTGAGAATTGAAATCGTACACAAAAAATTCAACGAGTGAAATAAAAAATAGTTAACTTAATTAGTTTATTTTATGTGATTGTACGTTTTTCACACTTATATCTGTAATAAACTGTAGTTTATGAGTTACAAATGTCCCTACATGTAAAACATAAATTATAAAAATATGCAAACAATATAATTATTTATACAAAGATAAAATATTTAGATGTAAAAAAAAATACATAAGAAAATACAAGTTTAAACGTTAACAATGTCAACTTTGTTAATTCTTAAATAATATTACAAATAAAAATATTAATATTAATAAATCTTATGGTTTTGGCAGTTTATAACAAAACGGATAATACAAAAAAAAAAATTTAAAAAAATACAACATTTATGTTTTTGGAATAATAATGTTCTGTAGAACAATACTTTTTATATTAAACACTAAACTCATATAAATTAATATTGAACGATTACTCTGCGACAACAGTTTATATACATTTTATAAATACGTAATATATAATTTGTACTTTGCGTTAAAATTATATAATGTAAAAATTACATAATAAATACTATCTTATACTACTCGTATCTATAAAATAATTTATTTTTTCTAATAATATTGTTGGCATTGTGAATAAGTTCGCTTAGAGTTTTATGTGTTCTAAGGTGATTTTGAATTTGGTGCCAAGCCAAGCGACAATCGACAGTACTGTATTTACCGAACCGTATTTTTTCCCTAAATTCAGATTCATAATCATCGTCCTTGGGAAGTTCTAACTTTATGCGAGACAAGAGTGTTTTAACGTCGGCTTTAGGCCAACCTATGGTAATATAGCTGTAAAGGGATTCAGTTTCTTTATAACACAAATTATCTTCGCCGTCCGAAGAACTTGATGACCTATTTTCGATTTTAATTAATCGATTATAATATATAACAACTCTATAGAAGAACTTTTAGCGACATCAGATCCAGTAATCCTAGACTCAATTTCGGGGAAATCATTAGTGGCAGGTACACTATTAGTAGCCGGAATAGAATTGTCCGAGTCGGTTTGGTCATCGGATTGCGAACGACTCGATTCTCCGATGGTAGGTGACCTCCGTTGTTTTTTGTCAATAGATTCGTCATTATTACCTACAAACAATAAAATATAGTAGTATTTAATATGGTTTGCTTAACACGATTGACACGGTTTTGCAAAAAATGTAATTCTCAAGTCCAAAAATAACTCCAGATTTTATTTGTATTATATCATTGTTGTTAAGAAGCAACATTGGATAATGAAATTAAAAGTGACAAACTTTTAGGTGTATACATACTTTGGTCAAAGTATACGACTAAATGTTTTTATCTCTTTGTTTCAATTGATAAAAATGTTTGATAGTTTTTAAATGTATAGGCATTGATGGGATATTTTAAAATATCTAGACAAATGGGCAGATATAAAACGTTTTAAAAAGTTTGAATTTAAGATATTTAACTATTTGAATGAGTTATATTAAAGTAAACAAAGTAGAAAGTATCTAGGTAAAATAATAAATATTTAAATGCTATTTAAAATTTTTTCACTTTTTAATAGGACAGATATAATATGTAGGTATCTACTTATACTTGTATGGTTTTTATATTGATATTAAATTAGGTATTTAACTCTAAAGTAGTCTGAAAAATGACCGTAATAAGAGAGGTGTTATAGAAAGTAGACATGATCGATTTGATTAAAAAGTCGTTCATATAATTTTTATGATTTATTTCATTTTGTCATAAGTCTTAACACTGGTAAATTTTTAAATAAAATTAATAAATAATCCAAAAAAAACCCAAAAGAAAACAATTTTAATGTACAAATTTAACTGTCATGGTTTGTTAGAATACTGTTTTTGGTATCACTGTTTCATCATCATTAATTTCAGTTTTCGAAGATCATAAATATTCACCACACATCATTAGTAAAACAAAAGTACAGACTAGAAACCGGCATCAATAAAGACACATATAAATGAGTCGGGTACTTATATATGAAAAAATTATTAATTATGATAAATTGCCTTGAAATGATACACAAGTCGGAATCTGTCTGACGCAGTTTTAATAGTGAAAACGTTTTCTAATTCAAAAATATATATTCATAAAATATTACCTTCATTTTCCAGTCCTCTTTTTTCAGCCCTCTCAGTTTCTGGTTCTAAAAAATTTTCATAAAATTAGCGACTTTGAAATTTAAGTATCAAAAAAAAACCAACATAAATTAAAACAATAATAATATATTACCCATTATTTTCTCGTCTCTAGTCACGTCATCGTCAGACATATTTATAGTAAATATAGTAAATTAGCAACAACGCGAACACACACAATGTCAACTGAACGAGCTGATATTTTAACTGTCGCGGTCGTCGATATTGTTGGACGAGACGAGAAAAGTTCTCCAACTACAAAACACTGACGCGCCGACAACGAACACTATAAGAAAATGACTGGACTTTTATTTCGGCAACCGTTTCGCGTTTATTAGACACCGATGAGATGGCGGCGAACTACTACGAGATTAAGAAGTGAGAACACGAACACACCGTTTCGGATTGCTTTCACAATGTCAAGACGCTGCGCGGTCGTCGGACGTTGCTTGCACGGCCAATACGTTGTATAGTAAATAATAATAGTAATAGATAGACACGTATTACAAACATGGCGATTTTACGTGTACGGTCGCGATCGGACGCGGTCGGTGTTTGGAGGGGCGACGCGACGCGGTCGGAAACGTTCACTCGTACCAATCGCACGGTAATCACGAAAATAATAATAATAATAATAATAATATTTGTTTTAGATTAGAGGCCGCCAGTGAGCCATTCGACGACGGCTGTTGTCGTCCGCGTCATTCCGAGACGATACTATCAGCTGTACTGACTCGCCACCGATATCTTATCAATATTTTCGAATCGAACAAACAAATCAATTCAATCGTAAATATCTATATTTTATATATTATATTATATTTATGATTTAAACATGCGATATACTTATATTTATGATATATTATAATATTATATTATATTATGTCTTTCCAAAGCAAAGCCCCGGAAATTAATTTCTCCTTACTTTTATGATTGAAATTAATTAAACCAAACGTCCTTTGATTTTTCGAACAATACATGATTATTCATAATAATTATATTATACCGTATTAATTCGCGAGGTCCGAAATTTGTGACAAAAAAGTGCGAGGCTCTGTCGTTGTTCTAGAAGGGTTAAAATAATATTGTATAAAAATTGATTATTTTTTTTTATTTTCTTTTCGTCCATTTAGTTATTGAAAAAATGAAAACGCGACAAGGACAAAGCTCTTCCACGCAGTGTCTCGTGCCGTCGTCTCCGTAAGTCGTAATGTTAACGATGAATAAATAATAATTTTTTAACGATTTTTAAAGCGCCTACATAACATTATGCCGTCGGTTTTGTAATCATTACGTGCGTAAAAGACCTACCGATAAAAAAGTTGGAAAAAATCAACAAAAAAAATCACTCGATTCGCGCGAAAGTTTGCGGAAAAATGTACACGTCATAACAAAACGGAATATTATGTAAAAAATTATATCGTATTTAATTGTTTTCATACGTAACTCGTTCGCGCGCGCGCGTAGACGTTATCGCGAAGGCGGTTTTTATCACCGAAACTCTGATAGTGGCGAAACACACACGCGAAAATAATATTATAATTTCGCGTGAGGAATTCAACATACACGACCGTGAAAATTCGCAATAAAAATTGACGCCCCCGGCCCGGGTGGGTTCGAATCACCAACCTTCCGGTTAACAGCCGAACGCGCTAGCCATTGCGCCACGGAGGCAGTAGAGTGAATAAGCGTTTCGGTAACTTTTTAACGAAAAACTGTATATGACGATTTGATTTCGTCCCTTCGAAATTGTTATAATGAAAAAAAAACACAAGAGCAAAAGCCCTACCACACACGGTCTTTTGTGTGACATTTTCGTAGCCTCTTTGTGCGGTTTTTGATTTTCGACGACGAATAAAAAAAATTACGACGATTCAATTATTCAACGGTCGGACTACAAGAGCTTTTCCGTGCAGATAGGTAGACTTCTACTTGGGTGGGTACGTTGAAGTCGGTTGATTACACGTTGCCGGGTTGTCATTCGGTAGGTAGCCAAAAAAAAGACAGCGCGACAAAAAACCATACACTATTGTAATAGTTGTACGGACGCTTTTCGTTCACATTTTTGATCTTCTCAATCAAGAGGAAAATTCTTTGTAAAAAATGGTATGATTTTCTAAAATGTTTTTTCTTGGCTATACACCAAATAGTAAAAAAAAATTGAAAATAATCAAATAAAGTAATTATATTTATATTTAATGGTTAATTCTCATAAATAATAACAAAATAGTATTAAATATATAGAATTATTTCAATACAAACTATTGAATATATTTAAGCAATAATAAAATAAAATAAAGTTCTTGCCTTGAGTATTTTAAGTATACCCGATGATGATTTTGAATCTAAACAGGTCGTGATTTTCTTGCACTCTTACTGAAAATACTCAAGCCAAGACCTTTATTTTATTTTATTTTTGTTTAAATATATTTAATAATAATTTATTTATATACTAGAAATTAAAATTTTCAGTTTTCTTGGTTTTTTTTTCATATTTAAGGTATAAAATGATATTTCAGTCATTGAAAATTTAATATAATGTCTATTGTAAATTATAAAAATAATAAATAAATATTAAAAAAACCTATTCAAATCTCAATTGTTTGTGTATTGTAGTTAAATCTGATGCCTATTGAAATCCAAGATTGCATTGAATTTATTAAGAAGCACAGACGAACAAGTTTTGACTATAACAGACAAAATATGTGTTTCATCAAACTTTGTTAGTGGAACTAATCAACAGGTAACGGCAACCTTTTCGTAGGAAAGCGAGCCATTTCTATTATTTTATATACAATCATAAAAAATGTATTATAATGACCGAAGAAAAGTGTTAATTTATGTATTAATTTAATTTAATTTTACATAATATGTAGAGAAAAAGTCTTAGGTCTCTTATAAGTCAACAATTTTCGGTGTTAAACATCGAAATTGTATTTTAGAAACTAATATTTTCAATATAAAAAATAGTTGACATCACCGTGGTAAAGAACTTCAAATTATAGAATCGATTAATTTTTCAAATAAATCCAAGATAGGATGAAAAAAAAGTTACTTTTAAATTCCAAATTGATTATTTGACAAATATTAGCGGGTATTAAATTTGAACACAATATGTATATGGTGGTTAATAATTTTAAAACTATAAGAAAATCAAACGCATATAAATAATTCACACTTTGTATTTTAACACTTGAGAATTGAAATCGTACACAAAAAATTCAACGAGTGAAATAAAAAATAGTTAACTTAATTAGTTTATTTTATGTGATTGTACGTTTTTCACACTTATATCTGTAATAAACTGTAGTTTATGAGTTACAAATGTCCCTACATGTAAAACATAAATTATAAAAATATGCAAACAATATAATTATTTATACAAAGATAAAATATTTAGATGTAAAAAAAAATACATAAGAAAATACAAGTTTAAACGTTAACAATGTCAACTTTGTTAATTCTTAAATAATATTACAAATAAAAATATTAATATTAATAAATCTTATGGTTTTGGCAGTTTATAACAAAACGGATAATACAAAAAAAAAAAATTAAAAAAAATACAACATTTATGTTTTTGGAATAATAACGTTCTGTAGAACAATACTTTTTATATTAAACACTAAACTCATATAAATTAATATTGAACGATTACTCTGCGACAACAGTTTATATACATTTTATAAATACGTAATATATAATTTGTACTTTGCGTTAAAATTATATAATGTAAAAATTACATAATAAATACTATCTTATACTACTCGTATCTATAAAATAATTTATTTTTTCTAATAATATTGTTGGCATTGTGAATAAGTTCGCTTAGAGTTTTATGTGTTCTAAGGTGATTTTGAATTTGGTGCCAAGCCAAGCGACAATCGACAGTACTGTATTTACCGAACCGTATTTTTTCCCTAAATTCAGATTCATAATCATCGTCCTTGGGAAGTTCTAACTTTATGCGAGACAAGAGTGTTTTAACGTCGGCTTTAGGCCAACCTATGGTAATATAGCTGTAAAGGGATTCAGTTTCTTTATAACACAAATTATCTTCGCCGTCCGAAGAACTTGATGACCTATTTTCGATTTTAATTAATCGATTATAATATATAACAACTCTATAGAAGAACTTTTAGCGACATCAGATCCAGTAATCCTAGACTCAATTTCGGGGAAATCATTAGTGGCAGGTACACTATTAGTAGCCGGAATAGAATTGTCCGAGTCGGTTTGGTCATCGGATTGCGAACGACTCGATTCTCCGATGGTAGGTGACCTCCGTTGTTTTTTGTCAATAGATTCGTCATTATTACCTACAAACAATAAAATATAGTAGTATTTAATATGGTTTGCTTAACACGATTGACACGGTTTTGCAAAAAATGTAATTCTCAAGTCCAAAAATAACTCCAGATTTTATTTGTATTATATCATTGTTGTTAAGAAGCAACATTGGATAATGAAATTAAAAGTGACAAACTTTTAGGTGTATACATACTTTGGTCAAAGTATACGACTAAATGTTTTTATCTCTTTGTTTCAATTGATAAAAATGTTTGATAGTTTTTAAATGTATAGGCATTGATGGGATATTTTAAAATATCTAGACAAATGGGCAGATATAAAACGTTTTAAAAAGTTTGAATTTAAGATATTTAACTATTTGAATGAGTTATATTAAAGTAAACAAAGTAGAAAGTATCTAGGTAAAATAATAAATATTTAAATGCTATTTAAAATTTTTTCACTTTTTAATAGGACAGATATAATATGTAGGTATCTACTTATACTTGTATGGTTTTTATATTGATATTAAATTAGGTATTTAACTCTAAAGTAGTCTGAAAAATGACCGTAATAAGAGAGGTGTTATAGAAAGTAGACATGATCGATTTGATTAAAAAGTCGTTCATATAATTTTTATGATTTATTTCATTTTGTCATAAGTCTTAACACTGGTAAATTTTTAAATAAAATTAATAAATAATCCAAAAAAAACCCAAAAGAAAACAATTTTAATGTACAAATTTAACTGTCATGGTTTGTTAGAATACTGTTTTTGGTATCACTGTTTCATCATCATTAATTTCAGTTTTCGAAGATCATAAATATTCACCACACATCATTAGTAAAACAAAAGTACAGACTAGAAACCGGCATCAATAAAGACACATATAAATGAGTCAGGTACTTATATATGAAAAAATTATTAATTATGATAAATTGCCTTGAAATGATACACAAGTCGGAATCTGTCTGAAGCAGTTTTAAAAGTGAAAACGTTTTCTAATTCATAAATATATATTCATAAAATATTACCTTCATTTTCCAGTCGTCTTTTTTCAGCCTTCTCAGTTTCTGGTTCTAAAAAATTTTCATAAAATTAGCGACTTTGAAATTTAAGTATCAAAAAAAAACCAACATAAATTAAAACAATAATAATATATTACCCATTATTTTCTCGTCTCTAGTCACGTCATCGTCAGACATATTTATAGTAAATATAGTAAATTAGCAACAACGCGAACACACACAATGTCAACTGAACGAGCTGATATTTTAACTGTCGCGGTCGTCGATATTGTTGGACGAGACGAGAAAAGTTCTCCAACTACAAAACACTGACGCGCCGACAACGAACACTATAAGAAAATGACTGGACTTTTATTTCGGCAACCGTTTCGCGTTTATTAGACACCGATGAGATGGCGGCGAACTACTACGAGATTAAGAAGTGAGAACACGAACACACCGTTTCGGATTGCTTTCACAATGTCAATACGTTGTATAGTAAATAATAATAGTAATAGATAGATACGTATTACAAACATGGCGATTTTACGTGTACGGTCGCGGTCGGGGAAACGTTTGCTCGTACCAATCGCAACGGTTATCACGAAAATAATAATAAATAATAATAATAATAATATTTGTTTTAGATTAGAGGCCGCCAGTGAGCCATTCGACGACGGCTGTTCTCGTCCGCGTCATTCCGAGACGATACTATCAGCTGTACTGACTCGCCACCGATATCTTATCAATATTTTCGAATCGAGCAAAAAAATAGACGCCCCCGGGTGGGTTCGAACCACCAACCTTTCGGTTAACAGCCGAACGCGCTAGCCATTGCGCCACGGAGGCAGTTGAGTATACTCTGCGTTTTGGTAACTCTTTAACAAAAAAACCTTATATGACGATTTACTATCGTACCTTCGAAATTGTAATAATGAAAAAAAAACACAAGAGCAAAAGCCCTATCACACACGGTCTTTAGTGTGACATTTTCGTAGCCTCTTTGTGCGGTTTTTGATTTTCGACGACGAATAAAAAAAATTACGACGATTCAATTATTCAACGGTCGGACTACAAGAGCTTTTCCGAGCAGATAGGTAGGCTTCTACTTGGGTGGGTATGTTAAAGTCGGTTGATTACACCGAGTATTTTAAGTACACCCGATGATGATTTTGAATCTAAACCGGTCGTGATTTTCTTGCACTCTTACTGAAAATACTCAAGCCAAGACCTTTATTTTATTTTATTTTTGTTTAAATATATTTAATAATAATTTATTTATATACTAGAAATTAAAATTTTCAGTTTTCTTGGTTTTTTTTTCATATTTAAGGTATAAAATGATATTTCGGTCATTGAAAATTTAATATAAAGTCTATTGTAAATTATAAAAATAATAAATAAATATTAAAAAAACCTGTTAAAATCTCAATTGTTTGTGTATTGTAGTTAAATCTGATGCTTTTTGAAATCCAAGATTGCATTGAATTTATTAAGAAGCACAGACGAACAAGTCTTGACCATAACAGACAAAATATGTGTTTCATCAAACTTTGTTCTTGGAACTAATCAACAGGTAAAGGCAACCTTTTCGTAGAAAAGCGAGCCATTTTTATTATTTTATATACTATCATAAAAAATGTATTATAAAGACAGAAGAAAAGTGTTAATTTATGTATTAATTTTACATATGTAGAGGTAAAGTCTTAGGTCTCTTATAAATCCAACGATTTTCGGGGTTAAATATTGAAATTGTATTTTAGAAACTAATATTTTTAATATAAAAAATCTAAAAAATACTATAAATTTACAATATTGTAAATTGTTTTGATTCAAAAACTTTCAACATTTTAATGTAGCCGTTTCAAAAAATTATTAATTTATGCATTTAAACCAACTACAATTTATTTATCACCTATATTTAGTACTATAGTAAGTACATGCATACAAAATTGTAGATGAAAAATTGAATTTGTGTTATATTATTTGGTTCTGTTACCTGATTGTGTTTAATATTGGAATAATTACTGATAAAAAAAAGTATGTGCTGTAAAGCAACAAGTGAATTCACAAAGTGTTTTTAATTTATTTACTAAACAACTAACTTGTTGTTATTGAATATTAGTTTATATTAATTTTCCAGGGCCTAAACAATACTCAAAACGAAACTATAAGCCGTATACACAGGAGGTACATGGTAGAATTCAAAAGATCTGGGAATTTGTCTTATCGCGTGGAATGAAACAGACTGGTTCGAATGCGATGACGGTGTCTCATAAATGCGAAAGCATGACGATGTAACGACGGACGAATCGTTCGGACGGAGAGTGATTTCGGCGATTGTGCCGCAATGAATGAATACGGTACACACGTTATCGTGTCATGTCGGCATGTTTTTCATACAAATTCCGCGACAGAATTATTTACAATCTCTAAAACCGTGCGACGTAAAAAATTCAACGTAGAAATCAACATTGCTCGGAACAATAAATGAACGATAAATTTCGTGTGTGAAAAGGGTCGAAAAAATACGTACCAATGAGTGTTTCTTCTGGTCTGACTGCCATATGACTGCCGCAGTGACTGACGGAGCGAAATTTCACGTACGGACGATTCGTCGTACAACGAAAACAGCGATCCGTTCGGTCCACGCTCGTCGGAAATGCGCGTTTGGGTCAGAACGCGATATTTACTCGCGCGAGTTTTCACTACAGAAGACGGTGAAACGCAACAAAGTGTGGGACTCGAAACAAATGATTTTCTAACCAAACTTTCAAGATCACTATCTTAGCGTCGGTTTTTGATAACGGCGGCGTCTACAACAACAACCACGGTCGGAGCGACATAGTGACATGTTGATATCAGAGAAGTGACTTCTCGCCGCCGCCGCGCCGCGCCGTACGTACACATCGCACCGGAGCCAGCGGCAGACGACAGGTAAATAAATTGCCTATATAGTGCAGCATCTCGCGCGGTCGGGCGCTATTTTATATTGTGTTTGTAATCAATTATTATTTATTTAATTCGTAAAGTTTATCAGTCGCGAGTCGGTAGTTGACGAGTATTAATTTTTCTAGTGAATTTTCGCCGAAAGCAATGAATATTCATCCTCGATATCTCGCTTACCCCGCAATTATTACTTTTTTTATAGGTAATTAATGTGTTATCGTTATATTATGTGTGTTTCGTAATTTTATTTATTGTACGAGCGAGTGCGATTGGTACATGGTGTAAACCGTCGTCGGATTCGCCATTCCGTCGTCGGCGGCGGCGGCGGCACCCGCAGTACGCGCCGACGAATTTTCCGTCCGTTTTCCCGACCCCGCCTACGACCGCGGTCATGATGACGACCGCGGTGATGGTGACGACCGCGGTCACGCGTCATCGTCCGGCTTCTTCGCAGATTCGGCGCTGCCGTCATTCGCGTTCGCGGACCCGGCGCGACCGTCGTAAATTATTATACCGATTCGTAAAGTTTAAAATTATCAGTCTACGAGCATTTTTCTAGTGACGACTCCTTGCCTACCCCGCGACTAATCAATTAGGTAATTATTGATATTTTTATATTATGTGTTTCGTAATTTTATTTATTGTACACGTGAGTGCGATTGGTACATGGTGTAAACCGTCGTCGGATTCGCCATTCCGTCGGCGGCGGCGGCGGCGGCACCCGCAGTACGAGCCGACGAATTTTCCGTCCGTTTTCCCGACCCCGCCTACGACCGCGGTCATGATGACGACCGCGGTGATGGTGACGACCGCGGTCACGCGTCATCGTCCGGTTTTCTCAGATTCGGCGCGGCCGTCATTCGCGTTCGCGGACCTGGCGCGGCCGTCGTAAATTATTATTTACTCTAAATATTACCGATTCGTAAAGTTTAAAATTATCAGTCGACTCGGTCGACAAGCATTTTTCTAGTGACGACTCCTTGCCTACCCCGCGACTAATCAATTAGGTAATTATTGATATTTTTATATTATGTGTTTTGTAATTTTATTTATTATACGCGCGAGTGTGATAGGTACACGATTGTAAACCGTCGTCGGCGGCGGCACCCGCAGTACGCGCCGACGAATTTTCCGTCCGTTTTCCCGACTCCGCCTACGACCGCGGTCATGATGACGACCGCGGTCACGCGTCATCGTCCGGCTTCTTTTCTCAGATTCGGCGCTGCCGTCATTCGCGTTCGCGGACCCGGCGCGACCGTCGTAAATTATTATACCGATTCGTAAAGTTTAAAATTATCAGTCGACGAGCATTTTTCTAGTGACGACTCCTTGCCTACCCCGCGACTAATCAATTAGGTAATTATTGATATTTTTATATTATGTGTTTCGTAATTTTATTTATTGTACACGTGAGTGCGATTGGTACATGGTGTAAACCGTCGTCGGATTCGCCATTCCGTCGGCGGCGGCGGCGGCGGCACCCGCAGTACGCGCCGTCGAATTTTCCGTCCGTTTTC
Source organism: Drepanosiphum platanoidis (assembly GCA_948098885.1). Taxonomy (NCBI): domain Eukaryota; kingdom Metazoa; phylum Arthropoda; class Insecta; order Hemiptera; family Aphididae; genus Drepanosiphum; species Drepanosiphum platanoidis. The sequence goes on from OX402540.1 coordinate 681,172, forward strand.
CCGACCCCGCCTACGACCGCGGTGATGGTGACGACCGCGGTCACGCGTCATCGTCCGGCTTCTTTTCTCAGATTCGGCGCGGCCGTCATTCGCGTTCGCGGACCAGTCGCGACCGTCGTAAATTATTATACCGATTCGTAAAGTTTAAAATTATCAGTCGACGAGAATTTTTCTAGTGACGACTCCTTGCCTACCCCGCGACTAATCAATTAGGTAATTATTGATATTGTTATATTATGTGTTTTGTAATTTTATTTATTATACGCGCGAGTTTGATAGGTACATGATGTAAACCGTCGTCGGCGGCGGTGACGCGTCGTCGTAAATTATTTATAAGGTTAAAATTATCGGTCGAGTCGGTCGACGAGCATTTTTCTAGTGACGACTCCTTGCCTACCCCGCGACTAATCAATTAGGTAATTATTAATATTTTTATATTATGTGTTTTGTAATTTTATTTATTGTACACGTGAGTGCGATTGGTACATGGTGTAAACCGTCGTCGGATTCGCCATTCCGTCGGCGGCGGCGGCGGCGGCACCCGCAGTACGCGCCGACGAATTTTCCGTCCGTTTTCCCGACCCCGTCTACGACCGCGGTCATAATGACGACCGCGGTGATGGTGACGACCGCGGTCACGCGTCATCGTCCGGCTTCTTTTCTCAGATTCGGCGCGGCCGTCATTCGCGTTCGCGGACCCGGCGCGACCGTCGTAAATTATTATTTACTCTAAATATTACCGATTCGTAAAGTTTAAAATTATCAGTCGACTCGGTCGACAAGCATTTTTCTAGTGACGACTCCTTGCCTACCCCGCGACTAATCAATTAGGTAATTATTAATATTTTTATATTATGTGTTTTGTAATTTTATTTATTGTACACGTGAGTGCGATTGGTACATGGTGTAAACCGTCGTCGGATTCGCCATTCCGTCGGCGTCGGCGGCACCCGCAGTACGCGCCGTCGAATTTTCCGTCCGTTTTCCCGACCCCGCCGACGACCGCGGTCACGAGGACCCGGCGCGGCTGTCTTTCGAGTTCGCGGACCCGGCGCGATCGTCTTTAGCGGCGGCGTTCTCGGACCCGGGGCGGCTGTCTTTCGTGTTCTCGAACTCAGCGTGATCGTCTTGCGTGGCGGCGTTCTCGGACCCGGCGTGATCGTCTTTCACGGCGGCGTTCTCGGACCCGGCGTCGTCGTCTTTCACGGCGGCGTTCTCGGACCCGGCGTCGTCGTTCTCGGACCCGACGTGGCCGTGTTCTCTCACGTCGCTCGACGTGACCGCGGCCAACAGTTTGTCCCGGTAATAGCCCAGGTATCGGTGTTCGTTAAACTTATCCTGGCCGTTCACCCGGAATCGTAGGGCGTCCAGCCGGTTGTTCAAGTCCCCCATCCACTTGACATAACTCTCTTTGGACGTCACCACGGACGACAGGTTGGGCGGAGAGAATAGGTATTTCTCCAATTTCGCCTTGCCGGCCGCCGCGAGCGATTCCCTCACCCCAGTCACGGTCAGGTCTTCCGGGACGACTTTCACGAACAACCCCGTGTCGGCGGTCGGGTCCTCCGCGTAGTCGATCACCACTTCGATTAGAAACGAACGAATTATTATTATGCTATACAATGTGTTTATATTTACGTATATTATATTATTTTTATTTATTTGGCGTTGTGATTTTCACAGGGCGAAAAATGAAAAAGTGCGCACCTCACCGATCGTGATTGCCCGGCAAGAATATTAAAGTGATCGAAATTACAAGTTTCGAACGTTCGAGTGAAAACAAAACTCTTCGATAATATAGTAAGTAACGTTTGAAACATTTAACCGATTCGTCTCTATAACCTACGAATAATTCCGACTGTGCTATTTGTTATTTTAACGTAAAAGTTTATTCGATTTTATCACAATTATTATTCCGTCCGCTGTTCTATATAAATACGTGTTTATATATTATTGTTCGGAGAATAAACGTAGCGCGACATTGCTGAACGTTTGGCGAGAGAGAAAATCGAATCGTAACGCGTTTTGGCCGCGTTTGAAACATATGTGCTCGGTCTACGGGCAGTTAAAATGTTTAAATACCTTTAACTAAGTCTCCGAGTAGCATAGGTACCAAGTTGGCGATGACGCTCGTGGACGGATTGAGTCCGGGAATGGAATTGACCTCGATTAGGTAAGGGACAAAGTTTTCGGTTATCACGAAATCGGCCCCGAATAGTTGGAAAGAATTGACGCGATACAAAGTGATATCCTTGGCTGCCTGTATCACGGCGTGCACGCTCTCGCTCATTCCGGGAAATATCAAATCGTCCCACACGTGTTCTTGGCCAATGGCGCTGAAATTTAAAAACAATACATTATCCATCTGCTTAATCGAATACCTCATTGTGTTTACAAAAATAAGAACAAATAGAAATTCACGCTAAAATTAAAATGTCGCCGCCACAGGTCCGCCCCCACACTATAACTCGTAGTCTATATAATATGTTTATACTGTTATAATTTTAATTTATTATTATTTTAGTTAATTACTATGGTGTTACGTCACACAACTCACGTCAAATGATTTTTCAATTCTTGGTAATCCCACATGCATTCCTCGGGCACGTTGTTTCTTCGCGTTTTTCGATATTTCATTTGCAACCTGACGTTGCTGAGATGGGCGGACTCGTGCATGTTTCTCATGGAAAAATTCTCTGCGCAAAATCGCACGTAACCTTCTCTGTAAAACACGAGTGGACACAAACGCGACATTATTTTTTTGTCCTCCGCCGGAAGTGTATCTCCCGCGGTAAATCCTGACCAATGGCACATTATTTCATTGCCAATTGATGTCAGAACATCTCGCGATCGACACTCGGTCGAGACCACAAACGCGCGCGGTAGACCTTACTACGACATTACCCATCGTCGATCGCTTTTATTTCGTGTTTAAATAACGGACCTATCGCGCGTCGCGACATTTAATAGCCAACGATTTTGTAAAAAACACTTGCCACCGCGACGCGTTTATAGCCCTACGGTGGTACGGGTTGCATACTATACTGACTTGTACATCCACACGACTACGGGGTCCACGTTGGTCACTAAAAACCACTGTCGCAAATCGACTTTGCAAGCGTAAACCAGTAGCGGCTTTTCTGCGATCACAAAAAAAAAAAAATGCAAATTAATTTTCAAGTTTGTGCTTCGTTGTTAAAATGCCGCGCGTTAACACATTCTAATTATTGTTTGATTATAAAATCATCGTTAAGTTTACCTATATATTTTTGTAAAATGAAATGGTTTCTCGAATAATCCGAAACGGTGATCTTGTTTCTTATCGCTTTTATGTCTCTCGACATGATAATTCCGTGCCCGGAACAGTTCGCCGAGGGCTTCATGATCCACATGTTCGTGTTCCCGTCCATGTAGTGTTGTGTACAGTAATTCTTCACGTGGTCGAGTAAATATTTACATCTCGCGTAAACGTCTTTCTGTCGAATCAAAAATATCATAATAGTTGTGGTGTTACTGTCCTCGGTAATTTACGTACCACCCCACCCCCCCCCCCCCACCCCCTTTAAAGGTAGGTCTAACTACTTTTTGTATTTTTCGAGTTATTTCGATGACACATAAAAATAACATTTTTTAATTAAATCGAACGTAATTTTTTTTCGCGAGTCTTCAAAAGCTGTCGAGTTTTAAACGCGGTTGATTTTTAATTATTACACGTGGACGTGAATGAAATCGAAAAAAAACGGAACTCAATATATCAAAAGGCCACGTACTTCCAATTGGTAGCTATACTCGTGATATATTTTAACGTTGTCGTCGGAAATCAACTTGGCGTAATGGCCAAAGAATTCGTCCCACACTTCTTTTTCGCTGTCGACTTTCCACAAGTCTTTCTCCTCGCTGCCGGTCTGTTGTTTATTCAGAAACTTGAGCACACATCGGTTGACGAACACGATGATTTCGTAGGGAATCTGGTGAGGTCGACGACCGTTGTTACATTTAGCACTGGTTTATATAATTATAGTAAGTTATTGTGTTAATATGTGTTATACCACGCCACGTTCGGAGAAAATTCGCTTGTTGTTCTCGATCGATTTTATGATGATTTTCAGCGTTCCGATGAGCGCCGTGATTATAAAGTCTTCCATAAATTCTAGATATTCTTCCTCGGATCGGATACAATGACACCTCGGGAACATTAAATTCGTCACTTTGTTTTTGTACGGTTCCAAACACCGTATCAAACCGTCCTGTATTTCGTCAACACGCGTAGATGTAGATTACAATATAATATTACAGGTTTACGAAGTTTTTGAAATTCTCGGATTTTCGTGATTTACATGGTAAAATAATATTTACTACTTACGCGTCGCGTTTTTTTTTTTTTTTGCACGCGCCTTTATACTAGGTAGTAAAAATGTATTTTGTACAAATAAAAAAAAAATTGTGTGATATTTACTTTGCTGCAAAACGAGCGCTTTTCGAACTGACTGATTAACGTTGATTTGTGTAGAGTCGTCCAATGAACGAGTTGTTTTCTAGTGACGAAAATGAAATCTGATCGTTTGTCTTTGAGATGACTCCACGATTGCGAGATTTTCGTTCGTTCCTCCTTGAGTTGCTTCGGGGTTTTCGACGTGGTGTCCGGGGGCGATTCGACCCAATTGACCACGTGCGCTGAACAAATTCGAAATACAATGTCGTGAGATGTTAAAACGTAATTTCGATTCGAACTCGATTATTGTGAATATCATATTATGATTACGTCTTGAGTTTAAATAACGCATGTAGTCTAACTGAGGTTTGTTCGGATTTCGTTTTTCCACCCATCCGCGTTTCCTCATCTCTTCGGAAATTTTCGGGAAATAACCCAAAATCGAAAATATTTTTTCATCCTATTCATTAACACAACGTAGTTTACATTAATAATAATATTCATAATATACATTGTTTGTGCGCTACAAGGAATACTCGATAATAAAATTTAAACAGTATATCCGGCGCGGCGTACATATTATTATCAACTCGAAAAATAAATTAAAATTAAAACGCTCTCTTTCGTGCGAAAAAACGCGACATTTATAAATTTATTTATTTTTCTACGATTTTTTTGTACCTACAAGGTAACGCTCGCCTTTCCAAAGGGCCCTGGAAAACGGTGACAAAGAGAGGGTGACCTTCCCCGAATTTCATTACGAATAGCGAATTATTTTCTAATATCTAAAATAATTGAAAAATTTTTTTTCTCTTACCTTTACAGCTTGTAACGTTTGTGATGTGATATCTGGATTGCTGTCGGACACAGCGTTCACCTGATTCAAGCTTACTAAATTATCTTTGCATTCTCTGAGCAGCGCCGCGTGCAGTTCGGTAACATAATTGTTAACGTTTAACGCGTATCTGTCGTTTAAAGTGCTGATCGACGGATCGACGTCAACAGGTGCTACAACAGATTGGTCCTGATTGCGTTTTGAATTGTCTTGCTTGTCGTTTTTCTGTTTGGGACCGTGTAAAGTCGATAAAGTCTGAAGTTTATTGTCTTCGGCGTGCGAAACACTTGGAATTTGATTGTTTGGTGTTTCAATGCTACCTGTCAACACGGCCGCAGCGTTAAATGGTAATTTGTTAACAAATATCTGATTTTTACCCGTTAAAGGCCGTTACGGGTCAGCCCGAGCTGTAACGCCTTTGAAAAGCAACAAATGATAAAAAAAAAATGCTACTCGTATGTGATATATGTACCTATATTATATTGATTGGCGAATTAGACTTTTAAAATCGTAATTTCTTAAAAAAAAACCCGACTTTGTCACGATTTAATTTTATAAACTTTGTTTGCGGCTTTCTGGTAATTTTTTTTCACTTAAAAGAGCGACTGGATAATGTCTGGAATTATGTCGTCGAGTTTGAAATTTAAAGCTTTGTAAATTTTTAACACAAAAAACCGCAGATTTTCGCGATTTTATTGAGTTTTGTCGACATTTAAAAATTTTAAACGTTTATAAATATTTTTTCTTCATTTTACGAAATTAAACTGTAGAAAAAAAAAAAAAAACTTCAAACGTCTACTAACAGCGCGATAAAAACCACAAAGTATTATTAAACACATAAACAATACTTGGTTATTGCGAGTAAAATTTTATGAAAATTTAAAATTCGTATCTCCGCTCGAACGCTTTTCTTGCAAAAACTATCGGTTACTTGGATTGGAAATTTTTTTTAAACGCGTCATTACAATCATAACATTTAATTGGATTTCATTTGGATTTTTAAGCGCACAGAGTATATAGTACTCGTGTCGTTTCTTACTTTTGCCGTGATTTTTTCTAGATGTCATCAAGTGTTCGGAGTGTGTTGATTAAAAGTTTAAAATTTCGTGTAGTTTGTGTTGAGTATTGATTTTGTTTACTAGTTGTAAGACGTGTTATTTAAATTTAAAACGCATTGCGCGTGTATCCATGGAAATTTTAGAACATTGTTTATAGCCTATAATCCACGTGGCTTTTTCTTAGAACGGGGCAAACTCGGTTTCACTTATTTTATAATGCAATAATTACCATCTCGTCGACTTAAAACAGCCAATTATATTATCATAATATGATTTAAGTGTAGATTGAATAATCGAGAATTTTTTTACAACAACATAAAACATTTGTATTTAAAAAAATAAATATTAAGCGATTGTTATAACAATTGCGTTATAATTTATATAACTAGAGCTTACACAAGTTATAGGGGCTAAAATAGGTAAAATATTTGTAAAATACTTCATTTCGATACCAACCTTTTTAGTTGTAATAATTATAATATATTTTTCATTGTTTTAAAAAAATCTACATGTTTTCGTTTTGATAACTGTTTTCATTGCAAATTCAATTTATTTCTCAAAAATATGATTAAAGATTTTTAAAAAAAAAAAATCTATTCCTATTGCCAAGTTTTTTAATTTATTATGTCCAGAAATATTAATTTTTTTAAATATAAAAATGATAAAAACGTTCTTTAAATTTGTGTGATCGTATAATCATTTTCGTCTAGGAATTTCAATGATTCCGTGTCGGTGGTATGGAAAACATTTGGCCGCTCGACGTTATAACATACGCGTCGAATAAACCGTACCTGCAGAGTCTGTCCGACGTGCAACGCAAGTGTGAGAAACGGAAAAACTCCACTGAAACACACGTGAGAACACACGACCGTTTGATACACCTGCACGCCGTCGTATAAAGTATGTTGACAACTTTATAGTTTGTAAAATATATTAGTTTATTAGAGGAGACGGTTAAAATTGAATAGGTTTTAAGGGATAATAAATAGATTTTCATAAACCAAAAAAATAAAAATAAATAAATATTCCAAATTAAATCATAATACGACGCAGTGGGTAGGTAATTAAAAACAAACCATTTGAACGAAATCAAGTGCGATAATTTATTTGCAAAAAAAATCAAAAAAAAATCAGATAAATATTACATAATATTGTATAAAATGTGTGCGACAAAGGTAAAAAAAAAAAATATATATATATCAATTGTGGAGATTACGAAATGTTATGAAATGAAAAAAAATGATTTTTCGCGAATGATTCGTTTGTTTCGTGCGGTCGACGCGCGACGTCTAAATCTTGGTGCCGTTGTGGCGGTGTCCCAGACCCAGAAACTGCTTTATGATCGCCCGCAACACTGTAAAACGAAAAAAAAAAAAAAACCACAGATTAATTCATTGAAATCGATCGAAAATCGAATAATATTTACTACACTTACTAAACATTATAGGTTTATCTTCGCCGAACACTTCGTCAGACGTCATGTTAAACCTGTAAAATTAATAAAATAAACAAATAGTCGAAGAAATCAAAAGAAACATTTTGTACACAAACATATTAATATGTATCTCGCATTATGTCGTCAGAGTAGATTTCAAAGTTTTTTTTTTTCGATAGAAAAACGCATTCAGTTTTTATCTTTTTATTTTGCTTTACTCGAAACACGACCGGAACGTGTCGTTTTGTAATAATTCGCGAGATCTGTGTATGTTTTATGGAAAATTGTCCATCTATCGTTTCAAAAACGTAATAATAATAATATTAGATCTTACAACTTACATGTACTTGGAATTTTTGATGGGCGGCAATGTGGTGTCGCTTGTTTCCTGTTGCGTGGCGAAACCGTAGGCTGACGCGACGGCCACTGTAATCAAGATTATTTGCAAGCTGAAACTAACAGAAACACAAGCGGATGAGTAAAAAACGCACCGAACAATATCAGCCCAAACAAATAATTATACAATGTAATACATTTTTTTTTGCATCGTTTTTGTCGTCTATATTAGAAAATCGAGTTGTAAACTATGTATTACACGACGTATAGGACGTTAAAAAAATACTTACTTCATACTGACTCAAGTCGATCGACCGTTCTCGTACACGACGATAAGGGTTCAAGAATAGCCTATAAAATAAATAAATTATTAATACGGTTTTTTTTTTTTTTTTTAGGCGTTGAAAATCACTAAACACGCCGATCGAAATAATCGTCCGCGAAGAAACGTATCGAAATCCATCGCTCACCACTGAAATGCTGCGATTTTTCGACGGTCAGACGAGGTGCGCTCGCGTAAAACGGAAAATAACTATGGAAGACGCTTCGTGGAGCTGCTGTGACTCGCGGTACGATCAGGTGTGTTTTTCCTCGACGCGCTCCTCGTTTTATATGCACTCGACCCCTACCACTATACGCTCTTCCCGGACCGATTTCTAAACCGGACGCGTCGTAAGATATGGGTCAGCGGCGACAAAGAAGGCACGTGTGTGCCCCACTTTTAGGAACGTTTTTTACACCCGTACGGCAGAGGAGCCGCGTCAAGCGATATTTTCTCGCCCCTCTGACCGACCGCTAAAATATAATAGGCAATATAATATTATCGTAATTGTTTATTTAATTAAAAATAATAATCGTAATCAACGATAAAATATAATCATACGGCGCGGTGTCATTTTTATTCATAGATTATTTGGGCGTCAATTGTAACGATCGGGGGGGGAATTTCGATTTATTTATTTTCCGCGTCACTCGATCACTACTTCAGATCGTCAGGGCCACGGCGCACAATCGGCACGTGCAACGACGGGACGACCCCTCGGTTACAATAAATTACAGCGCCCGAGGGTGATTTCCCCCTTTACTGTCCGTATGCGTTTCGATGCACTCGAACGCATACTGTCTATCCGCGCGCGCGAACGCGTTCACCATAATAACATTACCGTGCGAAAAATCAGTATTTACGCCGTGAGTCGAGTCTAATACCTGCAGTCGTCGGCGTCGTATTCTCATTATCAGTGTTAGGATTTCATAGCATTTGCTCATTTTGTGTGACTCACGATTTTCTTTTTTTTTTCGTTTCTTTTTATACGTTTTTAGGGCGTATTTTAATGTTTTTTCGGTCATATGATTTTTTTTCCAACCGTGTACAAACACGAAGGTAGTTTAAATTTTTTTCATAAAAATGTATTAATTTAGGTGATGACATTTTGACATTTTTGACATTTTTTTTGTTGTTATTTTTTACGTTTTTAGGGCATATTTTAAGGTCTTTTTTTTCTTTGGTCACATCATAGCGCATATTTCAGTACTTTTCTCAGTGCTATAAAATCCGAATCCTGCTCATTATTATTCACAACATTTGATTTCTCATTTTTTATATTCGAAATGCACATGACGTGTTTACGATATTATAATTGCAATAATTTCTATTATGATGTAAAATACTCGGTTCGTGGTCAAGTTTTGTCAGGCGAGGAGTGTACGTTTATTGTATTTGATTGCAAAATGACAATAGTATTTCGAGTATTGTTAGAGTACACTTGGGTCGATAATTTATTGAAATACAAAAACGCTCAATCGTTTTTATGAATTTCAAATTATTTTCCCCTCGATTTACGTAGGAAAAATTCTCATCAATTATTTGAACGACGGAAAACTGACGTGGAAAACGCGCGGAAATCACTACTTTACGTTTGATCATAATAATATTTTAACGATTAGTTTTTTTCTCCAAACGACCGCCCACAAGCTCGCTATCGGTTGGTTATTCGAGGTTGCGATCTGAAAGCGGTGATTTTTCATACGAGTGGAAAAACGTTTTTCCACTCGTAAGAAAAATCACCGTTAAATACCGTTTGTACGCCGTTGTTGGTCGATACGCCATTTAGGGAAAAGGAGTGCTCGGTGTCGGCCTTTTTTTTTATATACTAAAAAACGGTCAAAAGTGCGTGAAATTTTTAAAAAAAATAATAATTTTTTTCATGTATTTTTGCATTTTTCAGTATTATTAATCAGTTGTTCTCTTCGAGTGTCTCTGTGCGATACAAAATGTCCAATATAAAGGAAGAAAAAAAATCGTGCCTTATATTATGCCGGGGCAGACACCGGGAGTGTGCTCGACCGCGGCGGGAACCGAAAAAACGGATGTCGTAAAAGCGCCGTTATTTTTCGGCTTTACTCGGAGGCGTGTGCGCTCGTAAACTAATCGCCGTAAGACGGCGTCGTCGTATTGGTAATTTACATAATACACTATACAATATATTATACGTACGAGGTCGCGCGTAGTTTTTTTCCAAACGAATATATTTCCATTAGATGTAAGTGTGTAGGCGTCGTGGGTTCGAAATAAAAGAGAAAGGCGTTTTCGTGTGCGGCCCGTGGGAAAAAAAAAATATAATAGGATGGCCCGTGCGTCGTAATCTATTATTATTATTATTATAGTTTCCGTTAGCTCGACGTGTGAATGTTTTTCGATGACCGCTCGACTATATAATGCTTTTAAAACGGAAACTTTCTCCCGATCGGGGAATCGGTTAGATTGAAAAACGAAACGGTTATACGCGCTTATGATTATCGACTATTATAAATCCTACCGGGGGCCCCGGTATGGTGACGTCATCGCGACGTCGCCGAAATGTTGTGATTAATTATTTTTTCACGTATTATCGTCAACGAGTCGTTGTTATTCGCGTCCCTGTCGTCGTGTCCGCGCAGATCAATGTCGCCCGAACGGAAACTCCGACTGAAATCAGTTCGATTCACCGCGTAAATTCGTTAAATTATATTACAATCCGATAGCAAAAAAATCAGATTGAAATATGCGTGTTGTCGACCATAATAATAATCGTAAAAATACCGAATCTCTACTACTACGTAGTAGATTTTCAAGCACGCGAAAATTGCTCATTTTTTTTTACAGTCATAATTTGAACTTGAAATATTATATAAAACGAAAAAAAAATTAACGTCCCCCCGACACACACTCTTGTATATTTCGGTAAACTTTTTTTTCGTTTCACTAGGAATAATTACTCGTTTAGAATATTGTGTGTAATATTCTCAACACATAAAAAAAAAAAAACTAAAATGTTACGATAATTTTTTTTAATATAGTTTTTTTTTTTTTTCAGGCGCGCACGTGTAACGTCGTTAATGCACGGCGCTCGTGTGAACGATTAACGAGAGAAAGTTACCGGTTTCAAGACGAGCTCGCGCCCGGTCGGCGCCTCTACAACGGGTCACGGGCGTCGGTCAACACGACGTTGATAATAAATCGATCGAAAAAGCCCGTCGGGGCTGCCGCGCTCGGGTCGCCCGAAAATGCATAATGCAGTCGTCCTTGACCGCTCGGACAACGGAGAAAGCTACGTAATTTCCACGTCGGTGGTCCGGTGCAAGCGATTCCGACGACGAGCCGCCGCCGCCGCCGCCGCCGCCGCCGCCGTCTCGGGTGAAACCTAAAGAAAATAATATTACCATGAAATTTTCGGGGGCCGTCACGACGTCGTTAATTATTCGTTCGAATTAATTTCGCGTCATATATAGTCGACGGTTCGTTACTTTTTTCAATTTTAATCAGTCATCATAACGATGCGATATTCGTGATATTATAAGACTTGACCTGACGAATTGCAAGTTAATAATATGAAAATTACCTCTTGAATTTTCTTAAAACCGTTAAAAATAGTAAATTTAACGTGTAAACACGACGCGCGACGTCGGTTAAAATCTCCATTTTACTTGTTTACGTTTCAAAATAGTTTAATTTAATTTTTAATAATATTTTTTCCAGTGATTTTCGCACCGGAAACGATTGTTGTGACAATCGAAATAGGTCAGATATTAATTTAATAGTTCGTTACGAATACATAATTATGTAACAATAGCGTAGTAGTTACGTGTGTTTGAGCGAAATCGGAACAATAGAAAGTTGAAATTATTGCGCGAGAGCAGCTGATCGACAGACGAGCCGCGCGCGCGCGAATCGTTCGGGCGGCTCGCGAAAATCGTGCAGCTCGCCGGCGACGCCGAGTGTGCAGACGATCAGTCTAGTGTCGACAACGGTCCCGAAAAGGCCTCTCGGTTAAAAAAAAAAAAAAAAACATTGCGTTTTTAATTTTTCTCCGTATAACAGAGTGTGATTATTATTTATCTACCGATCGAAATTTCGCGATCAATCGCGACGTGATTTTTTTTCCAATTTTATTTTTTTTATCCAGTGAATTTTTCCATATTGTCCGTCGCTGATTTCCACAAGCCGATACCACCGACACCGGACCTCAAACAGCAACCCACCGGACAGGCCGTGAGTAGTACCGATTTTATATATTTATTTACAGTCTATTAGAGACGTTACGCGTAGAACCTCTCGTCGATCCGGACTAACCGGGGCTCTGGGTTGTCCGAATTAAACAAAATAACCGAAAATCGTACATTTTTTTAATTTAATAAAATTGTAAATAAAAAAAAAAAAAACAGATTATACTGGGGAAGTTTTTAACATTTTTAAATTCATTAAATTATTAGCATTTGAAAATCAATTAATAAGAATAATTATTTAAGATCAGTAATCGAGAAAAACAATTGAAAAATTTACCAAACAATATTATCATATACGTAGATGTGAAATTTTCACTAATTTATTGCTATATTCACTCGAAAGTAATATATTGTTCTCTAGAGATGGTATAATTTTCAAAATAGTCTATCATCGTAGTAATCTTGGGTACCTATTTTAAATGTTCAATTGTTTCTTTCGATTATCGTGACACAAAGAAAAATTAAAATTTAAGTTTTTATCAATAAATTCGATTATACACATTTTAGACCGATTTTTCCGTCTTCATGAAAGATTACTTATTTATTAAATTTTATTTCTCATTTATAATGGCGACATACATTTTAAATAAGTCATTTTTGTTTTTTTTCTTAGACCCATTCCTTACGTTATTTGTTAAATTGTTTACCCAACTGTGGCGATACACTATAATAGAAAACCATAAATATGTAGATCAAAGCATATAAAATATTGTACAGTAGAAATGTCTTTTTATAACCAAACTGATTTTAAATTTTGCCAGGTAGTTTAAACAGGGCCACATATGTTAGAATTTTGTAAATTAAATGACGAATTTAACAATTTAAAAAAATATTATTTACTATGTAAAAATATATAATAGTAACTTAATTACCAAATTAAATTCTTTTCTCCGCGAGTCCGAGTAGTTTTTTCGTGAAAAATGTAGTTGAAAACTGCTTCATATGTTTTTTTTTTCATAATAAATCGCGTGTAAAAAAAAATTTTTATTTAAATTTTAAAAGTTTACTTCTCATCATATTGTGGAATGAAATTTTTCGGAAAGGTTTGTCTCTAGGGTTATAAAAATGTATCGGCTACTGTAATGATACACGCGATTCGTGTAATTTTTAATAAATTAAATAATTAATAAATATAACAATAAATTAATTTATAATATATAAGTAGGTATATTATAATATTATAATTAGAATAAATTAGGTGCATTATATTATATATTTTTATCAAATACAATAATTATACAAATTAAAATGTCTAATGATTTTAAAATATTTTTTTCCGACTTCCAAATACGAGCACTGTTAAATAAAATAAAAATAAATCATTTACAATGAATCTTTATTACTTTTAGTGTAATTTTTGATAATTTTAGAGCGATATTTGATTTTTTTTTTCAAATGCAATCGATTTTAATAGTATTTTACTGCGACAACAACTGCGAGCCCCAGTTATGACTATAATGTACTAATAGGTTTTTCGTCAAGTTTAGGTATAACTTAAAAACTCGACTTTCAACGAGCCCTCTTTTTTAAAATTCTATTTGACGTTTTCATTATACTCTAGTGAGTTGTGTGATTTTCTTTTTAATTATTCAAGTTATCATACATTTTAATAATTATTATTTACTAACCTACTCGATTTTGTCGCTGTAATATTTTACTGAAAATAGTGTTAAAAAAAATTGTTGTTGACATTCTAATGCATACTATTATTGTTATTAATAATAATATTATTATTACTTGGTTAATCAAAACTATTATTTTATTTTACAAAATAATGATCTGAATAAATATTAGAATAAACGTGTTACAATATGATTTTGATGTTTGAAATAAAAGTAATTTTATGTAAATAAATAAAATATTTACAAGAGTTTTAAAAAATAAAAAATGTATGAATTATAGTTTGCGTTTATAAAAGAAATACTTGTCTAGAACACTATAAATTTATCGAATCGATGAATTTATCTTTTGACCGTACACTTGCATTTAACTTTTATCATTATAAATTTCCAAAAGTTTTTTGTAATTATCGATTTGAGAATTTGTAAAAACAATGATGTTTATGGTTTTTTTTCAGGTGGAAACATTCAAACTGTTCAATCAAAAAAAAAGATAACATTTCGTCTTCGTTTTCCAAAGAGACAAACTCACTCATTCGAAACTTGGATAGAAAGGTCTGGTAACAACAATAAATTGTTAAAATTAAATTTTCACCATATTCCCTGTAAAAAGCATTTTTTTTTTTTAGATATTGTGAAGCACGTTTATTCCCAACAAATCTCTCATTTTTGAGAAACACTGTTCGTCTAATATTTTTACAAACACTTGATGCAATCTTTTAACTATTTTTTAGATGTCGAGATGGACCGGCCCCCGCGCAGAGAACTGACTTCATATTCAACTTGATTGAAATTGAAATTAATTTTAATTTGTAATAAATTAAATGAATAAATTGCATATTATGATTTAAAACAGCCTTATGTATTGACATTTACCTATTAACGTGTTAATTTTATTGTTTTCAGTTTTATGAATAACAAATTGTGTTCAAATTTATAAATCAAGTCTCGATTCAAAATAGAAGACTGATTTTGTTGAAATTAAGGCTACGACATCGGAAGTTTGATGAAATATTAATGAAAAATCGATCTTATCTCGTGTTAAAAATACAAAACCGTAAAAATTTGACAAGTTACACACGCTATAAACGTAAATCAGAGAAGTAAAATACGATAAGTACGTAGTCTTTTTTTTTTTTTACCAACCACAGTTGGAATTTTTATCAGTTTTTAGTAAAATACGATACAGATATCGTTTACATTTTTAAATTTAAAACGTGTGCAAATGAACTTTTTTTTAAATAAATTAAAAATCATCTTTTAAAATAAATTATCGTATAGACGTTTAATTTCGTAATGTTTCGATTATAAATTTTGAAATTTAAACTTTTTCCTCGGAAATGTCGATAAAAGTCGCGACGTCATACGTCACTTTTCGCCACTTTTCGCCTTTTCTGTGTGAATTTTCCAGGAACAGGACTCGGAAAGCTTTTGCCGCATAGAAAAGTCTTCCTTGACCGATTATTCCTCCACTCAAGACGACAAACTGCCAATCAATCGCAGGTGGAAATCGTGAATAGGTTCGACTAGACCAGCACGGAAACTTGGTCTATGACCGTGGACATCCGTTTGAACATGGACCCGATGTTTTTCAGGTAGCATTTAGGCTTGGGGCAGCAGTCTGGCTTAGGGCAGCAGTCTGGCATAGGGCAGCAGACTGGCTTAGGGCAGCAGTCTGGCTTAGGGCAGCAGACTGGCTTAGGGCAGCAGTCTGGCTTAGGGCAGCAGTCTGGCTTAGGGCAGCAGACCGGCTTAGGGCAGCAGTCTGGCTTAGGGCAGCAGACTGGCTTAGGGCAGCAGTCTGGCTTAGGGCAGCAGACCGGCTTAGGGCAGCAGTCTGGCTTCGGACAACAGTCTGGCTTCGGACAACAGTCTGGCTTCGGACAACAGTCTGGCTTCGGACAGCAGTCTGGCTTCGGACAACAGTCCGGTTTGGGGCAGCATATAGGTTTGGGGCAGCAGTCAGGCTTGGGGCAACAGTCTGGCTTAGGGCAGCAGTCAGGTTTGGGGCAGCATTTAGGTTTGGGGCAACAATCAGGCTTGGGGCAACAGTCAGGCTTGGGGCAGCATTTAGGCTTTGGGCAGCATTTCGGCTTGGGGCAGCATTTCGGCTTGGGGCAGCATTTCGGCTTGGGGCAGCAGTCCGGCTTGGGACAGCATTTCGGCTTGGGCTTTGGGCACTTGTCGCAACAAGACTCCAGGTACGGTTTCACGCACGGGCTGCCCATGATCATGTAGCAGCGGTTGGCGCCGGTCTTGGGGTTGCGGCAACATACGTACCGGTCGTTGACGACGGTGCATTTAGGGGTGGGTTTTTCGCAGCCGCTTAGCGGGTCGCAGCCGTCGAGCGTCTGTTGCTCCGGCACCGGTCGCAGGCATATTTTTCGTCGGCAATCGTCGTCGGTCTGGCAACAAGGCATGTCTGTGCTGTAAATCTGCTTCTCGCGTGTGAGTTCTGAGAGTCGAATGTGTGTGTGGTTTGTTGCGTAAACGGTCGGGTTTTTTTTGTTCTTTTAAACTTTGTGATTTTTATTTCACTGACGTTTAAAAAACTTTTCACCGCCCGTAGCTGTTGATTTCTTGTATCTTGTAATCTACTCGGTGGCCGTGGAAACTATCCGTTTCGATTTGCGCGTAAAGCAGTGTATAATTTGTGATATATTTTCACGTGAAAACACTGCAACTGCGACGGAAATCGTCGATATTGGTCGACTGAGATTTTACAGATGGTGTGTCGTATACTATTATACTTTTACCTCGTGTTTATCGTCTGTTTTCGTTCAAATAAATGATTCGATTTACTTAACGTTTTCACATTTTCCCAGGCGCATTGGTCGAGAAGAGCACGCGAAACGACTTGTGACGACAAATATGCGCCACGTTTTACACTCGTCAACCAAAGTCAGTATGAACGACACTGGAACTCTAAAACACTGTCTCGAGGTACCCCGTTTGTTATTTCATTTTAAAAGTATCCTTTTAAAGGATATGTGCCTTTTGTTTTCAGTTATTTAAACGACTTTTAAAACGGTTATAAGATTTAATTTATTATTCCTAGTTCTGTGGTGCCAAAATCGTGTCCAAAAAAAGCTAAATCCAAAAAAACGAAAATAACAGCCAATACGTTTTGGTTGTTGTCGCGTCACAAAATACTTTTACAGATTTACAATTGTACAAAAAGAACGCGTCTAACGGGCGATTAAAGTCGTCGAGAAACTCAATCGAGTATGAGACGATGTAAGCGGGTAATACTCACAAGTTCGAACACAAGTGTTGAAATACGAAATTAAACGATTCGTCGTGAGAAAAAACAACAATGATTTCCGCGACGCGTCGACGAAATTGCCGTGAAAAGTAAGCGAGTTTCTTCTAAAAGAATATTATACGAATCTAGGGGTTTTGTATAGGCAATATCGATGAACTCTTATTATCACTAGGTTAAAAAACGTTTTTTTTTATTTGGACATTTTTTTCCTGTCCGTGTTCGGTCGGTTATTTGAGTTTTTTTTATCCAGCATATCACTAGTCTCTTTAAAACCTTTAGAGTAAAAGTGTCATAATCGCTTTTGAATTTATCGAGCGCATTTAATTCCGTCTCGATCGAAGAAAAATAGATTTCTCGTACGTCTAAGCTTTTTCCCATTAAATTACAAAATTCTATTAAATGTTTTCCTTTTTTACTCGAACAGAGAACAGTAAAAATCATCCACACACACTTTTGTTTACATCATAAAACTGTTAAAAAATTATAAAACATATTATACTGTAAACCAGTGGTAGTCTCAAACATATACGCGTACCCTTTCCACGTGGCCCGCAATAAAAATTCATTTTTCCAATTTAATATAAGTGAAATAAACAACTACTTTGTTTATATTTTCAAAGATAATTTTGGTAATAGTAATAAAAGTAATTTCATAATATACCAAGTCATTTAGATAAATGCATTTCGTACGTATCTTTCTGCCTTCGGTTTTCAGTGTTTAAGTAAAAACGAGGACACGTAGGGGCAAAAACACTCTAATTCATACGATTTTATAAACTATTCCTTTAGATTGCCGACCGTATTTATATAAAACAGGAGAAACCAAAGGATTTTATTGCTCATTAAATAATACGACCAGACAAATCAATGCGTACACAAAAATATATTACAATAATTTATCTCTTATAAAAAAACTTCAACAGACATCGTGTTGTTTAAATTAATTCTTATTGCTGTATACATTTCGAATATTTACTCTGAATTGTCCTTAATATGTACTAATGCATTTTGTGTAACTAGTGCACTTTGAGGTATCAAAATATGATAATATATGGAAAAAAAACACAAAACAACGATCCTACTGTAATACGAGATTTTACAAACGCGATAAAATTGGTAACAATTATTACCGCCTCCTCCCGATTACCTATAAAATTACACGCAAAGTCTATTATGTAATAATCTCGATTGTCGTGTGCCGACTGACTAAATTAAATATTAACTTAAAACTAAACGATTAGAGTTTCTCCATGAGCTGCGCAATATAATCCATTACACGTTCATCTCTCAAGATTGTCATGTGGTCTGCGTTTGGGAACACTTGATGAAACACTTTCTGCTTTTGCATACTGGCCCAGTGATTGCAGCCTTCCAAGCTCCTACTGTTGACCGTGCCGTCTCCGTTGCCGTATTGTAATTTCGGATACTTCAGTGGGAATTTTCCGGGTCCGTATATCATCCTAGGATTGCAGCAAAAGTAATTAACGATTTTTCATATAATATAATATCGACTGTTTTTTTTCATTGAATATTAACTGAACATACTTTTCTACTGTTGGAATCGTATCGCCGTGTAAACAATGGACTTCCACGCCGGGCGGTCCGAATTCCATATACTGTTTAATGTCCAGATACATTTCGTAGCCGGTCATGTAGTCCAAGCCTCTGTATGAAAATCACAAGTAAATAGACGAGCCGATTGGTTTTTTTTTTAAAGTACTCACTCGAAATACGATTTATAATTGGCCACGGTAAAGTTTTCCGTATCGGTCTCTACTAGCACTTCGTCCGGTTTCCAGAAATACGGAGACGGTAAAAGCCACGCCAGACTGGGAGATGTGATTTGTTCGGCCTTTAGAGTGCTGCCGCTGAGTACGTACACTCCCAAGTCATCTCCTGTGCAAAAAAAATATCAAAATACATAAATAATATTGTCCACATGAACACTAACGTCACTTTATGTTCCATATTGTTTGTTTCTTTCTTTCAGCGTACCTACAGCAAAGACTTTCAACGCTTTAACGGCACCGCCCCAGGCGCCGGCCAACGAAACCAGAGCCCTGATGTATTGGTCTTTCCATTTTTGCGTTTGAGCACGTAGAAATTGCAGCGACATACATCCGCCCATGCTGTGCACGATGAACACCACTGGTGTGTTGTTGTTTTGTCGGTACGTTTCTTCGGTTAACAATTTGAGTTTCACGAAAAATTCCTTATTTTCATCTAGACAAAACACAGACATTTAAAGCATTATAAAAAAAAAAGAAAAAATGGTAAACATTTGTGAAAAAAAAAATTCCAAATCTCACTGGGCGCTTTTCGAAAATCATAGGGAGCTCCGCGTATAGAAACATCTCGTTCCAATCCAGCACCGACCAGTATGTCGCCGACACTCTTGAAGTAAGCGCCGAACGTGGATAGACTAGGATCAATGTATTCGACTGCGGACGAATTTCCCCATCCAGGTACTCTTATGTCCACACCGGGAGGACTTTCGGTAGTACGAGTAACATTGTTGTATATCAGTCTCATATTATCAATCTAATTGACATTAAAACACATTTACAAATTATTGGATTATACGTGACGAACAACACGATATATATCGCATACTAACCAAACAGTCTATTACATATGGCACTAACAATTCGAGATTTAACCAAATGTTCTCGTAATCGTTTGTTGTTTTGTCGCATAAATAATGCACGACGCTAGGTTTATCCAATTTGGCATCGATACGACTACCTCCGTCTCCAGGAACTGAAAACAATAATTAAATTTCAAAAAATTAAAAATTGATCAAGCCACACAATGTTTCGAGCACGATTCAAATTGTATTCGATTCCGTCGTGTGAAATGCAAAAGTCCAAGTAACTATGATGTAGATTATTTACGCATTAACATTTCTGAACAATTGTGGACAGTGTTGGGTAAGTTACTTTTTAAAAGTAATTAAGTTACAAAATATAAAAGATTACACTAGATTACTTGTAAATTACTTAAATACAAATGTAACGCGTTACATTACTTGTTTTTACTCAAAAATAACTAGTCACATCAGTTTAAGTGCCTTTTTAATAACGTTTTATATAATAATTTTAATATAAATTAATTATAATTTATAAGTAAAATGTGATATTGACTAAATTGTTGTCAACAACAACTCAGACTCACTAACAGTTTTTAGTGTTGTTATCATAGAAAAATTTTTTTTTATCATCTAACAATGGATTTTACTAAACCATATAGTTTGTACATGGTGCGACCACAGATTAGATTAATGTGTTAATATTTTATCGGATTAAATTTCAAAATAAATTAACTATTACATACACTTTTACCTAATTGAAGTTAAAATGTAACGCGTTATTCTACAAAGTTACATTATTAACGTACTGCCCAACACTGATATTGGAATACAATTTTATTATCACTTAACATAATAAATTTAGCTCTCTATGTTTTATTGTTTTGTGACTTGGCAATTATTTTGGTAAATGTTTAGTAAAGTCATAAAAAAAAAAATGACAATAGTCTATTACCCTGTCTGTAAAATATGATAAATTATTATTCGTAGATATCATCATTTTTTAAGTAAAATTTTTAGGAATCTAATTGATTTCAATCGATATATTATTTCTCAGTGACAATGAAATTTTTTTTTTAATATATCATAATATGCTTTTTATTTGTTTACGAGTGTCTATCTAGTTTTAAATACTCGTGTACTTATCATTAATTTAGGTAACATAAAAATATATATTTTTATTTCATCTCGCTTTTGAAAATGTTTATTAGATTATGAAGAATTGAAATGACAAGTATAAATTGTAAATATGAGAAAAAAGAAACCAAAATGGATTTTCAATACAGGTAAAAATCTTATGTTTTTACAATGCTACAAAGATGATAATTTGTTAGGTATGATTAGTTTTATTCATTACTGTAAACAAATCGTCGAGTCGATATATTTTAATTATATTTCAATTCATTCAAAAATTACACATCAAAGTGTGTTGAACAATTGCATGAATAATCAATGATAAATCAATTCAATTGTTGTTGGTTTTTTACATCGCGCAAACTTAATTAAGATGAATTATTAATGAGAGCTTTTAGTAGTGTTTTGTAAGAGAATGACCTTCAGACAATGACCATGACGATGATGATATTGATTCGTGTGAAAATCGAACAAATGGTTTTTTTAGCAGATAAAAATGACATTGAAATATTAAATTGGCAAATAATAATAGTTTTACAGTGTCTTACAATCTGCCTACATCAGTGTTTGAAAACGATTGACATATTACAATAGCGGTGTGTATTAACTCTAGGGCCAGACGGCGCGAATGCGCACGAGCAACAACGTACGTCGAACGCACGACTGGTACATTTACTCACTCAAAATGACCGGATATTTGGAAGCGATAGACGTGGCGGCCACAGTGGCCAAGAGCCACAGAGCAACCAGACGGGCGGCGGCGGCGGTCATCGTCGGCTTATCGGTACACCGCAAACGCACGACCAGCGAACCGGCTCACGACGACGACGTATTTAGTTGCATTGTCGCCGCACGACAAACGATGACGACGATGAATGGGTTAGGGACGGTGCCAAGACGAGACGGTCGACGGACGATGCATGAATAGAGCGACGACCAGTGGTGTAGTCACGTCGTTTGACGGCCGTTTCGAAGCCTTTGTCCTCTTATCACGGCGTACGTCGTCGTCGTTCTCACTTGATAATGAAAAAAAAAAAAACAAAAACAAACGTCTGGCGATAAATCACACGAGACGAACGCACTCGCACAATGAGAGAATGAAGAAACAACAAAAGAATCAATTTCTACGGCGTAATTGTTTTCGGCGAAACTCACTCGAAGGGGAGGAAAAACACCGTCGCGAACCAAGACGGATTTCCTTGCGCCCTACTCGTCGGGGTGTCGAACGAACGGAAATCCACACAAGGTAGATTCCGACCGTTTGCGTCCAACGACGAGAACAATAATAGTTGTTTTGTTTGACTTGCGACGACGAACGTTTCCGGAGCAGACCACCGACGCGGAAAAAAGCGCGCACTGCACTATCTCGCGTATCGCGCGTATCATCGGCGGGGCATGTGTGCGCTCGCGCCGCCACTGGCGGCTGGCTCGGCGAACTATCGAGTTCGATTGTTTCCCGCGCGGCTGACCGAATACTTCGAAACGGTACGATAATTTCTGTTTATTTTTTTTTTTTTCAATCGTAATTGTGTTTTCGATCGGTTTTCTCGTCGTCCGATTTCAATTCGCCTAGTCGTTTGAGGTAGTAACGCAATTATTAGTATTTATAGAGCAGTAATGACGTATATCATAGCTGATCGGTAGGTTTCGAAAATAAATACAAATTCACCTGCCCGATATATTTAAACGTATTATTTTAAACGTTCTCTAGTGTGTTTTTTTTCGGAGAACTACTAGTCTTAGAATGGAATTTTTATCGTATACAATAGATATATTACATTTTTTCAAAATCCCCGGGTCCATCGTATAAAGTAAACCGTAATCAAAACGTTCTCTAGTGTTTTTTAGAATAAATACAAGTCTTAAAATGGAATTTTTATCGTATAAAATAGTTATATTACGTTTTTAAAAAATCTGGGTCTTTGTAGTCGTATAAAGTAAATCGCAATTAAAATGTTTTCTAGTGTTTTTTTGGAATAACTACAAGTCTTAACATTTTTTTTTGTATTCAATGAAGTAGTTATAATACATTTTTAAAAAATCCCCGGGTCTATCGTATAAAATAAACCGTTATCAAAACGTTTTCTAGTGTTTTTTCGAATAAATACAAGTCTTAAAATGGAATTTTTATCGTATAAAATAGTTATATTACGTTTTTAAAAAATCTGGGTCTTTGTAGTCGTATAAAGTAAATCGCAATTAAAATGTTTTCTAGTGTTTTTTTGGAATAACTACAAGTCTTAACATTTTTTTTTGTATTCAATGAATTAGTGAATAGTTATATGTATTACATTTTTAAAAAATCCGGGTCTCTGTAATCGTATAAAGTAAATCGCAATTAAAATGTTTTCTAGTGTTTTTTGGAATAACTACAAGTCTTAACATTTTTTTTTTATTCAATAAAATAGTTATGTTACATTTTTTAAAAATCCCCGGGTCTATCGTATAAAGTATACCGTAATCAAAACGTTCTCTAGTGTTTTTTCGAATAATTACAAGTCTCGAAATGGAAGTTTTATCGTATTCAATCGTTTTATTAAAATTTTGAAAAATCCGGGTCTCTGTATTAATAAACCGTTTTCTAGTGATTTTTAGAGTCTTAAAATGGAATTTTATCGTATGATTTTTTTAATAATTAATATGCGTCACGAGTCGTACGATAGTGTTGTTTGTTAATCGTTTATTTTTTACGGCGGCGGCGGCGGCGACGGCGGCCTGGTGGAAGGGAGAGAGACGTACGTCGTACGACGTGGTTCGTCGCCGCGGATTATTATAATAAATAATTGCTATTGATTATTTATGGTTTTTTCGCTTACGTTGCATATAATTTAAACAATAAACACACGTATGTGTTTTCGGCGATAGCGTTTCGTCGCCCGAATAACGCATAGCCGAACAAAAGAAAACGACAATATTTATAAAAACAAAAAAAAACAATAGAAAATAAATAAACAAAGTAATTAATATATTATCTAATGGTTAATACTCGTAAATAATAACAAAATATTAATCGAATATATTAAATTATTTCAATACAAACTAATATATTTAAACGATTATAAAATAAAGGTCTTGCCTCGAGGTACATTATAATATTAAGCGTGCGAAAAAGTCACCGAGACAATATTATATTCAGCTAAAAAAGTCGCGATTTAAATTTTTATTAATAATTCGTTTTCTATTGGAACGTAATGAATAATTTTCTCGCGGTTTTATTGTTATCGAACTTGGCGCGGCGGTGACAAATTATTACATAATTTCTAATCGACTTAAACTAGAACGGGTCGACTCGTTCGACTGTTCGATACGGTAATTGTTTTTTACCTATTATTCGAGCAGGCTGGCGAGTCGACTAATTTTATTTTACTTTTCCCTTTTTTTCTCTCCAAAATTCGTACGAGTTAAATACAATAAAAGTATATGACTCACCGAAAGTAAAATATCTAAAAGCGGTTTTTTTTATGCGATGAATAGATTATATTATAATTTGAAAAAAAAAAAATCAAACAATACTCACCTATATTAATATTATTGTGTTAATTATAATCATTGGCAGGTGCTGTTTGACCAACCTGTTTGAGGAAAAAATACTCAAAATGACAGTATGCCTGTATTGGCTGCTTAAATCGTGGACAAAATATGTAGCCCGTCGAGCAACAGAATACTTTATACTTTAAAACAGAAACTCGGTAAGTGAAAATTGTAGTCGAAAATTTATTACGAGTTTGTAGTCAACACCGCCCGCCTCGCCTGTTTGTAGATAAACAATATTATGTACTTACCGATGACGTCATATTGACGACAATATTCCTACGACAGATATAATTTCTATCGATATTCATCGTACGTTTAACCTCCCGCCCGCCCGAAAATTATAATATTATAATACACACATCATAGATTTTTATTTATTTTTAGACGAGAATGATGGCGACGAGTCTCGTGTGAAAAGAAAGCAATGCATTGAGTAAATAATATAAATTCGAGCGCGAGATTTTATAATCGTCTGATTTATCTACTACTGCTCTTATCGAACATTCAAACTGTCGAAACTGCCTACTAATTATATTATCAATAACAATAATAATGATTGTTTTAATTATTTTTTCTAGTCCAGTCGATCATAATAAGGGTATTGAATTATAATTGTGTAAACGAACGGGACAAGACGGAATATAGAAAGCTCGAATCATTTAAATATATTCAAACGTGAGTAAATTCATTATAATTATAATTATTTAATATAATATTATCGTTTTACGACAAACGATTCGTTTACGTGTCTGTATGATTTCTTTTTAACACTAGCATTTAACTAGGTAGTCGAAAACATAAAATATAATAACATTGGTAAATTTCTAAAAAATAGAAAATAAATAAACAAAATAGTTATATTAATACTCAAAAATAATAACAAAATATTACTAAATTTATACAATTGTTTCAATACAAACTATTAAATATATTTAAACAATAATAAAATAAAACAAAGGTCTTGAATATCATCATATTATGTAAGAGTGAAAAAAAGTCACAGTTTTGACTTAATTTTGTCACTTTTTTGCACTCTTATCAATAACATCCTAGGAATAAGACGTTTATTTTATTATCGTTTAAATAATGTATTTAATAGTTTGTATTAAAACCAATTTTATTATAAATTTATAAGTTTGCGTTTTTTTTTTTTTTAATATTATTAAATTGGTCGATATTATTTCTAGTGTAGTTATGATAATTAATAATATGTTATTGTTATAATAATTATTATTAAATCGTCATGTGTAAAAATAAATAAATAAATCTATTTTTCAAAAAAAATTACTCACTTATAGTGTATATTATAATTATTATAACGAAAAAACTATCTCGAACATTTTACAAAACGTACTGAACATTTGAATTGCTTTTTTTACATAAATTAAATTAACACAAATCGTTTTATTGGGAAATCCGCGAACCATAACAGTATTATGATGATAATTTAATCATAAACGATTTATTTCAATAAATCGTACAATATCTACTAAACAAAGCACGTATTATACAAAATAAATAACAAATAAATAAATAAATCTATTTTTCAAAAAAATTGCTCACTTATAGTGTATATTATAATTATAACGAAAAAACTATCTCGAACATTTTACAAAACGTACTGAACATTTGAATTGCTTTTTTTACATAAATTAAATTAACACAAATCGTTTTATTGGGAAATTCGCGAACCATAACATTATTATAATATTTAACTGTCTGATTATAAACGATTTATTTCAATAAATTGTACAATATATACTAAACAAAGCACGTATTATACAAAATAAATAACAAATAAATATATCGATGGTGATTTTTCAAAAAATTACTTTATGTATAGTATATATAACGAAAACACTATCGAATATTTTACAAAGCGTACTGAACATTTGAATTGCTTTTTTTACATAAATTAAATTAACATAAATCGTTTTATTGGGGAATTCGCGAACCATAACAGTATTATAATATTTAACTGTCTGATTATGAACGATTTATTTCAATAAATTGTACAATATACGAAAAACAAAACATAGCATTTATACAAAATAAATAACAAATAAATATATCGATGGTGATTATTCAAAAAATTACTTATAGTGTATACACGTACTGAACATTTTACAAGTTTGAATTGCTTTTGTTACATAAATTAAATGAACACAAATCGTTTTATTGAGGAATTCGCGAACCATAACAGTATTATAATATTTAACTGTCTGATTATAAACGATTTATTTCAATAAATCGTACAATGTCTACTAAACAAAGCACGTATTATATACATTGATTTGCTATGATACCCGTTTCTGTGATTGTTTATCAATCGTTATTCGACGATTATTTACGATTCGTGTCTATACTATTCTACTAACATTATAATATAACACCGTTCGCGTAATTCAATACCGCGAACACGATGTCCGATTCGGACACCGCCTACGTGGACGACTCGGCGACCGGCGAATCGTCCGACTACACGTCGGAAATCACCAGCGAGGGCACGAACGACGACCGGCCGGACGAGAGGTTGCAGATGGAGTTTTTCAATCACATCAAAGCGTGCAACGTGACGTCGGTGCGGGACCTGCTGGACAAGCACGGCGAGTTCGACGTGAATTGCAAAAACTACCAGGGCATGACGGGCCTGAACATGGCCATCGAGGTGAACTGCGAACAGACGGTCGACCTCCTGTTGTCCCGGGGCGACGTGGACATTGGCGACTCGCTGATGCACGCCATCCGCGAGAACCAATATTCCATCGTGATCAAGCTGCTGGACATCCTGCAGTCGGTCAGCCCGGAAACCGTGCAGCTGGGCTACGGGAACTCCACCGAGTTCCCGCAATACCTCACGCCGCTCATGTTGGCGGCGCAGTGCGGTCATTTCAAAATCGTCAATCTGCTGCTGAAACGGGGACACACCATAGCGACGCCGCACAAGCCGCAGTGCTTGTGCAAAGAGGTAAGTCCGCGATTTGTTGTAATTTATCATAATCGAGTGTGCTAAAAAGGCACGACCTTATCTATATATATAAAAATGGAGACAAAAAATTGGAAATTGAATCAGTTGAGAACGGCTGGGCCGATTTGGCTCAAATTTTTTTTAAATGATAGAGAATGTCGGGGAGCGGGTTTATAGCATAAATTATGGAGAAAATTAACCCTAAGGGGGTTAAAAGGGGTAAAAATGGAAAAAATCCTGAGTCAATGGAGCTTTGTGGTATAAAATTTTGTCAATAGTTTCATTTAATATAGCAGAGGCCCCATTGGAAAGGATTTTTCGAAATTCGACACCTACCGGAGTTAAAAGGGGTAAAAGGGGTAAAAATGAAAAAAAAACTGATAAAATAAAAAGTTATACTGCACACGGGCGAAGTTTACATTTGTCCAAATATAAACTAGGTTATAGGTTAAACAACAACAACAACTATACGAATATTACTTTATTTTATTAAAAAATTATTCATTACGTTCCTGTAGAAAACATTTCAATCGACTTTAAAGTCGGACGAATTAATACAAATTTAAATCGCGACTTTTTTAGCAGAATATTATTGTCTCGATTAAAATATTTATTCAAACAACGATCGAGTATTGTAATCGAGTGTGCTGCAAAAAAGTCACTTTTATAAAGGCAACACCTTATTTATTCTATTATTGTTTGAATTCAAATAATTTAATATATTTGATAATATTTCGTTATTATTTACGTACAGGGTTCGGGATTTTATAGCATTTGCTACTTATTATAGGATAAGAGATAAATGGGTTGTAAATTTGTTTCATGCAACAGGGACTCTAAAGATGAAATTTAATTTTGCTATTTTTTTTTACAAATTTGAAGAACTTTAGATTTTTAGTGCTATTTTTGAAGTGCTATTTTTTGCCAATATTCTTTAACTCTACGCTTTATTTTTGTATTTTTCATAAATCTATATATATTATATAGATATCTATATATATATATAATCTGAATATATTTAATAGTTTGTATTCAAATAATTTAATATATTTGATAATATTTCGTTATTATTTACGAGCAGGGTTCGGATTTTATAGCATTTGCTACTTATTATAGGATAAGAGATAAATGGGCTATAAATTTGTTTTACGCAACGATTGGTCTGAAATTATAAATATCTTGAATTGACATGTTTACGAATGACCCACAAAACAAATTAAAAATGTATATTTATATTTTCTTGGCAGTTATCTTGGAATGAAAATGAGTATAAATTACCATATAAATTACCTACCATATGCACATTAAAAATTGATTAAACATCTATAAACACATAAAATGATTTCATATTTATTTTTACTTACTGTTTATAATTCGTTTAAATTCAATTAATTAAAAACATGGATAGTTATAATGAAAATTTACAAAAAAAAATAGGAACACGGTTAGTCGCGTGGTCTACAATAATTGTAGACCAGTAGTAATGTTTTTGATTTGTTTGATTTGTTGAAGTTATTTTTAAAGACTTAAATTGATAATATTTATTTTCTTAGATTTGATAAAAATTGGTTTTTAGATTTGCAAGTCGCTGGCGCAGCTGAACAACGGGCTGGGCGCGTCCGAGCTGAAGCTGTCGGTGTTCCGCGCGCTCGCCAACCCGTCGTACATCTCGCTGACGTCCGAGGACCCGATCCTCACGGCGTTCCAGCTGAGCAAGACGCTGCGGGACCACGGGAACGTGGACCGCATATTCAAGTCGGACTACGAGCTGTTGGACCTGCAGACGCGCATGTTCGCCGTGCACCTGATCGGCCTGTGCCGGTCGTCCGGCGAGGTGGAGCTGATACTGGCCCGCCGGGACGGGTGCAATTTCTTCGGCGCCTTCCAGTACCACCGGCTGGTGATGGCCATGGACCTGAAGCAAAAGGAGTTCGTGTCGCACGCGTACGTGCAACAGACGCTGGAGGTGGCGTGGACCGGCAAGTGGCACGAGTGGAGGCGGTACGGTTCGGTGTACAAGAGCGCGGTGATATTCCCGCGGGTGCTGCTGCTGCCGTGGATATCGTTTCTCTACCTGTTCCTGCCGTACACGAAACAGGGGCAACACTACGCGCTGCCGGTGAACCGCATGCTCAACTATTTGTCGTCGTACGCCGCCTTTTTGGCCATACTCACGTACGAGAACAACTGGAACAAGACCGAGCCGCCGGTGTTCACCGTCAAAATCGTCATATGCCTGTACGTGGCCGCGTACGCGGTGCGCGCCATCAAGCTGGTCATGGTGCAGGGGCCCCGGCGGTATTTCAGCACGCTGTGGAACGTCTACGACTGCGCGAAGCTCGGCATACTCGTCGCCGCGTTCGCCTGCTGGTGGATAGCCTATTTGAACTCGCTGGACGACGCCGGCGCCGCCGCGGCGCCCACCGAACGCAAGTACTGGCGGTCGTCCGACATCCGGCTCGTCGCGGAGGGGCTGCTCGCCGTGGCCACGGTCATGGCGTACCTGCGGCTGCTGTTTCTGTGCCAGCTCAGCTACGCGCTGGGCCCGATGCAGGTGTCCCTGGGCAAAATGACCACAGACTTTGCCCGGTTCGCCATACTGTTCGGCATCATCATACTGGCGTTCACCGCGGGCCTGTGCCGGTACTATCAGTACTACGAGGGCATGACCAAGACGGACCCGCTGACCGGCTACGAGTTCACGCAGGACGATTCGTTCGTCAACGTGTACGCCACGCTCAAGACGCTGTTCTGGGCGATATTTTGCATGACCTCATCGACGGCCGGCTCCGTGGTCATCGAGACCGCGCTGACGACGACCGACGACGGCGCTGTTGCCGGCGGCGACGGCGACGGCGAGATGCCGGCCGCGGCCAATCATTATTTCACGCAGGCCGTCGGCACGCTGCTGTTCTCCGTGTTCGAGACGCTGTCCGTCATCGTCATGCTCAACATGCTCATCGCCACCATGACCAACACGTTCATACGGGTCACCGGCAACTCGTACATCGAATGGGTGTTCGGCAGGACGCAGGTGTTCTTGTCCTTTTCCGTGCACACCGAACTGCCGCCGCCACTCAACCTGTTGCCGTCGATCGAGTGCTGCAGGGAGCTGTGCGGCTGCGTGGGCAACTGCTGCCGGGCCAGCGCCATCGGCGTGGCCAACATGATATCGCCGCCCAAGGGCGGCAACAAGTCCAAACAGCATTCCGCGGAGGACTTCAAGATACTCATGACCAAACTGGTCAGGAGATATTTCCGGGACAGGCTGTCCAACGGCTACGTGA
Source organism: Drepanosiphum platanoidis (assembly GCA_948098885.1). Lineage (NCBI taxonomy): Eukaryota > Metazoa > Arthropoda > Insecta > Hemiptera > Aphididae > Drepanosiphum > Drepanosiphum platanoidis. The sequence goes on from OX402540.1 coordinate 712,204, forward strand.
GAAAGTGCAACCCGACTTGCTGCTAAACCACGCGTTCTTTGTCGTCGTATTATTTTGTTATTACTTTTTCGTCGATTACATCATTTTATTTGTCGACAAAATATGTAATTATTTGAAAAAAAACCTCCTCGGTGAAATGTACAATTTTTTTATTTTTATTTGATTTTTTTCGAATTTTCCTTGTAAGTTGTAAGATACCAATAGGAACTATTTCCAAATCACGAGACCTTATATTTGTGGAGAACAACAAGCCATCGACAATACCGCGAGAAGACGTCTCGTCGTAAATAACGTTTAAGGTGAGTTAAAATATTTTACTCGAATTTGTGTCTTGTGTGATAACTGTGCGAATTGAATGCGATATTAGAGAAATTTAAATAATTATTTTATAAACGTCCAAGAAGCGTTCGTGAAATGTAGATTTTTAATTTGATTTTTTCGAATTGTTGTACAGGACTAATATCTCATATCTGTTAATATTTTTTAACTATTTTTACTTGAAATATGCCCGTTAACCAAGTTCTGTTTTATTTATGTAAGTTTAGATACCAACAGGACGACAATTTTTACTATTCGTGTGGCCCTAAAACTATTTCCAAATTACAAGGTTTTATATTTTTGGAAAATAACCAGCCCTCAACAATACCGCGAAAAGTCTCGTCGTAAATAACGTTTAAGATTCGGCGAGTTAAAGATTTTACTCGAATTTGTGTCTACGACCAAAAAGTATGTGTGATAACTGTGCGAATTAAATGTTATAAGTATGCGATATTAGACAAATAATATAATTATTTTATAAACGTCCAAAGAGTGTTCGTGAAATGTAGATTTTTAATTTTAATTTGATTTTTTCGAATTTTTGTACAGGGCTAATATCATATATTTTTAACTATTTTTACTTGAAATATGCCTGTTAACCAAGCTCTGTTTTATTTATGTAAGTTTAGATACAGACAGGACGACCGTTTTTCCTATTCGTGTGACCTTAAACTATTTCCAAATTACAAGGTTTTATATTTTTGGAAAATAACCAGCCCTCGACAATACCGCGAGAAGACGTCTCGTCGTGAATAACGTTTAAGGTGAGTTAAAATATTTTACTCGAATTTGTGTCTTGTGTGATAACTGTGCGAATTAAATGCAATAGGTATGCGATAATAGAGAAATTTAAATAATTATTTTATAAACGTTCGTGAAATGTAGATTTTTAATTTTAATTTGATTTTTTCGAATTGCTGTACAGGGCTAATATCATATATTTTTAACTATTTTTACTTGAAATATGCCTGTTAACCAAGTTCTGTTTTATTTATGTAAGTTTAGATACCGACAGGACGATCGTTTTTCCTATTCGTGTGACCTTAAACTATTTCCAAATTACAAGGTTTTATATTTTTGGAAAATAACCAGCCCTCAACAATACCGCGAAAAGTCTCGTCGTAAATAACGTTTTAAGATTCGGTGAGTTATAGATTTTACTCGAATTTGTGTCTACGACCAAAAAGTATGTGTGATAAGTGATAACTGTGCGAATTAAATGCAATAGGTACGCGATATTAGAGAAATAATAAATTAATTTTCATCAGTACTTTCACAATCGGTCAAAACGTGTATTTTTTGTAACACGTATATTTTAACAGACGACTAAACTCTATATTTTCATCAGTAGAGTGTTTAATAAAGACGAAACTTCTTGTAATTCACAGTGGGATTTTTTACAAATTTTAATTTACAGGTGTAATTACGATCATAAGACAACGTAATTATTAATAAAATACAATCATAAAACATAGTAATTAGTATAATTACGAAAAAAACAAAAAATGTATATTCATGCACTAAAACCGATCGAAATCGCTGCGTTTAAAACCACTAAAATATGCATTTAATTTATTCGAATTTTCGTACAGGGCTAATATCATATATTTTTAACTATTTTTACTTGAAATATGCCTGTTAACCAAGTTCTGTTTTATTTATGTAAATTTAGATACCAACAGGACGACAATTTTTACTATTCGCGTGGCGTTAAACTATTTCCAAATTACGAGACCTTATATTTGTGGACAATAACAAGCCCTCAACAATACCGCGAGAAGTCTCGTCGTAAATAACGTTTTAAGATTCGGTGAGTTATAGATTTTACTAAAAATTCGTGTCTACGACCAAAAAGTATGTGTGATAACTGTGCGAATTAAATGCAATAGGCACGCGATAATAATAAAATAAAATTTTCATCGGTAGAGTATTTAATAAAAATACGTACAACAAACTTCTTGTAATGCACAGTGCGATTTTTTTCAAATTATAATTTACAGGTGTAATTACGATCATAAAACAACGTGTTGGAAAATTATCATAAAATATTTCGTTTATTAAACAATAATTATTTAAATCGTTTGAAAAAACAATCTCGTTTTTTATGAGTATAACACGTTATTCGTTTTTACGTTATTTCGATATTAAAACGTTACACTCGACTTTGGATGTAGTTGTTATTTCAGTGATCGCAGACTAATATATTATATTAATTGTAACGATTTTATAGTAGAATATATTATGTCAACATGTCAATTATTAATCATCTCTTTGAACATTTTTCTTTTCTTTTTATTTAACGTTGAAATAGTGCTTAGATCGGATGGTATTTCGCGTGTTTTTCAATTTCAATAAATGATTTTATTGATTCGCGACAGCATCTGCAAGTAAGAAAAAACCAAAAATATTAAAAACGTTAGTTGCATTTCAATGAAATATAATGCAAAATATAATATATCACAACGTAAATTGTGAGTTCATTATTGTAAATTTATAATTTCCATTTGCTTTTGTTGTGTAAATGTATTTGTTTGAACAGTTGAATATGCAAATATATATGGTACATGAATAGTTCAAGAAGAAAAAGATTTTGGGAAGCACATTATTTTTCAACGATACTACTATACTACTCGCTGCCACCGCAGAAAACAGAAAATACTATTTAACTATAACTATCTACACGAGCGGGTTAGTAATATGTTAATTTTAAATAAAATAAGTAAGAAAAACCAAAATAAACAATAACTTCTACATTTTAAATCCAGTCGCAACCCTTTTGAAAAAAATCTCATAAATATTCTTATAACACAAACATTGTGTCGATAAAATGTTTTTTATAATATAATAACATATTTCGATGACATTAGGAATAAGAAAAATATATATCTTTGTTAAGCAACTATAAAAATTTACTACAATAACTTCTACATTTTAAATCCAGTCACAACCCTTTTGAAAAAAATTCTCATAAATATTCTTATAACACAAACATTGTGTCGATAAAATGATTGCAGTTTTTAATTATATAATAACATATTTCGATGACATAAGGAATAAGAAGAATATATTATATATCTTTGTTAAGGGGATTGGAAGCGGACCTTTTCTAAGGGGTTGAGTATAGACAATATCTTATACGCGTGATTTTTGCCTTGTGAGTGTGTGCGTTAGTAAATGATTATTAGTGTGAGTGTGACTTCCCCGAAATAATACGCGCCGACCTTATCAGCAAACGGGCCGTCATTACGGTCGTCGTTTCTACGTATCCAGCGTTGTCAAACTTATTTTATTGTATTAGTAGTGTGTTGATTTCAATTTAGATTTTTCTTTTAAATCTCGCAATAACAAATTGTGTTTGTTTTTGATATGACGGAATTTCGACGCAACGAACTTTCGATCTACCAAACTATTGAAATTTGTTATATTGCGAGAGAGAAAAACGTTTATTAGTGGTTTCCTATTACTAAGGTGACCATAACTCCCGTTTTTTGTATTTCTGTCCCGTTATCCCCTGGGGAATCTTCTGGACACTAAAATGTCCTGTTTTCAAAAGGTAGACCAAAAAAATTACGAAAAACAATTTTTCATTGACGAAGCATAGTTTCTATTATATATAAGTATATATATTTAATTCTTATCTGCGCCTGTTGGTATATTTATTATATTATATAAATTATTATATATACATATATATACATATATATATTTTATATATATATATATATATATATATATATATATATATATATATATATATATATATATATATATATTTATTTATTTATTTATATATTTATATTAATTTATATACCATTATCGCAAATCGACTATATACATATACCGGCTGTAGATATATAGGCCGAGGTCGATTATCAATAATGACCGTAAACGACATCGGAATTATTTAGTGTCCCGGGTTAGATGATAACGATTAAAACGACGTATAAATAAAAGATAATAATTTGTTATTTTTTCCCCGTTCTGAATAAAAAAATATATGGTCACCTTACCTATTAGTTATTACGCTTTATGAGGTGATATATGTATGCTAAGTTTCAAAAAAATCCGATCGAGAAATAACGTTTTCCATTTTTAACACATTTACCCCTTCTTACCCCCTTAGGGGTTGAATTTTGGAAAATCCTTTCTTATGGGCCTCTGCTATATAAAATGAAACTATTAACCAAATTTAATACTCAAAGCTCCTGTGGCTCCGGACTTTTTCCATTTTACCCTTATTTACCCTTATAGGGTTAATTATCTTAATTTTTTTTCCGCAAAAGTCTTATCCTGACAATAAAAAATACAACAAAAAAAGAATTGGCGAAATCGGTCCAGCCGTTCACGCGTGACGCCGTGACCAAGGGAAATTGGGATTTATTTTTATATATTATATAAAGAGATATTAGTTTTGAAAATATCACTATTATTACCTCCTGGCTTTATTTGTAATAAAATTTATAAAATGTGTAAAATTATTTATAGTAATAATTCGTAGATAATAATAATCGTTTTTCGGGTTCGCCGAAGAGCGGCAACGACGCGTTTTACGCACCCGTATGCTCGTTTTACGCACGCGCATGCACATGTCAGCGATCAGTAACAAACTAAAATGAGTAAAAGAATTTATGCACGAAAAGTACCTCTACGACTTCCAACAATTTGGAACTTCTAGTGGTTCAATTTTCAAAATGAAACAATATTTGAATTCAGAAATATATTTACTGTGCATCGGTCGGATCACATTTTTCAAAAAGCAATTAGTTAATGAGATATTTGATATTGAACATATTGAAAATTTTGTAATTTTCAAACTTTTTTTTATCGTGAAAAAAATGCAAAATTTAAAAAAGTGCTCCGACCGATGCACAGTAGAAGTGTTAAGCTTTCCAAAACTGTTTTCAAAATTTCTCTAAGATTATTACAAGTACCTTTACGATGGAAGTCGTAAAGGTCTTTTTGACGAAAAATTGACGTGGCTTCCAATCCCCTTAAGCAACTATAAAAATTTACTAAAAAGACAAACGTTTAAATTTTGGTCGTTTCTTAGTTTCTATTTAGTTGGTTATTTTTTTCATTTTGCCTCTCGAGGTTAAAAGGTTTACTTAATAACTTTAATGTAATAAACTTTACTGATTATAAAACAATCGATAAAATATTACAAGTATAACGACGGTTGTGTTTTGTATTTTCTAGAGACAATCAAAAAAAAAATAAATAGTATGTTATAATATCATCGAATTAATAATATATTAATATATTACCAGATGAATTATGTAAATTCGAAAATACATTTTTCTCAACACCTTTTGTAGATTTAATATTGACACATACTTTCTATTAATTTACCACCACTGGCTGGTAAATGTCAAAAAGTTCCTTTATTATCATTGATTTCGGTAGGTGTTGTCAGAATTCGATTAAATAATATCATCGCGTTCGCCTAAAATATAAAAGTCATAAATAAACACAAAATTATTCATTTTATTTATATCTATTTAATTTATTTCAGTCGATTAATAAATTACTTTCAACAAAAGTCGCGATTTATTTTCCTCGTGTTCCTCGTGTTCAAATTGGATATTTATTTTTTTTCACCACTACACGTCTACACCACCGAGTAGGACCAGTATCTCAGAATCGTCAAAAGAACAATCATAACGTTTTTTCCGTCTATAAAATAGTTATAAAAATTACACCATTATATGAAAAAAAAGGTCAAACATGCGACTATAAATAATTATTTAAAATATAAACACTCGTATTATTGCTGTCTGAAGCGAAATTTCCATATTTACTTGGCCATGCAAATTCCTTAAAGTCCCTCTGACGACTCGTCATCATATCGATTAATTGTTTTCCCTCGTGACTTTTAGTAGAATCTAAGAAAAACAAAATACAATTACAAAATTAAATATTAACGTTTTTTTTTTTTTTCATTTATTTAGTAATCAGCCCTTACAATAAATTATATTTTATGTACTTGTGTAGATAAAATAATCGTAAATACCTTTAAATACATATTTCATATTAATATAACGTCGTGGACAGCAGCCGTCTGAAGCTAATGTATTTATCGTTTATTATTATACTTTTATGCTTTAGTTGTGCACGCAACATTTTACGTTAATGTATATATTTGTTCAAAATTGATATAATATCTTTAGCACTCGACGAGAGAACTGGAGGCAGTTTAATATAATATAACACTTGCGCTTGTTTTAACGAATCTGCAAAACGAATTGTTGTAGGAAATTTCAAACGAAAATCTATAGATTTAAATATTAATACTCAACTGTAAGTTTTATTTTCCAGGATTTTCGCTTTCAACACGCTTTTCAATCGGCTTTTCGGCCCAAGTTTTCTCTTTTTTCCAGCGACCACTACTTCGGCGGTACGTTCTTCATCTGACGACGACACATAACACAACTATATAACTATATTCCGACACTCTCGATCGAACATGATTCGTCTGGAAAAACAAAACGGAGACGTGTTAGATAATAATAAATTCATTGGTTTGTAGTATTATTTAAAGCTGACGACGACCACAAATAAAAATCGGATTTTAAACGTGCACAATTATTACATTTACCCAATAAACCACCGGTCTGGGTTAGGACCGGATCAAATGTGATGTTTACACACCCTGGATAAAAAGTATCAGGTTTTTACCCCATTTAGTAACTATCGTATTACAAAACGTATACACTTGGAAATAAATACAATTTATTATAATTGTAATTTTCGTATGGATATTAGTGGTCGTTTTTTTTTGTTTCTCCGAACAATACACGACATAATCTGTATTCAGAGTTCCAGTAATATTGTTCAACAGGTCCCACATTTTTTAACACACACATTGTTTACACTATCTGATTAGATCAACACTTGTTGATGATAGTACTTGTTTTTCATTACACAATCACGTGAAATTATTGTAATCTTTTATTTAGGTATTTCGGGGGGGGGGGGGGTGGTGTATCCGAGAGAAATGAAAATAAGTCGATATATTGTAGTTTGTAAAACTTTATTTTTATCAAATATATGAATTTTTTATGTTTTCCATATATTGCAAATGTCTCGCCAAAAGTGGCGGCCGTGATATCGGATTCTTCCATCAATTCGACTGGAAGAACAATTTTCCGACCAAACTGGCGGAAAGCATGATCAACAGCGAAGACGACACCAAGGAACTGCCGGCTCCGTCGGCGTTACATTTGTCCTTTTCGCACACTTTGCAGTTGGTAACTGTGCCGCCAGGGTTCTTGGTCTTGTCGATCGTCACGCAGTCGTCGGTCTTTTCGGTTTCCTTGCAACCACGTTCCACCGAGACGGTGCTATCTGTTGGATTTAAAACTTAGTTATCAGTTTTTTCCACTAACAATTTAAAATTTTTCCCACAAATTTTACAAGTCTAAATCCCACGTTTTTAATTTAATTTTACAAGTCTAAATCTAATGTTTTTAAATTTTCCAAGTCCTAATTACATTTTTTCACAATTTTTACAAGTCGAAACTAATTCAGAATTAAAATTCTAATGTTTTTAAATAGTTTTTAAATAGATTAGATTATCGAAACTTACTAATTTTCACATGGGCGATGAAGCAATGGTATTTTTTATCGGCCAGCATACCGAAAAGTGGTTCAGATAGTCTTATCATTCTCTTAGCTTTTGGTTTTGCGGTCGTCGCTCCAGCAGCAGCTCCGCCTGCTGCGCCTGCTGCGCCTGCTGCGGTTGTCGCTCCACCAGCTCCGCCCGGATGAGCCGTAGTGGCAGCCGGCGCTTCTCCGCAAACTTCCGTTTTGGTACCGTTGGCCAGTTTTTCCGTAGCACAAGCTTTGTCGCTCCATTTGCACGAGTAACACGTCAGACCATTCGCTGTAAACGGGTAAGTATGTATGTGTAAGAATTATTTAAAAAATGTAAAAATGTAAAATGTAAAAAAAAAAAAAAAAAATCTACTAACTCGTTGGCAACGCGCAGAAGACTACGGCCATCAACAATGCAGCGAAATATTTCATGATTGGACTTGGTAATATAATCGGATATTAAATAGTTGGAAAAAAATTTAAATTTAAACAACTGTTTAAAATGAAATAATAAATGTTTTTATTTTTTTATATATATCGAATGTTTTCTTCAGAGCTCTTCACTTGTCAGAACGTCGACGTAGAATGATGGCGAATCCCGGTTTGCTCGACCGTGTAACGTGTTTTTGAAAATAAACATTCGCACTATTGCGGCCAGACTAGGAAAACATCGGTGTTTGGAACAAACAACAATCGTCCGGCCAGTATATTATTATGTGTTTAAAAATCGTTTCGTCGTGTTTCAGAAACGCCGCGCCGCCGCCGTCGGTCCGAGTCCGCCACAAACATCCCAACACAAACGCGAGCGTGGTGTATCGAGTTTCCAAGTGCTCCATCGGTCGAGCGACAAATGCAATCGGGACTTGTCGGATTTATCGAATTCGTATGAAAAACCAAAATGTTACGGTACGTTTATAATATGACAGCGTAGTGTGTACTTACGTAATATTAAATAGTTTTGCAATAGAAAGTATATAGTTGGAAAATTGTATAGCTGATAGATAATTAATTTTTTTAGAACGAATATGACGACGAGCGATGACTGTAATTATTGGTATGAACGACGATTACGACGTGGTAATTTCAACAACAAAAACGTAGACCGACTGAAAAGTATTTTTCATACGCGGAAAGAACGTCGAGGCGCACTTGTGGAATCGCATTGTCGCGATGAAAATATCATCCGAAAACGTTTGTCTCGCATTATCAAATAGTAAGTAATGTAATTTGTAGTTAATGTTTTAAAAGTTAAACAATTGAACGTTTAGAATATTAGAAAATCGTATTGTCGAACGACATCGAATCGAATTCGTATGAAAAACCAAAATGTGCAGTACGTTTATAATATTATAACAGTGTAGTGTGTACTTACTTACGTAATAGTTTTGCAATAGAAAGTAGTTGGAAAATTGTATAGCTGATAAATAATTAATTTTTTTAGAACGAATATGACGACGAGCGATGACTGTAATTGATATGAACGACGATTACGACGTGGTTATTTCAACAACAACAAAAACGTAGACCGACTGAAAAATGTTTTTCATACGCGGAAAGAACGTCGAGGAGCCACTTGTGGAATCCCATTGTCGCGATGAAAATATCATCCGAAAACGTTTGTCTCGCATTATAAAATAGTAAGTAATGTAATTTGTAGTTACTGTTTTAAAAGTTAAACAATTGAACGTTTAGAATATTAGAAAATCGTATTGTCGAACGACATCGAATCCAATTCGTATGAAAAACCAAAATGTGCAGTACGTTTATAATATTATAACAGTGTAGTGTGTACTTACTTACGTAATAGTTTTGCAATAGAAAGTAGTTGGAAAATTGTATAGCTGATAAATAATTAATTTTTTTAGAACGAATATGACGACGAGCGATGACTGTAATTGATATGAACGACGATTACGACGTCGTAATTTCAACAACAAAAACGTAGACCGACTGAAAAATGTTTTTCATACGCGGAAAGAACGTCGAGGAGGCACTTTTGGAATCCCATTGTCGCGATGAAAATATCATCCGAAAACGTTTGTCTCGCATTATAAAATAGTAAGTAATGTAATTTGTAGTTAATGTTTTAAAAGTTAAACAATTGAACGTTTAGAATATTAGAAAATCGTATTGTCGAACGACATCGAATCCAATTCGTATGAAAAACCAAAATGTGCAGTACGTTTATAATATTATAACAGTGTAGTGTGTACTTACTTACGTAATAGTTTTGCAATAGAAAGTAGTTGGAAAATTGTATAGCTAATAGATAATTAATTTTTTTAGAACGAATATGACGACGAGCGATGACTGTAATTGATATGAACGACGATTACGACGTGGTTATTTCAACAACAACAAAAACGTAGACCGACTGAAAAATGTTTTTCATACGCGGAAAGAACGTCGAGGAGGCACTTTTGGAATCCCATTGTCGCGATGAAAATATCATCCGAAAACGTTTGTCTCGCATTATAAAATAGTGAGTAATGTAATTTGTAGTTACTGTTTTAAAAGTTAAACAATTGAACGTTTAGAATATTAGAAAATCGTATTGTCGAACGACACGTTTCGTATACTATTTATTAAAAATGGAATTTCTATTTTCAGATACCTCTCCTCGTACGGGACAAGTTTTAATATTTCTATAGAACAGAGTACACGGACGAACCGATAAAAACGACGTCTCGATAACGTGTAACGTGTAAGAAAAAAACGCAAGTATTATATGTATTTTTATTTTCAAAAGCAATGACGAAAAATGATTTATTTATTTATTTTCAGATAAGAATGATGGCGACAAGACGTGTCGTGTGAAAAGTTATGAATTGAGTAAATATAAATTCGAGTGGACGACGATTAAATAATAATAATCGTCCGATTTATCTACTGCTCTTATCGAACATTCCAACTAACGAAATGCTCGGAGAAAAAAAAGTAATGCGACGTGTTTTGAAAACGTTTTCAACGGGTATAAATACACTACTTGTGAATACTTGTAATTGAAAAAAAGCTCCTCAACTAATCGTTTTATTTTTCAGAAACAAATACCGTTGAAATAATATTGATGAAATAATATAAATGTACCGATACGAATGCACGACAAGTCAAAAGTCAAATTTACCAGTGAAAACTATCCAGTTTCCTTTGGAACGCGCCCACCTACTAATAATAATCATCAATAACGATAATAATAATTAGGGCAGAGGACTTGTAGCATTTGCATGTTTATTTTGCACAGTCACAAAAATAGCAGAGTGCGAAACAAATGCGTTTCATGCTTCCACAATGCTAGTTTTGAAATTTTATTGTGCATATAAATGCATATTTAGCGTTTTTTCGGTTTTCAGGGCAAATTTCTTCCATTTTATTATACTTTCAGATGCATATTTTAAATAGTTTATAGTTTTACCAATATTTTTTCGTCGACGTTTTTATTTATTTATTCACACAACCCAAATACCGTTGATACTTGATGCTATCAACGATACTTCTCGAGATTTGCCGATCAGATCAATAAATGCCCTATAAATTCTTTTTCGATGTTTAAAGTTTTACGTTTGACAATTTGAAAAAAACACCTTATTGTCCAATGCAACTTCTAAGGTAAAAACTTGTGTATTAAATCTTAAATATTTGAAACTAAAATATTTTGTTAATTGTTTTTTAAGTAGTCGAAGAAGTTGAAAGTTTTGAAGAAGTATCCAGTTCAAATAATAATTCAATGAGTCCAAATAATTCAAATAATTAATTGTAAGTTGTTAAATAAAGTTGAAAATAAAATTTATTCATCATCAAAATAGTGAGTACCTACCAACAGAAAAATTGTTATTCACTTTAAAATGCATATTTTTTATATTCAAGTGCATATTTTGTATATTTAAATGCATATTTGGTGACTCTTTAGAGCTACAAGTCCTCTGCCCTAATAATAATAATGATTGTTTTGATTATTTTTTCTAGTCCAGTCGATCATAATAAGAATAATAATTATGTAAACGAACGGAACAAGACGGAATAGAAAGCTCGAATCATTTAAATATTTTTAAAACGTGAGTAAATACATTGTAATATAATATTATTTAATACGATATGATCTTTATACGTGTCGTCTGTACGATTTCTTTTTAACACAACACTATAGTAGCATTTAACTAGTCGAAAACGTAAAATATAATAACTTTTATAAATAAATAAACGAAATAGGTGATATATTATTAACATCTTATGGTTAATACTCATAAATGATAACAGAATATTATTAAATACATATATTTTAATAAAAACTATTAAATATAAAATCATATTTTAACACAATAATAAGATAAAAGCAAATTTCTCGCCTTGAGTATTATTTGTAACGGTGCGAAAATGTCACGACCGGTTTCGTCATCGGGTAAAAATAAACGTACGTGAGCTCAAATTTTGCAATTTTATATAGAAATTACTCTTTTTTTCCAGCTGTTTAAGGAATTCAATATATTATACGTATATATACAATACAGACGACACAAATTTTATTTTATTTTCACATTCGACGTGTTTAGTAGAATTGAAATTAAGGTTTGGCTCATTCGATTTACTTTTTTTACTTTTCACCAGTGACTAATATGTATTTTTTGATTTTTTTTTTCCACGTAGGTTTATTGGAAACTTTTTGATCTGACGAATAATGACGAATATTATTTTGACAAAAGAAAAAGATATCGAGTATCATTTTTTTTAATCGAACTTTCGACAGACGTTCACACAAAAGTAACACGAATACTCAACAAAGTCTTGACGATAGTTGATGAGAACCTAATGTGAGTAATGTACAATCTTGGAACAATTGTTTCTAGTCGGTTTTGGAAAAGAATTAGGCTCTTGTGTGTCCCATTTTTTGAAATATTCGTATAAATATAATTATTTACAGCGTTTTTATACTTGACATACAAATACGTATACTCTCGTATTCGAGTGGACTGAATGAGCATTTTTTTAAATAGTTTAAAACAAATCGAGTTAGTTTATTGAAATTATTAGTTTATTGCAATCTTTAATACCGATTAACGTAGAATCAGACGTGGTTTGAAATAATTACATAAAAAACGTATCGATTCTTGAAATAATTTAAACTCAATAGTATTGATCGAATAAAACGATGACGATAACGAAAATTTGACGATAACGTGCAAATATAAATTTGGAATTGTTTTATTTACATTGAAATACTCGATATTAAAATATTTAAGTAATTTAATAGTAATGTTATATTATTATGTTCGACTCGATTGAATCACAAACATTTTTTCAATTATCTAATAAACCATAAAGTATTCGTTTTATTTTAGATTAACTATAATAAATTGTAATACGAAATCGTTCGATTAAATTAAGTTTAAAATTTACCCCCTTGGGTCTTCGGGGTCTCAGAGTCCCAACTCGTATTTAGTAGATATTTTGAACTCGACAAAAGTAAAAACGTATAATAGTTACTCGAATATTTAACGTTTTACTCGGAATCTAATTGCAGTAGTGAAAATGTAATTCTTCTTATTATTTTATCTAATAATCGTGAGCATAGTATACCATATTTGAGTTTTCGTATAAATCTTCGTTTTGTCCGCGACGAATCGCACGATAAATATTAAATAATATAAATATGAAGCTCGATGTTAAGATATTTAAATAATTTAAATAGTATATATTTTAATTACGTTCGACTCGATTGAATCACAAACATTTTTTCAATTATCTAATAAACCATAAAGTATTCGTTTTATTTTAGATTGACAATATTTAATTGTAATACGAAATCGTTCGATTAAGTTAAGTTTAAAATTTACCCACTTGGGTCTTCGGGGTCTCAGAGTCCACTCGTATTTAATAGATATTTTAAACTCGATAAATGTAAAAACGTATAGGTTTGAGTATATTAACGTTTTACTCGAAATCTAACTGCAGACACAACTGCAGTAGTGAAAATGTAATTCATCTTATTATTTTAACTAAAATATCAGTACTCAGGGTACTCGCGGACTTGTAGTATATTATTCGTACACACGTAAGTGTCGATTTTATGACATTTTAAAATGCCCCATTCTACACTCGTGTCTTAGATAATATATCGCAATAATAATAATAATCGTGAGCATAATATATGATATTTGAGTTTTCGTATAAATCGAAATTTCGTTTTGTCCGCGACGTTAAATATTCCTGTGTCCCCGACAAGTGCCAACTTGTGTGGGATTTTTTTTGCCCCCGGACGCCGACGTCTATAATAATATTAGACACGCGAAATTATCAAAATCCGTCCATCGCAGCGACGACGGACGTGTACCGGTTGCGGTGGGCGACCTTTATTGAAAACAACAACAACAACAACGAATAAATAATCAAAATTTCGTTACGAAACGTAGCGAAAATTCGATTTTACATTTGAACGAAAACGTTTGACTACCGGGCGCCCGGTAAGTAAAACCGATTTCTACCCTTAAAAAATACGCGCGTCCGGGCGGCGGCGGCGGCGGCGGCGATTTTCGAAAAACGCGCGCGATGTCTACCTCAACCCTAACCGCGGTTACTGCTGGACACCACCCACCGGCGTAGCGGTCGCGGTCACGCGGCGTCGTTTGTCGCGCGGACGCCGAGACAACGACGCCGCCGCGAACGGTCGGTCACAGTCCATTCGCCCGCCGGGGACGATCGAACGAAAAGAAATAATAATATAAAAACGTAAAAAATGAAACCGACCGACAACGACGAGGTGAGTGAAATACCTATTTTACTTGTTCGCAATCGTTGAACGATGTAATAAATCCGTTTCGAACGGGGAAAAAAAGTTCGCCGCGTCGGGCGGCGACGTCGCGCAAAGGGCGCGGTTCGTTTTTACGGCGGGGGCCGCCATTTTGCGTCGTCGTCGCCGCCGCCCGTACGCGAGACGGCCAACATTTTTCACCGGTATACTTGTGATTTCCCGACCCCTATTTTTACGCTGTTCGTATTTATACTTATATTTTTTTCAACACTTTTTTTTCGTGCTCAGACGAGCGACAGCGGCGGCGAAGACTACTGTCACGATCTGTACATGGTGCTCAATTCAATCAGGGCGAATTTGGACCAACTATCCGAAAACTGTCGTCTAGTTTATGGTGAGAGAATTTAAGTATATTATTATCCCGACAAAAACCTAAGCCAAGTTCCTAAAAAAATTTTTTTGCGCGGACACAATTTCTATTTTGAGTGTAAAATATTGGATTTTGAAAAGTTATTCTTTTGAATATATTTTTTATAGGTAAAAATCCGATATTTCACGGTCGGTTAGATATGAAAAACAGTCTTTCCAGGTTAGGTTAAAATAAAAAACTTTGTACTAAAATTCAAATTGTTTATTACAATAAGTACTTGCATTTTTTCAGTTATAGATCAAATATAAAAATATTTTGATATATTTAACTTATATTTTTTTCAGATCAAATATAAAATTATTTTTATACTTAAAAAAAATAAGTACTTAAGTACTTATAAAATATTTCAATTTTTTTTCCAATACGTACAAATATATTTTACATTTTATTTAAAACTAAAAAAATTCGTATTGGAAAAAAAAATTGAAATATTTTAGAAGTACTTATGTAACGGATTTTTTTTAAGTATAGAAATATTTTTAAATTTGATCTAAAACTGAAAAAAATATAAGTTAAACTAAAAAATTCAAAAATCCATTACATAAAAATATTTCTGTAAAATATATTTGTACTTAAAAAAATCTGTTTGAATTAAAATACGAATTTTTTTAGTTTTAAATTTGATCTAAAACTGAAAAAAATATAAGTTAAATATATCAAAATATATTTTACGACATTTTAAAACTAAAAAATTCAAAAATCCATTACATAAAAATATTTCTGTAAAATATATTTGTACTTAAATCTGTTTGAATTAAAATACGAATAAATAAAATGTACTTAAAAAAAATCCGTTGAAAATTGAAATATTTTAATACAAAAGTATTTGCATTTTTTCAGTTTTAGATCAAACATAAAAATATATCTGTACTTAAAAAAAATCCGTTGAAAATTGAAATATTTTAATACAAAAGTATTTGCATTTTTTCAGTTTTAGATCAAACATAAAAATATATCTGTACTTAAAAAAAATCCGTTGAAAATTGAAATATTTTAATACAAAAGTATTTGCATTTTTTCAGTTTTAGATCAAACAAAAATATTTCTGTACTTAAAAAAAATCCGTTACATAAAAACTTCTAAAATATTTCAATTTTTTTTCCAATACGATTTTTTTTAGTTTTAAATAAAATGTAAAATATATTTGCACTTAAAAAAAATCCGTTGGAAATTGAAATATTTTAATACAAAAATGCTTGCATTTTTTTAGTGTTAGATCAAATATAAAAATATTTCTGTACTTAAAAAAAATCCGTTTGAATTAAAATATGAATTTTTTTAGTTTTAAATAAAATGTAAAATATATTTGTACTTATAAAAAATCCGTTGGAAATTGAAATATTTTAATACAAAAGTGCTTGCATTTTTTTAGTGTTAGATCAAATATAAAAATATTTCTGTACTTAAAAAAAATCCGTTACATAAGTACTTCTAAAATATTTCAATTTTTTTTCCAATACGATTTTTTTTAGTTTTAAATAAAATGTCGTAAAATATATTTGTACTTAAAAAAAATCCGTTTGAATTAAAATATGAATTTTTTTAGTTTTAAATAAAATGTAAAATATATTTGTACTTATAAAAAATCCGTTGGAAATTGAAATATTTTAATACAAAAGTACTTGCATTTTTTCAGTTTTAGATCAAATATAAAAATATTTCTGTACTTAAAAAAAATCGGTTGAAAATTGAAATATTTTAATACAAAAGTACTTGCATTTTTTCAGTTTTAGATCAAATATAAAAATCATTGAAAAATTTAACTTTGAATTATTCTTTAAATTTATATCTAAAATATTTTAATAATTATTGATGTTTGGTGCTTACTAGTTACTAGTTGTCTAGGAATTAGAAGAGTTTAATTTTATTCAAACATATTTTACTTAAAAAAAAATAGATTTTACATAAAAAATTTAACTTTTCATAAGTTAATCCTGACGTTAAACACTATTTAAAGACATAAAATATTTTATAATAAATATAACAGTAAAATAAATTTTTGAAAGACATAAAATATTTTTAATATTGCAATTCAACTAATTAAATACACTTTCTTTTAGAGAAAATAAATATGTTAGAACTGGACTGTATTGATTTATTACAACCCATGGGTGATATCATTTCATTAGAAAGAGAACTGAAACGTTTAACTGAAACTGAATCAAATTACTTTATGAAAATAAATGATGAAAAAATATCAAATGATGAAGATAATAAAGAATTACATAGTGAAAAATTGTGCGATGAAAATAATGAATGTAGTATGTTATT
This sequence comes from Drepanosiphum platanoidis, assembly GCA_948098885.1. NCBI lineage: Eukaryota > Metazoa > Arthropoda > Insecta > Hemiptera > Aphididae > Drepanosiphum > Drepanosiphum platanoidis. The sequence continues at coordinate 729,558 of OX402540.1, forward strand.
GAACTAAAGAATAATAGGTAAAATTTAATTTTAAATTAAGTTAGTTAAAAAAATGTTTCATTACTAAACACTTGGTTTTTCATAGAAATTTTGTTGCACCTATTACTTTAGTAAAATAATAAAATGTTTAAATATGTACCCTTTGTACTTAACTCAATAAAAATAAGAAAATAAAATAAGTAATATATTTCTAATACTATTGGTTTTTTGTCCAGAGTTAAAAGCCCAAAGGCCTAAATTCGGTCACGCAAAATTTTCATTTTTACTTATAAATTCATAAACCAATTAAAATGCAAAGTTTTATTAGTTAAAATCAATAATTAAGTTGTACAAATATAATGTCATTTTAAAGCTCTTAATATTTTATAAGTTAAATCATAGTTATTATTTTCGTAAGTCGGACCAGAAAAATGGGAAAATTAAACAAACCTTGGTAGGTAATAGGTATCTATAGTTATTTAATTATGAAAAGTTAATTTCCGTAAATAATATTGTAGCCACAAAACGTTATTATTAAATGATTTTCAACAAACAAGACTCAATTACCTACAAACTTATATTATTAACCTACCAATCAATCATTATTATAATACTATATATTAATAATATAAAGTGTATGCAATTTAAATTTATCTCATATTTCGATGCAATAACATGAAAATATAATCATAAATAACGATTCGTTTATAAGGATAAAAGTTTCGGAGAAAAACATTCTCAAAAATATTGCAATATTATATCTTATATTCATCGAATATTCAATCGACATTAAATTGACTTTTTTACATTTAAATGTTCAACAATTTGTGAATCTCGACGAAAATAAATGCGCGAAATTGAATTGTGTGGTTAATTTCAAATAAAAATAGGTAAAATAATAGTATACTTAATTAAAATTATATTCCCTTTTCGTTCTCGAAATTAAAGTAAAAGCGTACCCACAAATCAGGCTAAAACGTTGTACATCAGTATAAAAAATAATGTTTCCTTTAATAATAATTAGTACCATGTTTTTTTTTTTTATTGTGTACAGTCGAATAATTATCGAATTTATTGTCGACGACGTGTGCACTATGCTGCACAAAATGTGACACATACTGATACAGTGATACGTATAACCATTTAATTATTTATTATTGTGTTGTCATTGTACTTATTATTGGATTATTACTAATCATACAAACAGCGTACAGCAATACACAATATTCGTTCAGATGGACAACGCGGTGTCAATTACTACATTCAACACAAGACTTTGGACAGTAATATTTAATTAATAATATTTTCGTTGTAATAACACTATTGTAATTAGCCGACAGTTGACTCCGAGTAGGACGACGACGTCCTGCAGTGTACCAGGATTCCAACAATCCGCCGCCGTTGACGTACTCGAGAGACGACGTCACGTCGCCGCGTCGGACGTGAAGAAAGACAACAACAACAACAAAAACAACAATCGGCCGACATTCGAATGTTCACGACGAAACTCTTTTATAATAAAATCTATTACGTAAATATATACACGCTATTATTTAATAACGTTTTACGATAAACTCCATTCGTTTTGTTATTATTCCGTATTATATTCGTAGGTGCGCCGATATGATATTAGAACAAATAAAATTTATAAGGCTCGCGTAAAATATAACAAAATCAACCAAGTTGTAACGCGATCGTACGATGATAAAATACCATTATCAAGTAATTATTTTAATTATTATTATCTCTACATTTCATTTCACTATAAATGCGGTCAAAGTATTAGTTTAATCTATTATTATATATATAAAATAACAGGCCTTTATTGTGTTCCCATTTTGTGACGACGCTATTTAATTTTTTTCCAATTTTTTTTCACAGAATTGTTCAACACCTTTCTGAGTGTCGTCACGTCACCCGATTTTCCGAAATTCGACCCCTACCGGGGTGAAACGAACTATTGAAATTCGTTATACGATGAGATTTTTCTAGGCGATTTTTTCGATTTTTTCCATCTTTTTAAACTCGCTTAGAAATTTAATCTGTGATTATATATATTGTATATATATTTAGATTAATATTGCGTTGTGCGCGGCGTATTAGATCGAAGACAACCGATCGTCGTCGATGAAAATGTGTGTGTGACCGTTGTGGTCCATATGCCTCGTCGACGACGTATATTTCTACTCGTCAAAGTGCCGGTTGAAGCGCAAAATCGAACGAAGACGAAAATCAAATCGAATTGAGATTGAAATCCGAGAGATCGATAATTAACGGTAAGTATCGATATTTTTTTACTCAGATAAGGTATATTTTGTTTTTTTTTTTTCGTTTTACTAAGGACTATTACACGATCTGCGATTTTTTTTATGTCCTTCGGGGGGTTCTCTACTATATAAAACGAAACTATTGACCGAGTTTCGTACTAAAATTTTTTCTAATTTTACCCTTTAGAGCTTTAAACCTTCCCCGAGACTTGGCCAATCGATTACACTATATTAAATGCGCGTATCAATTGTTTTTAATTATTTTCGTTCTACTTATTACATTTTAAATAGTATACAATGTTGTACGAGAATGTTATTACTCAATATTATTTCATTTCCAATTGAATTTAATGTATCTACTTCAGTCGTACGAGACGACGACAACGTCTACCCACTTTGAATCGTACGTTTTCATTTCTCTCGGCCGTGTGCGTCGTTTTGTGATTGTGTGACGGCGGCGGCGGCGGCGGCGGCGGCGGCGGCGTACAGACACGGCCATGCTAATGAGACCCTAGTACGGTCGTCCGCTATTTGAACGGCTTTCGTACGTTACGACGTCTTCCATTCGCTCGTTTCTTAAAACGCTACACCGCGCGTGTTCCGGTGTATTCCGGAGCCGGAAACGCGGTTAAAAAAACCGTCTCGCGTACCAGGAGTTCTGCAGTCCGCGTGTAGTCGTCAGTGATCGGCGGCGGCGGCGGCGAGGACGTCATACACGCGTGTGTCGTGTCCGTTTTACAAATGCATAATACCGCGTTATTTACGTGGTATTATTATGTATCGTATATTTACAATTTGTATTTTTCAATTATTTTTTTACAATTTGAACTTGTTTTTTTTAGCTTATTGAGGCGAGAACATAATCTGCGTACGGTTTTTTACGGTATTTTGTCGAACACTCGAAATCGGTTCTACTTGGCTCTACTCAATCCACGTTATTTACATGGTATTATGTATCGTATATTTACGATTTGTAAATTTGCATTTTTTTTTTTACAATTTGAACTTGTTTTTTTTAGCTTATTGAATATAATATATCGGAGTGAAATGATCAAACTTAGTAGAGGCGAGAACATAATCTGCGTACGGTTTTTTTACGGTATTTTACCGAACACTCGAAATCGGTTCTATTTGGTTCTACTTGTCGTGCGGCGGGTATGACGTCTCTCCTCTTAATAGCTCACGTATACTATAAATTTCAGTATTATTTACAATATTTATAAATACTATTTAAAAAAAAAAAAAACAAATCTAGCTCGAATATTTCCGGGACGTTAAATAAACAATTATATATCGTCATGTGAAGCTGTTTTGTCGACCCGGATTTTACTCGAAGTGAGAAGCGTTTCTCTAGAATAAGAAAAAGCGATAGACGACGACGACGACGACCGATCGAAATGTCTTTTTGGAAAATGTCGAAACTGGCGAGGTGCGTACCACAGGTCGACCTTTTCCTGTGGTTCGCGCCCCTGTACGTGGGCATAATCATACTGACGTTTTATTTTACGGTTTGTGTGTAGTCTCGGCGTGGCCACTCTGTTTTTTTCTTAATACGCGTACCGAAAATTTAAGGCGCGCGCGCGCGCGTGTTTTTTAGATGACCGCGGTCATGTCAGTTTTGGTCAACATTCAGTGGTTATATTCGCAAGTGTCGAGTAAGCGAGTCAGTGTACAATTATTAACAAGTATTTTAAATTAAAACTAAAACTTCTACTACAATTATTGTTTTTGGATCGAAACCGAAAATTAGCAAAAAAAAAAAAAAAAAATCGGCGAAATTCAAAACATTCGTGGAATTAATTTTTTTAATACGAATTATTAACTTTTGCGTCAAAGTTCGTCTCGTGATATAGTATTTTAGGCGACGAGAAATCGCATTGACTAAAATCGATTGAAATTTGAAAAGTATTTATTTTTTTCAATATTTTCAGTTCGTTACTACAGTAACTAATAATAACTCTTTCCGCCGCCGGGGTTTGAAGAGGCGCGTAAAAAAAATTACTCGCGCGGCCAAATTTTTATCGTATTTTCCAATAACAATTAGAACGAGATATTATATGATAAGAATATTTCGGTTGGTTAGATTTCCCTCGCGAATTCCGTACTTTGGTGTACTGTGGTCGTACTCGATCGTAATCCGATAAATTTAAGAGTTTTTCGCGTTTCTAAAACACTCGAAACAACACTGTCGAACGTTTTTCCTCGGCGCCCCCCCACTTGTCGCTACGACGAGTTCGCATTTTTGCTCAGTCGTCCGTGTGCTCGACATGTAGAAGACGATTTAAATATTACATTTAATCATTAATGTTTACGATGTTTTTTTTTATTTTTCAGTCGCGTGTTTGTTGATCTACGTGTTCAATGTTTTCATTTTGATAACGTGGTTGGTCGGAATTTTAGGAGTGATGAAAGTAAGTTTTTCCGTGTTCTCGCGTTGTAAACAATCGATAAACGTTTAAAATAAAACATTTGTACCGTCACAGCGGATGGAAATTTTTCCAATTTTGCGATTTTTATTCGTATTTTATTTTTCATCATATTTTCGATAATATATTTTCAGTAAGCGTCGAATTACAATCTATTATATTATACTGTTTATTTAGAACTCGGTATTTTTTTTTTTTTTTTTGACACAAATAGGGTTTTTTAAAGTGTTTATTCTAAAAATAAAAAGTGTAGATAAACGTAATTATGTAATTGAAAAAAAAAAAAACAACGCCGATAGTTATTATTATAATTTTTTTTAAAAACATATTTTTTCCATAAATTCGTATTTTATCGTAATTTTAACGCCAGACCAAATAAAATACGAATTTTCGCGATATAACACTTCGATATCGCATTTATTACGCCACCTTCAATCGTACATTTTACCGTTTTATAATTTTTCAACAATCGTCCTAAAGTAAATAACATTTTTACGCGCAGCAGTGCGTCATTATTTCACAATTTCACATTTACAAATAATTTCTGAAAAAAGTTATCATATACAGTGACGTCCTAGTAAAAGTAACTTTTATGCTTACGACAGATTTTTTTTGTCTAAAAACATGTTGCGATCGGTGGAACGAATAATACGATATTTTTCTTTCGTTGCACACTGTCTCTCTGTCGATTTTATTTTCACGTCCTCTACGTGTTTTTTTTTTCGACGCCATAGATCGACGAAGTGAAATCTCAATTTCACTCTACTCATTTCATCTAAACTCACTCTAAACGGTCAAATCGCGTACTAAAATCCTACTCTATCGACGACGACGAATTGTGCTAAAAACGTTTAAAAAACATAATTTCAATAAAATAATAATTATTATTCGTCGAGTTCCATTACGGTTATAAAACAAACCGACTACAAATAGAGTTTTAAATTTTAACGGGCGGCGAGTTGAACTCCTCTCAAAACTCTTTCTAATATATATATTAGAAATATTATTTATCCGCTATACTAAAAATAACTCGTGTAAACCGTGTCAACGTGGCAAAAGGTGTTCTATTTCGATTCGACAACAATCACAGAGCGTTGTTCTCCGTTTTTTCTTGACTTGTTCTCGGTATAAAAGACCATCGCGTTTTAATATTGACTTTTGTCTTTTCAGAAAGAACCTTCGCACGCAAAACTCGCCCTGTACCTGTGGAGCGCTTTCATTGTCGTGTGGGTGTCGGTCGTGTTGTGTTCTGCGTTCAGCGCTTACGGAAAGAGGTGAGAGAGTTTGAAAACAATAATAGTTACGTCATAACGTAATACGTTTTAATTTTGAGCTATGTGAATCGAACGCACGTGAAATACTTTTGAAATCTTGTAAATTATGTAAATCCCGAAAAAAAACCACTACATATTGATTTTGTCGAACGAAAGAAAACTATTTTATTTATTTTTTTAAAAATGATAAATTATTTTATCTGTCGAATAAAGTGAATTGAACTAAAAATAACTGATATCATTTATACACTGCGGTCATCAAATACTGACTTATGTAAAACATTACGAAAATAATAGAAATTAAGTACCGTTAGGTTTAATATTGGTAGAAAAAAAACACTGGCTCGAGTAAGCTATAAAAATCTTGCTGCGTCCGTTGAATTCACTCGATTACTTTTTTTCGTTTCTCCAGCATCCTGTGTCTGGAATGCCGGTGTCCCGAGAGCTTTTGGATATACAACAACACGTGGCACACCATAAGAGACGAACACCAGATCGTCCTGAAACCGGTCGTACTCGGGGGTGACAAATCCAAAGATCATCGAAATCACAACGACAAAAGCGCCAAATCGCTCGACGTGTGAGTACTATAATAATTCCACGTACCGCGAGTACATGAAGTCGTACGATAAATCGGCGTTTCCCAAAGTGTGTTCCGCGTGGAACCCTAAGGTTCTTAGATGTGATTGTTTAGGAAATTATGTTACATCATACTTGGATTATTTGCAAAAAGTTCATCTAAACAATAGTCACCGAGTATAATATCGTTAAAATGTATTTGTTGTACTCGAAATTGAACGAAACAAAAAATTACAACACTCTTATTATTATAGTACCTACCGATGTTGTCATTACGTGTAAAAATGAACTAATTTTAATAAATAATAATCGATATCGTTAAAACATTTTTCGGATTATTGGACATCGGGGTTCCGCGAAACACAAACTTTTTCTTAAGGATTCCTCCGTGGTTGTAAAAATTTGGGAACCGCTGCAATAAACGTACACAATAGTAGATTTTATTACTCATATTATATTAAACGCGATATTTTATACACGACGGTGTTAAATCAATCGTATTACGTTACTTTTGTTTTAAAATGTTCGCGCAAGTATCGCGAGACGCGTAAATTGTAAAACAAAAGTGACGATAAAATAATACAATATCGTTATACAGTTAAAAGCCGAAATTTTTAAGTCAATTTAAAATAAGTATAAGTTTTATTCGTTTTGGCGCGGGGCAAACCATCGCGGCGTTTAGAGTTTTATAAGCCGTAGTGGTGTAAGTCGTATTTTTTTGTAAAAATGAGTTATTTGAAAGGCAATACTCGAAGTAAGTCATAACTAGAGCTAGGATTTTAATGACCTAAAAAATACACAAAAATGCACTAAAAAAAATGCAAAAATGACCTAAAAACTCTAAAAAATGAACTTAAAATAAACAAAAATTAGTTAAAATACACAAAATGAACGTAATATTTGTAATATTACGTAAAAATGACCTTAAAAATGCAAAATAAAAATTACATATTCTACATTGTTATATCACGAAACAAATTTAGTTTTTGGTTAGAATTGTATAGCACTTGAAGAAAAAAGATGCAAAAGTCACCGAAATCCTAGCTCTAGTCATAACAAACGCTTGATTTGACTCTCCGGGTAATAATTTCATCAAAAAAAAAAATTATTTTTGAGTTTTTAACTAATCCGTTTTGTTTCTCTAAGGTTTATACGACTTACACCACACCTACATATGTACAAAAGTTGTCCCGAATTTCGATTTATAATTAAAAATAATCGTTTCGCCGACAAACCGTAAAATAATTGCCAACAGTAGATATTTTGTAAATCAATAACAATAAGGACGACAATTGTATATTAATCGCGCGTTGCGTTCAATATTATGTTTTGGTCATCAGGTTAAACGACGGCAGAATAAAACGGGCCGTCGACATAAAACCGAACCACGGCAGTGATAACGAGAACAAAACAAAAACTACTGAAAACATCAAAATGTTATTGATAACCACGGCGGTCAACGCCGGTAAGTTTAATATTGATAAATAATATGTAAAATAATACGTTTAACTCGTTTTCACGTGCTCAACGCGTGTGCATTTCTTTACGAAATCTAGTCGGAAAAAAAAATAGTAAAATGCGTTTATAAACTAAAGATACGATGCATATTAGTTCGGCTCGGAAAAATTTAAATTCTTTGAATATCTCGCTTTTTATTAGTCGTACGATAAAAAGTTTAGAATAAAAATCGTAGAGGAAGTAATTATCTACAAAAAAGGTCTTATGACGTTTTCACGTAAAAGTTATAGTTTTCGCTTTATAAGGCCGACAAAGTATACGCGTTTAATGAAATATCATTTTTTCGCTAAAAAAACAAGTAGCCTTTGCGCGCTCGCACAAAAAAGCACATTTTTCACGTATGAACTTGACGCGTTCGTTTTTTTTTCCTACAGGTATTTTATTGTTCTCGTGGCTCGTGTTGTTCAACAACCACAGAATAGAAGAAAATAAGAAACCTAAAAAAACCAACAAAAGAATAGTGTTCAAGAACACCAAGAACTCGTGTGCCTGCGCGTGAAGCTGAATCGAAACTACTGCCGCCGCCGTGACGATTACAAAACTACCCAAAGAGTTGTACTTACTTGTCCGTTATAAAAAAAAAAAAATACACGCGTCTCGTGAAGTAATCGATTTTGAATTTTATTCGTCGATTTTGTTCACACTGAAGTTTGTGTGTCGGTCGACTCGAGTTTTTACCAAATCGACGTGACAGAAATATACGATTCTAAACTGATAGATTATCGAAGTCGACGCCAATTTGCGAGTTGTTTAATCGACGTGGACGAAAACGGTTTTGAAAAAAACTATAGAAAAGTCAATCTCGAAATGTCCGTGAAAAATCATCTTCGGCACGAGTAGGTTTCAATAATTATAATTAATAATAATTTATCTAACGAGAATTCGTCTGAATAATAATGTCAAAAACAATATTGAAAATAGCTATAAAAAAAAAAAATTAATTCGATTTTAACATTTACAGAAAGCCAACTCGCTATTCTCTAAAAACGTCGTTTTTTAACCGTAATTTTTTTATCGTCTTTTGTTGAACGCATTCCTCTAAATAAACATAACTGTCGGCGTGTGAACTCGACATCATATTTATAATAATTATAACAAAAAATACATTTCGTAACTTGAATTCGAACGAAAACTAATGCAATACGTCGTGTTTTCCAAACAACAGACAAACGGTTATATTATGTATTTTCATAAAAAACGTCGTTCGGTTTGTTTTGATCGATATGATTTTTGATTCGCGTGCGCGCTTGATAATTTTTGAAATTCGAGAACAAGAAATATTTCATTTAAACTCGTCTACTCGGAGCACGCACGACCAATGCGTATAATAATCTCATTATGTTTTTGACGATCGCATTGTGAAACAATTTTAACGATTTTGTTTTGATGTTTTTTTTTTTCAAAGGTTTTATAGAATAAATATAAAAGCACAAACTTCTTGGCGGTTCGAAATCGTTTTATTGTAACAGCAAGTAGAGCGGTAGATTTTCGCGATTCGACATGATTGTTTTCAAACGCTCGCGACGACAAACGGGCAGCGGCGGCGTCGTCGTCGTAGAACATCGAGCGCAACGCTCATCCTTCCACTTGTTCCGGCAGCAACAGAGTGCTCGACTTGCCATAACACATTTTCAGCAATTGCAAGAACACGAACGCCATCAGCGCCCGATTCTGCCCGATGATCGACTTGACGACGATGTCCTTGGCCGCCATTGATCCTTCGGTCGGTGAGTAAAAACGATTTGTTTTTTGTTTTTTTTTTTTTTAATTTCAAGTCGACACTGGATTTGTAGGATATGAGGTTTTCTCGCGTTTATATATACTCTGTGTGGCGCGTAAGCCAATATTTGCGTTTGTTTGTTTGATTATTATTAAATCTATACCGCGTTTTGAACACCATCGTGTGACGAATAAATCAACGTTTCAACACAAACGGCGGCGTTACAAACACGTCAGTGGCGCGTATTTAGGATTTTGACACAAGGGGGGGGCCTGTCGTCCCCCCCTCTGTATATGGATATACGTCGGCAAACATATAATTTCCCCGAAGGGGGGCGGGGGGTGTACACTTACCGTCACAACTGTGTTTACACTTGTTATAATTATTAAGTACACGCATGAATTTATAAAAAAAAAACTGTATTCTTTTAAGTGCTAATTTAATAATTTCACAATCAATAATTGTTCTGTATTTCTGTAATATATAACACAGTGTTGTAAAAAATTCGAATACTTTTGAAAAAACGAATATAAACACTGATCGTCGTGCATTCAAATACAATGAGAAATACTATTTATTTTTTTTCTTTGATTTCGTCAATTATTATCGAAAAGCTTTCATGTAAAGTCATATTTTGAGTTTCCAGTTTTTTTATGACTATCGCTAAAAATGCCAAATTATGACCAAATGATACCTTATAACTTATAAGGTACCGACAGAAACTAGAAATAATCAACACGAATATTATTTAATTTTCCAATACCAATTTATTTCTAAGTTAAAACCAAAAAAGTTTATTTTCTACTATTTATTTTACGAAATTCGAGTCTTATAACCGAAGTGTTGAGTCTTATAACCGATTTTTTTTTAATGTATTTGGATTCGTCCGGACCGTTCCAGAAGATTTCGAGTCTAATAAACGACTGAACCTTATATCCGTGAGTCTTATAAGCGGCGTCTACTGTATATACTACTAGCTGAATAACCCGGCTTCGCCCGTGTGCAGTATAACTTTTTATTTTATCAGTTTTTTTTTCATTTTTACCCCTTTTACCCCTTTTAACTCCGGTAGGGGTCGAATTTCGAAAAATCCTTTCCCATGGGGCCTCTGCTATATTAAATGAAACTATTGACAAAATTTAATACCACAAAGCTCCATTGACTCAGGATTTTTTCCATTTTTACCCCTTTTAACCCCCTTAGGGTTAATTTTCTCCATAATTTATGCTATAAACCCGCTCCCCGACATTCTCTATCATTTAAAAAAAATTTGAGCCAAATCGGCCCAGCCGTTCTCAACTGATTCAATTTCCAATTTTTTGTCTCCATTTTTATATATATAGATTATGGAATAATATTATAATCGTAAAACTGCGAACACGCTCTCGAGGACGTCTAATTACAAATTAAACGGCGTTCTTCTTTGTAAATCGTGAAATTTAAGTTTGAAAAAAAAAAAACGTACTCGCGCACGCGTTCAGTATTATTTACACGCTCGGCCCGACGCGCTAATTGTTTTTTGTTTTTGTTTTTAATTAATCGTTTAACAACGTTTGTTTGACTTTACGATTATCTACTGTTGTTTTTTGCGTATTATATCATCTCGTTTTGCCACATGCTTTTAACGCGAACACTTGTTCAATTACGAACTCGATATTTAAAAAAAAAAAACCGACGCTTTTTATGACGTACTTTTCGCGTGATTTATCACCCAGTTTTTTTAAACGTATTCAACCCCAAATTTTCCGTCTATCCGTTTCTAGTTTTTCCCGATAACAAAAAATACCTTATACGAGTACTTATTCGAGTGGGTCTAAAGCCACAGTGGTGAAAGTCATAAAATAATTAGAGAAACAAAACGGTTCATCAAAAAACGAAATTATTATTACCTGGTCAAATCAAGCATTAATCGTGCGACTTACTAGAGATATCGCCCACAATAATATATTATAACTAGGGCAGAGGACTTGTAGCTCTAAAAAAGCTCTAAATATGCAAGCACTTATGCACTAAAAAACCCCATAATATGCACTTAAAATATGCACTTAAAATTTTTCCGCAGAACTGACTGAGACTAAATACTAAAATAATGATTCTTGTCGTGTCTAGAAACGTTTTATAAATAAATCCTAATCGAATAAAAGCCCGGTGCGTACACGTCTGTAGTGGTGATGTCGTAGGTATAGTTTACGTTAGATAGTTATCGCTTCTAGAAAAAATTTGTGCCCGAGCACAGTAAAAAACCATATTATACGACAAAAATTAAAAATAAATACATTTTGACTGTATTGTTTGAAATAAAAATGTCACTGTGGAAAAAATCGTTAAATATGTCTCAAAAAGTATAAAATAGCGTATAAAAGTGTAAAATATGCCCTAAAAACCAAAAAAACGCAAAATATGCATTTATAAGCACAATAAAATTTCAAAACTAGCTTTGTGGAAGCATGAAACGTATTTGTTTCGCACTCTGCTATTTTTGTGACTGTGCAAAAAAATATATGCAAATGCTACAAGTCCTCTGCCCTAATTATAACTAATTTTTCCAAAAAAAAAACATGACTTGCGCCACCGACTAACCCACTCGTTTATAAGCCCGTGTAGTGTAAAAGTGTGTCTCGGTGACGCTAAGGATTAGATTTAACGAAATGTGTAAGAAAAAAAACTAAAATTTCACAATATTTGCCTCGAAGTTTTGTAGACCGATAAAATGTGTTATTATATATTGTCGACTTTGCGTTTTCAAAAAAAATATATTTATCGTAAAAACCACGGCGCGCGGGCAATGGTAACGTTGGTAACGGCTCGCAGCAGTTTCTCAACATAACTATAACGTCTATTATTTGTGTAGTGTAATCGAGAAATATTCGCCGCCGCTCTCTATATCGAAACACGCCTGTAGAGAGCAGAGAAAAAAAAATAAATAACGAAAAATGTAAGCCAAGTAGTTGTATATTGTTTTGTATTCTTGTACTTTTGTGTTTTGATAAACAATATATCGGACCGTTTATCGTTACTTTCCAGGCCCAATTACAATTTGAAATCGATTTTCGAGGCGTTTCCCCGCGAAAACAATGCGAACACCTCTCTAGCAGTATTGACCAGTGGAGGAGACAGCCAAGGTATAATAATTTTAAAAGCCACAACGTTTAATATCGATTTACGTTTTGAAATTACGTTTCGGCACAGAACAACAAGTTAATTCGAGCGTATAATACAAAAGCTAACTTAAAAACTAACTAACTAAGTAACTAACTAACTAACGAACTAAAAAATCCTTTCTCAAAAGCTCCAGCGGGGTTCCGGCCAGGCGAATTATTTAAATATAATTTTCGTTTTTTTTTTTCTGTCCTTCTCCTCGAGGAATGAACGCGGCCATCAGGTCAGTAGTGCGGGTGTCGACGCAACTGGGCTTGAACATTTTTCTAGTGTACGAAGGATATTACGGGCTGATCGGAGGCGAAAATTATATTAAAAGAGCCGGTTGGTTCGACGTGTCTTCAATCCTGGGATTGGTAACGACGATTTCGAAAAAGTTCGAAACGAAACGTTCGGATAACGACACGTGTTTTTCTCTAGGGCGGAACTGTTATCGGAACGAAGCGTTGTAAGGAGTTCATGACCAGAGAGGGAAGGCTAAAGGCGGCGAAAAATATGATATCTTTCGGCATTTCCAAATTGGTGATAATCGGCGGAGACGGTTCTTTGACCGGCGCCAACATTTTCCGCGAAGAGTGGCCCAGCTACATCGAAGAGCTATTGAAAACCGGTAAGTAGTGAATTTAACATTTTTTTTTTTTTTTATTATTCTCTACGAAAAACCGCGACTTTTCCTATAAACGTGGTGTCGTGTGTGACAAAAAGTATGAAATATTTTATAATAGTTTTATAAAAAGGTTGAGAAACAACACTGTCTTAACCTACTCAAATATAATGTGTAATTGCTAAAAAAAATGTGATAACTAGGGCTGGGAATTTAATGCCCTAAAAAAATGCTTTTATTATCTAAAAATTTTTTACTGAACGTCGAACGATATCATCGGTTAGGTTACCTATTAATAATAGGCTATTATTAAACCTATTTATTAAACCTTGTCCGATAATGACGATAACTTATCGTCGATAAGCCAATTATACTTATAATCTGTTATATTTATTTAAAAACCACGTTGGTGTAAAAATCTTGAAATAAAATTTCAAATTCATACACTTGGTTTAAAAAAACTCAAAAAATGCTCCAAAAACTCTCTAAAATGCCCTAAAAAATTAAGAAAATGACCTAAAAACTAAAAAATGCAAAATAAACTTTCTTATTCTCATTACAAAATGTACATAAAACGAATTTGTGACAAGACGAGCATTGCACAGTAGTAAGCTTTGGAAAACAATGCAAAATGCATCGAAATCCCAGCCCTAGTGATAACTATTGTTTTTTCCCGGTTTTTTTTTTTTTTCTTCTCGTCAAAAACAATAACGATTCGTCGTGCGCAGGAGAGATTGACGTGCCGGCTTCGCAAAAGTACAGTTACCTGAACATCGTCGGCATCGTCGGCTCGATCGACAACGATTTCAGCGGCACCGACATGACTATCGGCGCCAACACCGCGCTACACCGAATACTCGAAGCAATCGATTCGATCGTGAGCACCGCGTTCTCTCACCAGAGAACATTCATAATGGAAATCATGGGCCGCACGTGCGGGTAAGCAGATACGAACACGCCCTTGTCCCGCGCGCGGAAAAAACCCTCGGGGGGGGGGGTCGTTTTTTGCTTACGGTTTGGTGGGAGGCCCCTAAGAACCGGAGGCCCGTGTGCATCGCACACCTTGCACACCCAATCGTTGCGGCACTCTGGCCCGTAGGTAAATCTTTTTGGATTTTTCCAAGTCGACTTTCCCCCTTTTTTCCCCTCGTTTACGGGTTTTACGTAATATTTTTTTTTACTTTTCTCCGTGGAAAGTAGTTCTGTAGGTTACATTTACATCGATTGGTCGAAATGTTTTTGCCGCTATTTGTTTACTCGTAAAATAGATACTAGATTTTTGTTTATTTTTTTTTTTTTCTTTCGGATCGATAAACGTAAGTTTTAAACGTTTTTTTAAAGTAATAAGTGCGGTTTCTCCGTTGCAGTTATCTGGCCATCATGTCTGCGCTAATGTGCGAAGCGGATTATCTATTTATCAGAGAGTGGCCGCAGGAATTGAATTGGCCGGAAAAACTATGCAGAAGCGTTACGAAGGTCAGTAAAAAAACGAGTGTGGGTGATTTAATCTAAAATTATAAAAATAAGTTTTGTAATATATTTAATGATTATTTTACATATTATATTTTACATTGACAATTCTACAACAATTGTCAAATTTGCCATCTGCATTTTTATTTCATTGATTATTGACAACAAACATATAAAATTTCATAAAATAATAAATTTTTCATGTCAATTGTATTAAAATCCACATAATTTTACTAAATATGCATTTTTATGCACAAAAAAAAAAAACACGAATATGCAACTTTTAAGAAAACTACCAAATGTCAATGCATTGTGGTGTTATAAAACAGATTTTTAGCTCACCTAGCTATAAAATATAAAAGATACAGAAAAATCCTATAACTTCTCATCCTTAGTTATAATTTTATTTCTACAAATCGGAATGAAAAAATGCTTTTCTACAATGACGATGTGCAGTTTTTCGCGTTACCTCTACGTGTATAACTTTCTCATACTCAAAAGCTCCAGCGGTTCTCGGGCGGTTCTAGTTTCACCATTTTTACCCCTTTTAACAACCCCCGTCGAATTTCGGAAAATCCTTTGTTACGGCGGGTGTGTCTACGCCGCCGTGAAACAAAACTACTGCGATGATGAATCACCCAGGACGAGTCGTCATCATCATCATCATCATTATATTGTATATAGATTAATATCATGCGTCTCTCTCCTTTAGGCGAGAACGGCCGGCAAGAGGCTGAACATCATAATCGTGTCGGAAGGGGCAGTGGACGTAAACGGCAACTCGATCACGTCGGAAATGGTGAAAAATATCCTGGTGGACGGCATGAAACACGACGCGAGAGTAACCGTTCTGGGACACGTGCAAAGGGGCGGAAGTCCGTCGGCGTTCGACCGAATTCTGGTAACGTGTAATATGTTGTCGGCCCGAGTTGGTTTTAGAAAATATTCTTTTCTTGCGATACGTTTTATAACCAGGGCTCGGGACTTAAAATCATTAAAATAAGCGCTGAAAAAACATCATAATAGCACTCAAATAAGCATTTAAAAAACTTAAATTTAAGCAAAACTATTTATTAAAAAAAAAAAAAAACAATAAAATCAAATCTAAAAAAAGAGAAATTAGCGATAGACTGATAAACATGAACTCGATTTTATTATATTAATTTGTTTCCCCGAAATCCAATTCTATTTCGAGCGTTTTAACCCTGCAACGATGCCGCGGACGGCGACGGACTACGCGACAACGTAGAGAAGATGAGAATTATTTTTAATTTTAATTCGATCAAAAACAACTTTGCCGGAGAAAATCATAAAAAAGTATAGAAACTGGTCAAAAAAGCAATAATTATCAGTAATAATCAAAAAAAAGCACTCTCAAATTTCAAAATTGAACGTGTCGTAACATGACATACGCTTCACTCTGCTACGTTTTAAGTCAATCCAGAAAAATAAGCAAATGCTTTAAGTCCCGAGTCCTGTTTATAACTAATAATAATAGTCGAAATCGAAAAACAAAGACGAACAATAATTACAAATATAATTGATTTCACCTCGCCAATAATAATCAATTTTCTGATTAATAATAATTACAGTGAATCTCCGTCTAACCGGATAAAAAACGCTCTTTTGTCCGTAAAATTACGATAAATTTTTGTTGTGAAAGAAGATCGGATTAGAAATTTTACTCGTTTACGTGTTCTTATATCGTTTTGTTTTATCGCTTTACCTATCATTAACGTTTTTAATAAAGTAATAATTTTTTTTTAAATTAAAAATTAAGTAGCAAAAAATATAATATACAATATATGTAATTATAATTAATTTCCAAGTGTGTATTGCCCGTTAAATTATGTTCAAATAATAATACATAATTATGTGTGTGTTTCCGCATATTATATTTCAACGTTTTCGGGACGTTTTAGGAACTATTTTTATACACATTTAAAAATCGCTCGGCGCGCGTTGGATTTGCATATTATAAAACACTGTGATAAATCGAAACATTTAAAACTTGTTATTTTACGTCGAGTATACTTAAAACGTACTAACCGCGTGATGAGGTATAATTGTATAGATTATATTTGAAACATCGATGTTTTTGTGTACATAGAACGTCGGTAAATTTTTAATATTGTTAAATTTACGTATAAATTATTTGAAGACAGAAAAATAAATAATTTTAATTGTAAATATTTAAACGGATAATAATAGATTCGCGTTGAATAATAATGATCACTCGTCGTCGTCGTCGTCCGCAGAGACGCCCAAATAATTTATTTCGAATAATGCGCATACTCTCTCTCGATCGTAGCATAAAATCAGTTACGATTTTCAATTATAATAATTGGTATGGAAAAATGAATATATTGACTGATTGTGATTTGATTTATATCGAAAAGGCTTCGCGCATGGGCGCGCGCGCAGTGTTGTCGTTGTTAAAAGCCACGAACAAGTCCGAATCGACGGTCATGTGTCTGAAAAACAACCTGGTCGTCGAGTCGTCGTTGGTGGAATGCGTGTCGAACACGAAGGAAGTCGCGAAAGCCATCGAGGAAAAAAACTTCGAAAGAGCGTTGGAACTTCGAGGCTTGTAAGTAGTTGCAAATTTCTGTGGTACTTTTAATGTTTTTAAAGGACAACAAAATTAAATTAACTCATTACGCTTACTAGGTAATTTGACTTATTATAAACAAAATGTTTTCGTGTAATAATTACAAAATTAAATACTCGTATATTTTTTCGTTTGAACAAATTTGTTTTAATAAATCTGGCGATGACTTCGGGAACGAGTAAAATTCTGTACAAGACATTTTAAAGTTAACTTTATTTTATTATATTAATTTTATTTACACTCTCTCGCGTCTCTAGACGCAAATCCGACGACATACTCGGATATATATCGTTCAAGTATAAATTATTCGAGTAATAATAATTGTCCTGAAATACTCGAAAAAAAGTAAGCTGGCGTGTGTTCCCGTTTTCAATGCTCGTTCGACTACCTTTCATTAATTGATCTTACAGTTTCGACGAGCCTTTTTCAGTCGAACGCGCGCAACAACAGCTTTCGTCGCTTTTGACTTTAAATTCGATAACGAAATTATCAAACTTCGCTGTTCTATCGTCTTGTTAGTCGCGTGTAATTGGTAATTTTTTCTTTCAACACGTTACATAAGACGTGTGCTCGAGGATGGTTCTGGTTTTTAGTAAATTACTTTGCTGAAACGACTACTTGAAACCAAAATAATTTTCCCCCGAAACGGTTATTCGGAGTTATTATTTTTTTTAATTTAATTAAATTAATTTTTTTACGATTAAAAATCATTAGGTCGACGCTAAAAAACTTCGGACGGTTTGTTGTTTTTTTTTTTTGCAGGAGTTTCGCGAAAAACCTAAGCACGTACAAACAATTGGTCGCCCAAGACGTCACCGCCAATCAGGACGTGCGTTTTTTCCACCGCACTGATGAACAACCGGCACTGATATTATATTGTATTTTGTTTCCAGGGGAAAATCACGTTGATAATGAACGTCGGCGGATCCAGTAACGGGATAAACGCGCTCACGTATTCTCTAGTGCGCTCGACGATATCGTCGGGTAATCGAATGTTCGGTGCGAAATACGGCGTGGAAGGATTAATACGCGGCGAAGTAACTCACAACAAAAGCCGCGCGTAATCTTCGTTCTTTCGCCCAATACTTTGGTGTCCGCAGGAGGTACAGGGAGGGGGGGGGGGCTTAATAGAAAATATCTTTTACAACGAAAATAGTATGAAAAACTATGAGAAATACAATTTTATTCAGTTCAGTTTTCGAAAACGTGTTTCGAATAGAAAAATTTCCGTAGTATTTGTGTGTAAGTACGGTAAAGTGTGCAAATATTTTGATTTTGCAAAAAAAACCTGTAAAAACTGTACTGCCGGAAACGCGTGTTCTTTCGTTCTTTCGCCAATACTTTATGAGGTCCAAATTAAATTACTCCTCGCCCAAGGACCAAGGGCGTGTCCGCAGGAGGTACAGGAAGGGGGGGGCACTTAATAGAAAATATCTTTTACAACGAAAATAGTATAAAAACTATGAGAAATGCAATTTTATTCAGTTCAGTTTTCGAAAACGTGTTTCGAATAGAAAAATTTCCGTCGGTTGCGCTATAAACATTATCTACGAAACGACGCGACGTTTGTTGTTAGTATTTGTACCGGTAAAGTGTGCAAATATTTTGATTTTGCAAAAAAAACCTGTTAAAACTGTACTGCCGGAAACGCGTGTTCTTTCGTTCTTTCGCCAATACTTTATGAGGTCCAAATTAAATTACTCCTCGCCCAAGGACCAAGGGCGTGTCCGCAGGAGGTACAGGAAGGGGGGCACTTAATAGAAAATATCTTTTACAACGAAAATAG
The DNA here is from genome assembly GCA_948098885.1 of Drepanosiphum platanoidis. Classification (NCBI taxonomy): domain Eukaryota; kingdom Metazoa; phylum Arthropoda; class Insecta; order Hemiptera; family Aphididae; genus Drepanosiphum; species Drepanosiphum platanoidis. The sequence continues at coordinate 748,951 of OX402540.1, forward strand.
TATAAAAACTATGAGAAATGCAATTTTATTCAGTTCAGTTTTCGAAAACGTGTTTCGAATAGAAAAATTACCGTCGGTTGCGCTATAAACATTATCTGCGAAACGACGTTTGTTGGTAGTATTTGCAAAAAAAAAAACTGTACTGCAGTAGTAGTACACCGGAAACGCGTGTGCCACCTCAAAAATGAAAAACCAATTGCTCCTAATCGCTCAGTAACCGTGGCGGCGCGCTCTTTGGCAGGTCGACGAGATCTTGTGGTCCGACGTCATCGGATGGCTGAACCAGGGCGGCGTCAAGTACGGAATAACGAGAACGGTGCCGGACGCGAAAATGTTGGAAGGTATGGCGAAACAACTGAAACGATTGAACATCAGCTCTTGCGTGATTGCCGGCGGAGCCGAGGTAACATAACAAAACATACAAACTATTAATTAATGTAATATATTTAAACGATAATAAAATAAACGCGGGGTTGTTGCCTCGAGTATTAAGTGTGCAAAAAAGTCACTTTTATAAAGGCGAGACCTTTATTCTATTACTAGCTGAGTAACCCGGCTTCGCCCCCGTGTGCAGTATAACTTTTTTTCATTTTTACCCCTTTTACCCCTTTTAACCCCCTTAGGGTTAAAATTTTCTGAATAATTCTCTCCGTAAAAACCATCCTCGTACTTCAAGGAATATTATAAAAAAAGAATTAGCGAAATCGGTTCAGGGGTTGTTGAGTTATGCGCTTACAACACATTTTGCGATTCATTTTTATATTTAATAATATTTCGTTATTATTTATGAACAGGGTTCGGGATTTTATAGCATTTGCTACTTATTAGAGATAAAAGTGGGCTATAAACATTTGTTTTGTGCAACAGGGATTCTAAATATGAAATTTAATTTTGCAATTTTTAGCATATTTGAAGAAGTTTAGATATTTAGTGCTATTTTCAAAGTCTTGGTGCTATTTTTTGCCAATATTCTTTAATTCGACGCTTTGTTTTTGTAAGAAAAATTCCCACGTTTTCACGTTTCATATTCGACTGTAATTTTGATTTGTATTTATTTATTTATTTATTTTTTTGTTGCTATTTTTGATGTTTTTAGGGCATATTTTACGGTTTTTTCGGTCATATTATAATAGCGCGCATATTTTAGAATTTTTTTTCGGTCGTCTTTTGGTGGCGCTCGTCAAACTAACGTTATTTTCCGTCACGCAGGCCGTTGAGACTGGCATCAAAATGTACGAAGCCCGTGAGAAATTCGAAGAATTTTGCATGCCCATTATTGTGGTGCCCGTCACGAACAGCAACAACATCCCGGAGACCGATTTCACGCTGGGCACGGATACGGCATTGAATCAAGTCGTTAAGGTACTCTACTCCTCTCTTGTTACAAAGAGTCAGTCGATCGTTTTTTAAAAGCTGTGTTTGTTTTGGTGTTTTTTTTTTTTTTTTTTACGAAGTCGTTTTTGACGTATCGAAAAAAAATACAGAAAATGTGTTATTTCTAGAGCTAGGATTTTAATGACCTGAAAAATACACAAAAATGCAAAAATGACCTAAAAACTCTAAAAAATGAACTTAAAAAAAACTTAAAATACACAAAATGAACGTAATATTTGTAATATTTGTAATATTACGTAAAAATTACCTTAAAAATGCAATAAAATGCAAAAAATGCAAAATAAAAATTACATATTCTACATTGTTATATCACGAAACAAATTTAGTTTTTGGTTACAATTGTATAGCACTTGAAGAAAAAAAATGCAAAAGTCACCAAAATCCTAGCTCTAGTCATAACAAACGCTTGATTTGACTCTGCGGGTAATAATTTCATCAAAAAAAATTATTTTTGAGTTTTTAACTAATCCGTTTTGTTTCTCTAAGGTTTATACGACTTACACCACACCTACATATGTACAAAAGTTGTCCCGAATTTCGATTTATAATTAAAAATAATCGTTTCGCCAACAAACCGTAAAATAATTGCCAACAGTAGATATTTTGTAAATCAATAACAATAAGGACGACAATTTCAATTTTTTAAATATTTTTTAAAATAAACAAAAATTAGTTAAAATACACAAAATGAACGTAATATTTGTAATATTACGTAAAAATGACCTTAAAAATGCAAAATATAAAAATTACATTAGAATTTTAATGACCTAAAAAATACACAAAAATGCAAAAACGACCTAAAAACTCTAAAAAATGAACTTAAAATAAACAAAAATTAGTTAAAATACACAAAATGAACGTAATATTTGTAATATTACGTAAAAATGACCTTAAAAATGCAAAATATAAAAATTACATTAGGATTTTAATGACCTAAAAAATACACAAAAATGCAAAAATGACGTAAAAACTCTAAAAAATGAACTTAAAATAAACAAAAATTAGTTAAAATACACAAAATGAACGTAATATTTGTAATATTACGTAAAAATGACCTTAAAAATGCAAAATAAAAATTACATATTCTACATTGTTATATCACGAAACAAATTTAGTTTTTGGTTAGAATTGTATATAGCACTTGAAGGAAAAAAAAAGTCACCAAAATATCCTAGCTATAGTTATTTCTAACTCGCATAGGTTTTTCTTCGAAAAATAACGATTTGTACGTGTGTTTTTTTTTTTTTTTACAGTTGTGCGACATTCTGAGACAATCTGCAGAAGGTCATAAATCACGAGTGTTTGTGGTCGAAGTATTGGGCGGCTTCTGCGGTTATTTAACGTCTATGGCAGGTATGTGTATCCGGCGGCGGCTAGTGTTTTTTTTTTTTTTTTGTCCAACAATATTGTACGACAGAGGTTTTGTTTTTTTTTTTGATTTTTTAAAGCGATAGCGTGTGGCGCGGACGCGTCGTACATTAGCGAGGAAATTTTCACCATCAAAGACCTGATGGACTGCGCTTATAAAATGGCCGAAAAATTTCACACGAAAAAAATCACCAGAGGACTCGTGTTAAAGTCAGTTGATTTTTAGTGTAGTTTAGTAAAGCCAGTCCCCCGGTCCCTTTTTTATTATCACTCGACTCGTCGTCGAGTTGAGTAATAAAACAGAGTTATTACTCGACTCTACCTTTTTTTATAGTACCTACACGTAGTGTTTAGCTTGCTTTTTTTTCTTTATTATTTTCAACAAAATAGACTACAAAATAAGATTACAAATTTGATTAACCTCTCTCCTTTAAGCTGGACTTGTGTTGAAGAGAGGGAGTTATTGTGATAATTAAATTGATAATATTATATATAAAATAAAAAAGCGTAGATTTATTAATTAATTAATTAATTTATAAAATTTATAACATTACAAAAACTTATTAACAAAGAATAATAAGAATACTTTATATACATTACGTACATTACGCGTTCTTTTCTAGTTCTAAAAATAAATATTTATATACTACATACTTAATATTAATTGTATCACCTATTATAGCATTTTTTTTTAAAATCATACGGCATAGAATTAAAAATTGTTTGTCCCAGATAGTCTACAAAAGAATGTCCAAAAGATTTATTGGTATATTTAATAGGAAAGTCATAATTTCTAAATTCTCTTTTTTTTTCTAATTTATTGTAGTGATTATCTAACATATTTCAATAAATGCATTATTACTATTTTTTTGTAAAAGTACCTTACTGGCTTTAGACTAATAAAATATAGTATTACATTACTCACGGGGTTTTATCGTTTTTGATGAAAAAATTTCGACTTATTACTCGATAAACTATTTGTTTTTACAGGTCCGAAAGGTCCCACGAAAATTACACCACGAGTTTTATAACGAAATTGTTCACTGAAGTGGGAAAGAACTTGTTCACCACCAGGAGTTCCATTTTGGGTAAGTGTCTAAGTCAGTCTTTTTAAAATCGTTCGACCTAATAAATATCTACTGATTTCGTTGCGTTCAGATTTCTTTTTGAAATCTCTTACATAAATATAACATATTTATCAATGTAGCATATCGAAGATTTTCAATAAAAAAAAAAATACTGAACAATGTCATTTTGTTAATCATAAACGGAATCTGAGTGTGGTCGGCTGCTGTTTTTTATAGATAGTTCTTTAAATTATAATATTAGTCATTAAATTTTTTTTCAATTACTTTTCACAAATACGTTTGTTACAAAATTCGTATCTATTTATTCGCAAATATTTATTTTTTAATAACACGTGTTATTCGATTTTTTTCAATATTTTTAAACGCGTCCACGTTTATTAAGTTTTTTCTGCATCCGAATTGAGGCTGCTACTGATTTCGTTGCGTTGATAAGATTTCTTTAAAAATTTCTTATTTAAATATGTATTTATAAATGTAGCATATCGACGGATTTTCGATAAAAAATACCAAACAATGTCATTCTGTTAATCATAAACGGAATCTGAGTGTGGTCGGCTGCTGTTTTTTATAGATAGTTCTTTAAATTATAATATTATTCATCAAATTATATTGCAAATACTTTTCACAAATACGTTTGTTTTGATATTCTTACAAAATTCGTATCTATTTATTCGCAAATATTTTTTCCTAACACGTGTTATTCAATTTTTTTCGAGCATTTTTTTCAGACGCACATTTTAACGCGTTTATTTAGTGTTTTTTGTACATCCGAACCGGGCTGCTACTGATTTCGTTGCGATTTCTTTTCAATTTTCTTATTTAAATATTTATAAATGTAGTATATCGACGGATTTTCGATAAAAAATACCGAACAATGTCATTTTGTCAATCATAAACGGAATCTGAGTGTATTTTTTATAGATAGTTCTTTAAATTATAATATTATTCGTCAAATTTTTTTCACAAATACGTTTGTTTTGATATTCTTACAAATGTCGTATCTATTTGTTCGCAAATATTTTTTCCTAACACGTGTTATTCAATTTTTTCGAGCATTTTTTTCAGACGCACATTTTAACGCGTTTATTTAGTATTTTTATACATCCGAACCGGGCTGCTACTGATTTCGTTGCGATTTCTTTTAAATTTTCTTTTAAAAATATAATATATTTATAAATGGGTGTAGTAATCGACGATTTTCGATAAAAAAATTTAAAAAAAAAAATCATATTGTTAATCATAAACGGAATCTGAGTGTATTTTTTATTGATAGTTCTTTAAATTATAATATTAGTCATTAAATTTTTTTTCAATTACTTTTCACAAATACGTTTGTTACAAAATTCGTATCTATTTATTCGCAAATATTTTTTCTCAACACGTGTTTATTCAATTTTTTCGAGCATTTTTTTTTATTTAGTGTTTTTTGTGCTGCATCCGAACCGCTATAGAGAGATATTATAATTATTTTTCAGGAAATATCGCCAGCGGCGGCGTTCCCAGTCCGTACGATAGGTCGTACGCTCTGAAAGAAGGACAAAGGACAGTGAACTGGATAAACAAAACGTACGAGGAATGTCCGGAAAAATTGAATTCGCCCGCGTCGGCCGTGTTGTTGGGTTTCGTGAACAGCGAGCACAAATACACGCCGCTCAAAGATCTCAAAGTTTCCATCGAAAATGTGTACGTATTATATTCGGACGATTTGTGAAAACGACACGAGCCAAATCGTAGTCGTATAAATATTAGTGATGGGAATGAAATCCGGATTCTTCGAAAATCTAATAAATCCGGATTTCGGATTTCGGATTTCAGGCTAGGAAATCCGGATTTCGGATTTTCGAATTTCAAAATCTGAGATTTGGGTTTATCATTGAAAGTTTCTGTATTCTCAGTGGCGTAACTTCAAAATTTGGGCCCGGGAGCGAAATGTTCAACGGGCCCCCCATCGTCCCAGGTATATATATTAAAAAGATCCGGGGGAGTGTATTCACCTTACTAAAATTACTAAAAAAATTTTTTTAAAAAACTGTCTAATTTGGGCAGTTTAGCATCTTTAAATTTTTGTTCTATTATTTTTTTGCGCTTTTGTGCTCCACTCATAGGTTTACTCATTTTAAAATACAAATTTTAAAAAAATTATACACTTGAATAACAAATATTCAATTAAAACTGAACACGCGCACACGAACGATAACGAACATAAAACTGAATACGCGTACACGAACGATAACGAACAAATTCTATTTTACTATAATACTAATTCTATGTTCAAAATCCGAAATACGGATTTCGGATTTCGAAGTTCGAGAATCCAGATTTTCGAACTTTGGCAAATCCGGATTTTTCCCACCACTAATAAATATTATATTATCGTTGTTGTTGTTGTTGTTGTTGTTTTACGCCTTGTGAAAATGTCGACAGAAACAAAGCCAATGTCCACGACAACCACGTGTGGTGGCTGTCGCTCAGGCCGCTGATGAAAATGCTCGAAACGCCGAACTACTGGAAAAAAATGATATGAATGATGTAATGAAATAAAATATATTGTTAAATCATGCAAAATCGCGTGTGCCGACATTTTTCTTCTCGAGTGCCAAAAGTCGCGTTTGGCAATATAGACGCGCGTTTTTTCGAAAAACTGCATCGGATCGCGGTATTTTATTTGGTATTTTTTACGAAAAGTTGAGCTATATAAACGCGCGTTTACTTGAAAAAAACTTTTAGATTATTTAGTTGGGGTTCTCGACGCGGATATTTTAACGAGTTTTCTATATTTTTATACTTGTGTTGTACGCGATTTGATTGGACAATAAAACAATTCGAAATGATTTCAAAATATCTCTACTTATATTGGTCGATTTTCAAAATTATTATCACGTGTACACATACAGATTTGTCGTAAGCACTACGTCTTAAAAAGGCACTTTTTTCGAGCTCGAAAATCAGGCAGTCTTACAAATACGTTCGTTATTTGTTTAAATCCAATGAATCGACTATAATAATCAAAAATTTCCCAATCGATTGGTTTTTTCTCGACGAATAAATTTTAATATAACTGAAATGCCCGAAAAATGCGACAGTTATTTACTACGCGAAACAACTGTAAATATGAAATTAATTTTTCTCGTTTGTTTCGGTCGTTTTTCTAAACTTTCTTCATAATTTTACTATCGAACGTGCGCTCCTCTTCGATTAGAAACAAAAAACACAAAGTCGCGTCGTATAAAAGGATTTAATATTAGTCGATTTTGAACATTATTGTCACGTGTACACATAATTTGTCGTAAGCACTACTACTAAAAGGTACTTTTTTCGAGCTCGAAAATTAGACAACGTCTTACAACGTTGGTAACTTTTGTTTAAATCCAATGAATCGACTACAACAATTGAAAAAAGCCTGATCGAAAAAAAATTGTTTTTTCCTCATTTTCTAATATTATAAGATAATATTTTATACAACTGAAATGCCCGAAAAATGTGACATTTACTACGCGAAACAACTGTGTATATGAAATTAATTTTTCTAGTTTGTGTTTCGGTCGTTTTTCTATTAATTAGTTCTATTTCTAATTTTTTAGATTTTCATAATTAGTTCTATTGTCCAACCTTGGCGTCGATTCGTGCGCTGCTCTTCGATTAGAAACAAAACAAAAAAAAACAAAGTCGCGTCGTATTAAAAGGATTTAATATTAGTCGATTTTCAAAATTATTGTCACGTGTACACATAATTTGTCGTAAGCACTACGTCTTAAAAAGGCATTTTTTTCGAGCTCGAAAATCAGACAGTCTTACAACGTTGGTAACTTTTGTTTAAATCCAATGAATCGATTAAAAAAAACAATTAAAAATAGCCTATAGGATTGTTTTTTTCACTTTCTAATATTATTAGATAATATTTTATACAACTGAAATGCCCGAAAAATGCGATAATTATTTACTACGCGAAACAACTTACTGTAAATATGAAATTAATTTTTCTCGTTTGTTTCGGTCGTTTTTCTAATATTTCCTAATAATTTTACTATCGAACGTCGATTCGTGCGCTCCTCTTCGATTAGAAACAAAAAACACAAAGTCGTGTCGTAAAAAAAGATTTAATATAAGTCGATTTTGAAAATTATTGTCACGTGTACACATAATTTGTCGTAAGCACTACTACTAAAAAGTACTTTTTTCGAGCTCGAAAATCAGACAGTTGGTTATTTTTTTAAATCCAATACTTAATGAATCGACAATAATAATTGAAAATAGCCTAATCGATTGTTTTTTTTCTCGACGTATACACTTTCTAACATTATTAGATAATATTTTATACAACTGAAATGCCCGAAAAATGCGACATTTACTACGCGAAACAACTGTGTTGTTTTTTTTTTCAGTTTTCAATTTTTCTCGTTTGTTTTGGTCGTTTTTCGAATATTTCTCTTAATAATTCTATTGTCGAACCTTGGCGTTGAGTCGTACGGCTGCTCTTCGATTAGAAACAAACAACAAAAAGTCGTGTAAAAAAGGATTGAATATTAGTCGATTTTCAAAATTATTGTCACGTGTACACATAATTTGTCGTAAGCACTACTACTAAAAAGTACTTTTTTCGAGCTCGAAAATCAGACAGTTGGTTATTTTTTTAAATCCAATACTTAATGAATCGACAATAATAATATTGTAAAATAGCCTAATCGATTGTTTTTTTCTCGCCTATACACTTTATAATATTATTAGATAATATTTTATGTAACTGAAACGCCCGAAAACGATAAAATGCGAGTTATTATTTACTACGCGAAACAACTGTGTATATGAAATTATGGAATTAATTTTTCTAGTTTGTTTTTCGGTCGTTTTTCTATTAATTAGTTCTATTGTCCAACCTTGGCGTCGATTCGTGCGCCGCTCTTCGATTAGAAACAAAACAAAGTCGCGTCGTATAAAAAGATTTAATATTAGTCGATTTTGAAAATTATTGTCACGTGTACACATAAAAATTTGTCGTAAGCACTGCTTAAAAAGGCACTTTTTTCGAACTCGAAAATCAGACAGTTGGTTATTTGTTTAAATCCAATACCTAATGAATCGACTATAATAATATTGAAAATAGCCTAATCGATTGTTTTTTTCTCGCCTATACACTTTCTAATATTATTAAATAATATTTTATGTAACTGAAATGCCCGAAAAATGCGACATTTTCCGTTTTCAATTTTTCTCGTTTGTTTCGGTCGTTTTTCTATTAATTAGTTCTATTTCTAATTTTTTAGATTTTCATAATTAGTTCTATCGTCCAACCTTGGCGTCGATTCGTGCGCCGCTCTTCGATTAGAAACAAAACAAAACAAAGTCGCGTCGTATAAAAGGATTGTCACGTGTACACATAATTTTTCGTAAGCACTACGTCTTAAAAAGGCACTTTTTTCGAGCTCGAAAATCAGACAGTCTTACAAATACGTTCGTTATTTGTTTAAATCCAATGAATCGACTACAACAATTGAAAAAAGCCTGATCGAAAAAAAATTGTTTTTTCCTCACTTTCTAATATTATAAGATAATATTTTATACAACTGAAATGCCCGAAAAATGTGACATTTACTACGCGAAACAACTGTGTTGTTTTATTTTCCGTTTTCAATTTTTCTCGTTTTTCTCGTTTTTTTTTCTAATATTTCTTAATTAGTTCTATCGTCGATCCGTGCGCTGCTGCTGCTCTTCGATTGGAAACAAAAAAAAAAACAAAAAAACACAAAGTCGTCGTCGTGTAAAATACTAATTTAATATTAGTCGAGCATTATAAATGATTATCGTGTGCGGTGGTCACAGCAGCAGAGCCGCAGTGCCGACGGCGGCGGCGTTCATTTGCGTACCCGCGGCAAGGCCAGCGCCAAAATGCGCTCGGACGCGACGTACTTGAGCGATGCCCGCTTGACGGAGAACGGGTTCGCGTCCATTGCCGGGTCGTCGCCCCTGACTTTCGGCCGGGACAGCTGTTTCGTCCGTTCCGACACCTCGTAGTATGCCTTGTTGTTGGCCGTCCGGCGGCGGAGATCCGTGATTTTTTTACCGTCTATATATCCGGCCGCGGCGGACCCGGCGAACGAGTCGTTGGATTTCTTCATCAGTCGCTTGTCGGCGGCGACCAATTCTGCCGCGCGCGCGCACATGAAAAAACAACATCGTTTCGACAATTATTATTATAATAATTACCTCGTAGAGTCTCGCTAATCCGGACATCCGGACAAACCGGACACGTTATATTATAATATTAGGGCTGGGTTTTCGATGCACTTTGCATTGTTTTTCAAAGCTTACTGTGCAATGCTCGTCTTGTCACAAATTTGTCTCGTTTTATGTACATTTTAATGAGAATAAGAAAGTTTATTTTGCATTTTTTGGAGCATTTTTTGACTTTTTTTAAACCAAGTGTATGAATTTGAAATTTTATTTTAAGATTTTTACACCAACATGGTTTTTAAATATGGCTTTGTATACAACTTTCTTTTAGATTTACACTAAAACTATTTATTTACAGTTTACACTTGTAATGGATTTTTATAATGCATTTTTAAAACTTTTTATTGTAATTTATACTAAAATTATTAAAAAAAAAAATTTTTAGATAATAAAAGCATTTTTTTTAGGACATTTTTCGGGGTTTTTTAGGGCATTAAATTACCAGCCCTAATTATAATATACAATATACATATATGTATAAAAATTATTTACATCAATGCCGATTGTATAAGCATAACCTCTACGAAATATTCGGCAAGTAATAACCACACCCAGGATTAAGATTTGTGTTTTTTTTTTTTTGAAAATTATTTATTAGTAAGTTAAAAAAAAAAAACGCCATTCCGTTTAATCCGGATAGAGTCCGGTCCTCCCCCGTCTAGTCCGGATTAGCGAGACTCTACTGTATTTTTAGATCCCGCGCGCGATAGATCGTCGTCGCGGATTTTCAACCCTTTCAGGACGATCGGGGCTCTAAAACTTCTCTCTCGTGTTAAATATAAAAACAGTAAAAAGCCGATATTGTGATTCGATCGCGTCGACGACGTCGCGATCAAAAAAAAGGGGGCAGGATGTGTAATTTTAAAACCAGGAGGTTAGATATTTTCGAAAAAATTGTAACAAATATTTATTAGTAAGTTCAAAAAACGCCATTCCGTTTAATCCGGATAGAGTCCGGTCCTCCCCCGTCTAGTCCGGATTAGCGAGACTCTACTGTATTTTTAGATCCCGCGCGCGATAGATCGTCGTCTACGATTGTCAACCCTTTCAGGACGATCGAGGCTCTAAAGCTTCTCTCTCGTGTTTAATAAAAACGTTAAAGCCGATTGTGAAAAAAATTATAACGAACATTTTATATGCGTGTAAAGGAAAAAGGAAAAAAAAGTATACTAGTTGGTACAAAAACTATCGAAAAAATTATTACAATTGTAAATTATAATAATTGTATGAAAACGTTGTTAAACTGATAAGTAGAGTTGGGATGTTGACGACTTGTTGTTTAATTTTCATAAGTAAATGTTTTAATCTATATATATAAAAATGGAGACAAAAAATTGGAAATTGAATCAGTTGAGAACGGCTGGGCCGATTTAGCTCAAATTTTGTTTAAATGATAGAGAATGTCGGGGAGCGGGTTTATAGCATAAATTATGGAGAAAATTAACCCTAAGGGAGTTAAAAGGGGTAAAAATGGAATAAATCCTGAGTCAATGGAGCTTTGTGGTATTAAATTTTGTCAATAGTTTCATTTAATATAGCAGAGGCCCCATGGGAAAGGATTTTTCGAAATTCGACCCCTAAGGGAGTTAAAAGGGTGAAACTAGAAAAATTCACCTGGCTGGAACTGCTGGAGCTTTGAGTATGAAATTTGGGCAGCAGTTTCGTTTTATATAGTGGAGACCCCATTGGAAAGGATTTTTCGAAATTCGACACCTACCGGAGTTAAAAGGGGTAAAAGTGAAAAAAAAACTGATAAAATAAAAAGTTATACTTCACACGGGCGAAGCCGGGTTATTCAGCTAGTTTAATAATAAAGTCGAAACGTTTCATCACTAGTTTTATTTTTATTGTATTATTAAATAGTTGTAATGATAAAAAAGGGAGTGAAATAAAAAGTAAAGCTCTCGGGAAAATTATTAAAGTTTTCATTAAAATTTCTCGAAAGTTGTCGACTCGTGTGTCACTCGTGGGGTTTCTGCAACAAGCGATTCGATTGCGTTTTTAAAATTCTACGCCCGGTGAAAATTTCGTACGCGTTTCGAGTCGAAAATTCGCCTCGTTTATTTCGTAACTAAAAACAAACACTTTCACGGTGCAAAATCCGCAATGAAACCAAATGCGCGCCACACCTCCGCCGCGGTCGAGGTGCCCTTCCGTTTTGTTTTTTTTTTTTCGCGACGATCTCTACTCACTCTTGTGCAGCCTCGTCGATCCGTCGAACGGCGGCCGGCCGGCCAACGTGTCGACCGGCCTGGGCGCGGCGTGTAGATTTTTGCGCGGCGGTCTCAACGTTTCGGTCGCGCCGATCCCCAGCGGACTGTCCGCCGCCGCACCGCGCACGTCGAAAAATTTTCCGGTCATGACGTTTCCCGATGTTTACGACCGTCGAAAGAAAAAATTAAAAATTAAATTAAAAAAAAAAAATCCTCACTGTTCTCACTCGGATCTTTGCGGAGGACTGAATGTGTCCCGCCTGCGGTTATTATTGTTTTCGCCGTGTTGTGAACGCCGCGCGTGTTTTGGTTTCTCTGGTTTCCGCGCGCACGGGAAAAATATATTATGTACCAGAATCGCGACGATTCTATATATTATATAGTTCGCGTCGTCGTCGACCGTTTTGCCAAACTGCGCGCCCTAGGCCCCACAGTGGTATGAATTTCAATTTTAGGTGGAAAAAACACAATTTTATAATGTCATTAAATTGCAATATTATGATTTTATACGAATATATATGTACTATAGATTGTAAAAATAATACCCATTTTAACAATGAGTTCGATATTCGATAAGAGTATTGCGATAATATGTAAAGAAAACATATAAATTATTGAATATTCGATAAACCGACTCATTTAGCGTTTTGTGTTTATTCTTGGTGAATTAAAACTAAAGCTTAACTTAAACTTAATTTTATATTTTCAACATGGATTTCGAAAATTTTGGGAAGTATTGTATTTTAAATATTTTAAAACTTCATGCTATAAGTATCATTAAAATATCAGAAAAATCGTAAAAACAAAAAGTACTAATTTTTCATAGTGAATATATATTAATTAATTAATATTAATCATTAAATATTACATAGATTATATAGTACTTATTCTACTTAATGATATTTTCAAAGTTTGGTTTGCGTCCATGTGCGTCTGTAATTTTAATAATTTTTTTTCTAGCGAGTTCTAGCGGCAACGCTGAACCACTAAATGATACAGAAATTCACTCAATATAAACTATAACATCTTTGAATATATTTTAAAATTAAAAAAAATTATCCCCTTAATTTAAGTTGTACCATTGAGAGAGGACTTAGTTAGAAATTATTTCGAAACTAATGCAATATTTTAATTTAGCAATTTTAAAATAATATGAGTTGATGTAAAATACACACATTTTGAAACATGTAAAAATGACCCCTAGACACCTCCCCTGGGGGCTATCTTCAAAACTGATGTGATATTTGAATTAAGCAGCCTTAAAAACATATAATATGATGTAAAATACATACTTTTTATTACTCTTAAAAAAATACCCCTAGCCCCTCCCTCCCCCTTGTGACGAAAATCAAAACTGATTCATAATTTGAAACAACCGATCTCAAATCATGTAATTTTGATTTATTGCATAACTAATTATACTAAAAATTAAAAGAAATTAATTTTTTCCATCTAGAATTGTATTTCAGACCACTGTGGGCCCTAGCGAACACTTTCTAAGGGCACCCCTACGGCCTGGGCCGTATTAGGGCAAAAGTTGCTAAAGTTAAATACTTAAAATATTAATAATTAGGGTTAGGATATTTCGTCGCCCTCGTGCCAAAAGTGACCAACTGGTTTTTTAAAGTTTTGAGTAATGTCAGTTTAAAAGTTGAGCACTTCTTTAAAAATCGAGAATTTAACTGATGTTTATAAACTTGGTACCAATGAAACCGCAACAGTATACTTTACACTACAGTATACCAGTTTTACTCAATATTTATTACTATGATTACTAAATTATGAATTACTAAATAAATTTTATGGTAAAAAGTGACCAAGTGAAAACGGTTTTTCTTGGTCATTTAAAAAGTGACATAAGTATAATTCACTTGGTCATTATTTTTGTATTATGTTTTATATGGGTAATGCATTAATATTACAATCATTTTTATACAAAAACATTATTCAAACAACAAACTTGTTCATTTTATTTGAAAACATAATAAATTATTATTTTTTTTATTATTTTTAAACTATGAAATATAATAATGACCTTATTAAGAAATGACCAAGTGACTTGGTCAATTTTTAAACGTAAGAATTATATTGAAATGTTGGTTGGTCAAAATTAAGTATTCGGTGGTTCCTAAACTAATAAAGATATCACTTGGAAACTTTTTACGTATTTTCATAGGACCAAAATAAGACATCTTAAACATTTTTTTCACTTGGTCACTTTTTGCACATGGTCACTTTTGGCATGAGGGCGACGATTTATGCACTAAAAAATGTATGAATATGTATGCACTTATGCACTAAAAATCAGTTAAATATGCATGAAAAATTTGAAAAATATGCATTAAAAAATAAAGAAATTCTATTTAAGTAGGTATACCTATAGGTATAACCATATTGAATTCTCAACAGTAAATAAGTGATAAATGATAATATGTGAAATACAGATAATCAAACTTATATAAGATTCAGTAAAATATAAAATTACATCGTTTTTCAGCATTTTGCATCGAAAACCGTCAAATGTGCGCTTAAAAACAGAAAAAAAACACAAATTATGCACTTTTTTAAAAAAATGGTAAAATATGCAATTATATGCAAAATAAAATTTTGATATTTTGAATATAGATATCATGAAACATATTTCTGTATAAGAATGGATGCTATTGGACAACCTAAAAAAAAATATGCAAAATCATAAACATCCTAACCCTATTAATAATAATTATTAAATATATTTAGAGTAAAATTAAATGTTTTCAGGATGTGTTAAAATTGTCATCAAATATAAAATAAATAATAAAAGTTTAGATTTTTATAGTGTAAATATTTTTGATTTAAAGGCTGAGATTCAACACTACCTCTGAACAAAACCTAGTTGAATTATTGAAAATATTGACAAGTGTTTAATACCTTAAACACATAGGAAAATCGATAACAATAATTACTATCGTTAATTAAACGGATAATAATGGAAACGATAACATTCGAGTTGAATCAAAGGCGAAAAAAAAAGTACATGACTAAATATAAATATTATAATATTATAAAAATATATAATAATTATTTCTACCTATTACGTTATATAAAAAAAAATATATAATATATAAATACGGTTTGTTTGTAATCCCACGAAAACAAAGAACGAAACGAGGAAATTTCCAGTAACGATCATAAACAGAAAAGTTGTTTATAAAATTGATAATTAATAAACGGAAAAAAATCACGATATGTGTGTTGAAAATCACACAATTGACGACTTTTTAAACAATATGATAATAATAAATGCGTTTTATAAACGACAATAGTGTTGGAGAGGGAAAAAATCACAACCGTTTTGTGGCGAGAAAAAAAAAAAAACAAACAGAAAACCATTATAAACCGTCGCCCATGATCAACTCGCGTTCCAGTTGCTAATTCCTCAACACTATCTAACTTAAGTCTCTAATTTATGTTATCGTTTAACGTAAAATTGTAATTTATTTATCGCACTTAATACGCCAAAATGTATTTTATCTTTCATCTCAAGGTATAGATAGCGAAAGAAGCTAGGAGTTAAAAAATTAAACCCAAGTCCCTACTATATCCCCTCTCAACTCGAAAAACAACAAAATATTATTCTACAAAACGGCCGAAAATATCTAAAAAAAAAACCTCTTATTCGCACTCGCAATAATTTTAAGTAAGACGCACCGAGAGGTAAGAGATGTGAATCCGACGTGTTTTTTGTGATGTCGCCGCCGGTGTAAACAAGAGAGGAGCTTGCGTCTGAAAGTCGAATTGAACGTGTTGAAACGCGAGTAGTTGAATTATTGAAAATATTGACAAGTGTTTAATACCTTAAACACATAGGAAAATCGATAACAATAATTACTATCGTTAATTAAACGGATAATAATGGAAACGATAACATTCGAGTTGAATCAAAGGCGAAAAAAAAAGTACATGACTAAATATAATCCATAAATATTATAATATTATAAAAATATATATGGAAAAATGTATAATAATTATTTCTACCTATTACGTTATATAAAAAAAAATATATAATATATAAATACGGTTTGTTTGTAATCCCACGAAAACAAAGAACGAAACGAGGAAATTTCCAGTAACGATCATAAACAGAAAAGTTGTTTATAAAATTGATAATTAATAAACGGAAAAAAATCACGATATGTGTGTTGAAAATCACACAATTGACGACTTTTTGAACAATATGATAATAAATGCGTTTTATAAACGAAAATGGTGTTCGAGAGGGAAAAAATCACAACCGTTTTGTGGCGGGAAAAAAAAAAAAAACAAACAGAAAACCATTATAAACCGCCGCCCATGATCAACTCGCGTTCCAGTTGCTAATTCCTCAACACTATCTAACTTAAGTCTCTAATTTCTGTTATCGTTTAACGTAAAATTGTAATTTATTTATCGCACTTAATACGCCAAAATGTATTTTATCTTTCATCTCAAGGTATAGATAGCGAAAGAAGCTAGGAGTACCTTATTGTAATAATATAATAAAAAAAATGAAAAAAAACAACAAGATATTACTCTACAAAACGGCCGAAAATATCTAAAAAAAAAACCTCTTATTCGCACTCGCAATAATTTTAAGTAAGACGCACCGAGAAGTAAGAGATGTGAATCCGACGTGTTTTTTTGTGATGTCGCCGGTGGTGTAAACGGAGAGAGGAGCTTGCGTCTGAAAGTCGAATTGAACGTGTTGAAACGCGAGTAGTTGAATCATTGAAAATATTGACAAGTGTAATACCTTAAACACATAGGAAAATCGATAACAATAATTACTATCGTTAATTAAACGGATAATATAATGGAAACGATAACATTCGAGTTGAATCAAAGGCGAAAAAAAAAGTACATGACTAAATATAATCCATAAATATTATAATATTATAAAAATATATATGGAAAAATGTATAATAATTATTTCTACCTATTTACGTTATATAAAAAAAAATATATAATATATAAATACGGTTTGTTTGTAATCCCACGAAAACAAAGAACGAAACGAGGAAATTTCCAGTAACGATCATAAACAGAAAAGTTGTTTATAAAATTGATAATTAATAAACGGAAAAAAATCACGATATGTGTGTTGAAAATCACACAATTGACGACTTTTTAAACAATATGATAATAATAAATGCGTTTTATAAACGACAATAGTGTTGGAGAGGGAAAAAATCACAACCGTTTTGTGGCGGGAAAAAAAAAAAAAACAAACAGAAAACCATTATAAACCGCCGCCCATGATCAACTCGCGTTCCAGTTGCTTGGGATCGGCGGAACCCTGGATAGGAGTGCACTGAGGATTGAACACGGAGTACGCGCTCAGCACGTCGCGTTTTTCGCCCGTGTTGGTGTTGAAATAGATGGCGATCAGAGCGGAGACGGCGAAAAACACCGCCCCGAAACCGGCCACGGCGATCATCCAATATTGCACGGCGGCCCAGGTCAGGAACAGAACGGCGGAATAGTACAGCCTTCTGTTGTCGTCGGACGGTGCCGCCGCCGGCTTGTCGCCGCCCGTTGTCGAGTCGTCGGAATCCGAATCGTCCGTGTCGGACAGGTCCTTGCCGATGGTGCACGACAACAGCACTTTGTTACGCTGCTGTACCGTGGGCGCGACGGCCGCGTGCTCGGAAGACTCTTGTAGCAGAAGCTTTTTTTTCTCGCTCACCGGAGAGACCAACGTGACGGCCGGCGGCGGCGGCTTGATCTGAAAACAATAAACGTGAAAAAAAAAATTTAATTATCCAAGTGGGCTGGAACTTTGCCGAGAATTTTTCGATAAATTATTTTCACAATATGACCAGGGTTGTATTAGGGCATAGGCACTATAGTCACTGTGCCTAGGGCCTACAAAAATAAAATGTGAGGCTACGATTTTTTTGTATACGGGGAAGAAATATGGAAAATTGAAAATTGTTATACAAAAAAGTCGCTAAAATTAAATACTTAAAATATTAATAATAATTATGAAATATATTTAGAGTAAAATTAAATGTTTTTAGGATGTGTTAAAATTGTTATCAAATATAAAATAAAGATATCTCTACTAAATAAAACCATTTTTTCTAACTTTACCCTTTTTACCATCTTGGGGACATATTTGCCATATATTTCTAGTGAATTTTGTAGTATAAAAAACAACTAACTTGTTGTAAGTATACGAAAAGTACACGTATATATTTTTTAATTGAAAACCATGATGGTGTCTATGATTAACTATAAATCACTAAAAAATCAAAGTACTTAATCGTGAAAAACAGGATACTGACAATATTCTTTTAATTTATTGTACCCACATTTCGCAAAAAAATTTATAAACAATTGATAATCGTCACTATGGTTACATTTTTATTTTTATCTGCTAGAGGGCGCCACCGGTGTAACTCAGTTTTTGTCTCTAAATCTCTAACTCACAGGAGTTAGGTCCATAATTTATGCTATAAACCCGCTCCCCGACATTCTCTATCATTTAAAAAAAATTTCAGCCAAATCGGCCCAGCCGTTCTCAACTGATGCAATTTCCAATTTTTTGTCTCCATTTTTATATGTATAGATAGATAATAAAAGTTATCATGTAAAAGTTAAGATTTTTATGTTGTAAATATTTTTGATTTAAAGGCTTAACACTGAGATTCAACACTACCTCTGAACCTCTCCTAAACATAAGGTTTTTTTATCATTTTAATATACTGTACACCAGGACCGTAGCACAATGGGAAATAAATAGGCACTGTGCCTAGGGCCTACGATAGTGTTAATCCGGACCTGAAGGTTAGGTTAGAAAAAAAATATATATAAATACATATTTTATGTGTATCTCACTCGCTTGAAATATGTTTTTGAAAACAAAAAACTATCGGGCGCGATAAATGAATAGCTACGCCTACTGTTGATTCTCTTGTTTAGTTGACTTTTACCGGACAACACAGCGTTGAAAATCAAGTATTTATTCTAGTAAAACATATTGTGAGTACACACGTTTATCTAATGAAAATAACAAGTCAATTAGGGCTGTGAAGTTGATGACCTAAAAAACATTAAAAAATGACCTGAGAAATTACAAATATTTGTTTTGAATTAATAAAAATACAATTTTTTTTTAAATATTTTACCATAAAATTCTATATTAATTTATCAAAGCTTA
The DNA here is from genome assembly GCA_948098885.1 of Drepanosiphum platanoidis. NCBI lineage: Eukaryota > Metazoa > Arthropoda > Insecta > Hemiptera > Aphididae > Drepanosiphum > Drepanosiphum platanoidis. The sequence continues at coordinate 768,423 of OX402540.1, forward strand.
CCAATAGCTATCCAAAATGTGACAAAGAAATGACAAAAAATGCCCTTAAAAATGAAATTAAATATATACGGATTTGTATGAAATTATTAGTTCATTACGTATGTTATATTTTTGGACAGTTTATGTTAAAATTATATCTCGTTTATCGCAAGTCGCAACACGGTCATCTGCAACAATGCTGACTGGTTTTATTATTAGATTTGTATTTTGTAAAGTATTTGTTTTATTTGTTGAATATATTTTTAAATATTTAGTAGTTCTTTAAGAAATGTTTAAAGTCGATGTCTATAATTAAAAAATTAAGTTTTTCAACAATTTTGAATTATTATTTATGGAAGAAATTAAAAAAAAAATATTAAAATGCATATATTTTGGGTATAAGAGCATATTTCTGCTTATTATTAAAATAAAATAAGAGCATATCAAGTGCATATTTTGAAGTTTTTTGATGCATAAATGCATATTATTTTGGCCTTTTTGAGTGCTTACAAATCCGGACTTTACTTATAAAGTAAAAAACACCAAAAAAATGCAAAATAAAAATTAGTTATTCGGATCCACATGCTAACGAAACACGTTTGTGGCCAGAAGAGCATCGTCTAAAACGTTCCAAAAAAAAAAAAAAAATGAAAATTACATCAACTCCCGAGCCCTAGTTATAACTTATAAGTTTACAACAAATTTAGTTTATAAAAAGTAATGTGCACTATTATTTTTAACTGATTTTTAAAAGCCAATCAAAACAAAACAATATATACAATTACTTTAATATAGACCCGAGACTTACTGGGGTATTGTCAGCAGTGTCATTGTTATCGTCGGAAGAATTCTGTTTTTTGCATAGTTGAGTGTCGGCCAACGACATGGGTTTCATTACCATTCTTCTTCGGCTAGTCATCACAACTGTTTCGGTTTCCATCACATGGACATTTGAACAAAGGTTAATCCTGTAAAGCGAATAAAATAGTTTTTAATATTAACATGTTAATGATACACACATTTACATTATCGAGAATTACAATAAGTCATTTATTGAGTAAATGAAAATTTACCAAACGGGTATGTGTCTGTTGCCGTTCGAATGAAAACATGATTCACTTACAACAACTTTCACAAAATATAAGTTTGAAATTGTTTTCTACGCCCAGCGATAAAATTAATTTAGAAACTTAGATATGTTTTCAATTCAATAAGATTTTTATAAATAAAATTGAAAAAAAATATAACACATTTTGTGTCATTTTATATTTAATCGTTGAAAATTGTTTTTTTTTTCTCTCAAATTGGTTATAAAATGTCAACAATTTCGTAGATATTTAGAAAGAGGTAGTTATTTAATGCCGTTCTGAGGGACATGTTTTTTTTTAATTTAATACTTTATAAAAATAAAATAAACTATGACACTTATATTTAACTATTTAATTTTATTTATTCACAATTTAACCAATAGTTTTAATGGAAACATTTTAAAACTAAATAAGAAAATTGTTGTTGGAATTAATTATGTACTAAAAGTGATATTTATCAAACAATAGAGAAAAGAGAGTCGAGTGTTGTCTAAATGTAGTCAGGTTTCTATAGAAAGATGAAGAATGTATTATGATTTCATTAATTTTTATGAAAATTATTTTAAAAAGTATAATTTTAACTGACTTTGTTTGTGGACAAATATAACAAAAAGTAATAACAATGAGATTTGCTGACAATTTGACCGGTTGTGTTACAATAGTTTTAACGATAATTCCTACAACGGTGTGGCGCTTACGGGAAAAAATTTTTAAATAAATTCGAATTAAAAATAACTCAATTAGTCGATGTGGAAAAAAGAGAGAGTATTGAACAGTTTTGTCGATTTCAAAATTAGAAAAAAAAACTCATTTTTCCTAAGTTAAACTTCAACGCAAGAGTGAAATCGTATCTCAATATTGTTATATAATTTTGAGTGACCTGGCCGAGATGATACTATTGAAAGTATTAAAAATCACGAGCCGTTGTAATTAATAGTAGTAAAAAAAATCAGCCTTTTTGGGAATTTGTGTCACACTACGGGCGAACACCCGATGTACATCGTTCGGTTGGAATGTGTGTCGCGAGCCAATACACGACCAGAGTGTTGGATAACAAAAAGAGAAAAGAAAATCACGAGCTGAAATACAACGGGTCACTTGGACGGAGAGCAAATCGAGTCTGGTGTTTCGCATTCGGTCGATTGAAACGACATTTCCGCTGTCGGCGACCTCGTAAACGCGCGTCGTCGTCGTCGTCGTCGGAACGAGAGGATAATCTCTCTGCGGACACGCGCGACCGGACGCGACATTTATCGCGTTTTACACACACACGTCGTCGTCGTGTTGTCTACGAATTTACATTTCCGCCCGTCACTTACGTGTTGTGTGTGTACGTGCGTGCGCGTGCGTTTCCGGTCTGGTTTTGCGATTCCGTCGGTGCGATGAATATGCCCGTCGTCGTCGTCGCCGATCGCGGTCAACCGAATCCGTGGCAAGTGCGCGATAATTGTTGTTAATCGATCGCGTAAATAATAATACTATTATTATTATTAATTAGTGCTGTTTGTCGACGGCCACTTGTTGTGTGTAGTCCGGACGCGACGTTCTCGATAAGAGCGGAAAAAAAAAAACCATCTGACCCGTTATCATGTGGATTCTTATCGGCGGCTTGATAACGGCTCGACTGTCGTTGTTGTTGTTGTTGTCAAAGACGGGGAAACGACCGGATTTTCGATCGAGTTTCAAGTTTTTCGTCGCGTACGAGACCGATGGCGGACGCGTTTTTGTGGTTCCGAGTACCGCGAAGGAAACGCGACGGTCGAATGCGGTTTCGTCCTGCGCTTTCGCCCCGCTCTCGCGAATAAAACGCTGCGCGTAAACGATTCGGAAACCCGTCGCGAGTTCGGACTACTAACCCGCCGCGAAGGTTTGTTTCACATTTCACAACACCGCGTCGACCTTACCTTGCCCGGTGATTCCGACGGACTGTTTTTTCTCGCATCGTTCTCACAAGCGTTCGCTCGTCGTTCCGACGATTTCGTGTTCGCTCCATTTATCTACAAGTGTGGTCCGGCTAAAACTTCTTCGTCACCACTATACTATAATAACAGCCACACTACTTTTGTTCCAAAGTACCAACGCGACGTATTACCTACTTCGTTATGATCGACTCTTATGATTATTTCATCAATCGCACCGACGGCGGTGTAGGTATAGTTTTTACAACTCGTTTTCGTGAAATTATTTCTATCCGATCAAATTCGCAAACGCAAGTAGTCCTCCTAAAGGCTAACAATACAGTGATTGATACATTAAATACATAAAACCTTACTGTTCGCCGCCGTCGCGTGGATCGCTCGCGCTCATCGCAGTAGCTGAAAAAATACTCGAGCAGATAAAATTGACACGACACAACTCGTCGCACACAAGCAACTCGCATTGTATTGTGCGCGATTAGTGTTCGTATGCGTTCTCGTCGCGACCGTGTACTTTGTTCCGTTTTGAAACTATGATAACCCACTCGCGCGTGTACTTCAGACCGTTTTGAAAATGAACTATGACATCGAATAATAAAAAAATAAAATAAATTAAACACAATCCGATGAAAACACTTACATCAACGACGACTTTGAACGCTAGTGAAAAATAACAACAATAAAATATAGGTATGTTTTATTATTGAATTGTATTTTATATTTTTATTGATTAACAAAAAAAAAAAAGAAAAATTGCAAATTCTAGTGATGGTCGTTATAATTCGCACTAGACTAGACTAACCGGAGTTTTTCGTCGTCTCTCGTATCGTCTAAATTTAAAAGTTTTTATTCGTTTCTAATTATACATCGGTAGGGTTATCGTTCGTCGCACACACTCTTTGTTGTTTTCATATAGGTAGAAATATTCTTATTTTTTTTTAAACAATAAAACGTTGATGATTTGTCACACGAAAACTGAAACAACGTTAAATAATATTATACAAGTCATGTTAAACGATTAAATGCAAACAAAAAAAAGTTTCCAATGTCCGATTTGAAATAGAAATATTTACAAAAAATCCGTATATATATGAATATTAATTAACTGTTGGTGTTATTTTAAAAATTTTATCCTAAAACACAGAGTGGATAAGAGATAAGAGAGTGGATAACTTCTCGGGCAAACGCAGAGGACTAAATCAGACGTTTTAAAAACAAGATTTTATAATTGTTTATTAGTATATAAAAAATATTAGGTGTACAACCAATAGCTATTTTTATATGGTAAGCATATATTATGTTAAAAAAAAAAAAAAAAAAACAAACAAACAACACACAAATACGTTGTATATAATATTATATTAAATTAACAAAAACTTACACGAGAACGAAATAGATATCTAAGAACCAAAAACGAGATTAGCAATAAATTCCAAACGAAAAAATAAATAAAACTACAATATTTTGTGCTATAGGACAAAAAAAGCTAAATAAAATGTAATTCGACAAGCGACTTTTTAAACTACTCGAGTTATCCTATTGAGAGTAAATATGAAAATAAATCATCATAATGCTAACGTTAATAAACTCCTATAGTCTGTCGCGTGTAATCGAATGGATTGATCTATAGTTGACTAGTCAATTCGGTTTTCGATAGTTTTGAGAAAATACCAGAAAATAATAATAATAATACGAAAATATCAGATCAAACCACACACGCTAATAAAAACACATTGGGCGTTGCAGATGTTTAATAATATACTATCCGGATTACATTAAATTGCAAGCCATATTTTTTTACTATTCGATTAACTTACGGCTAGTTTAATTTGATTTACGGTTAATTTATAATAGTTTACGGCTAACGTTTTGAGCGACGAGAACAAGCCGCCATACGAGTACGTTATTATTATTATCCTTTCATTTTTTTTTTATCGTCGCTATTTTATTCATTAAAATAAAACATAAATAACACGTGATTTATTTACGAACATTTTTCTCGGTTATTAAACCAAAATTGAGTGTAAATAATTTGACTTTTTGGATGATTTGGATATTTTTTTTTCTCCAAACAATCGGATTTGTTATTTCCAATTGTTATTTCGCTCTAGTAAAAACGGCATAGACTTCTGACTGTCAAAAAAACCACAACCTTAGTACATATTTTTTGTAGAAAAAATCATTAAATGCTTTAGTCGGTTATAAATACTAATGCGAGTTAAATATACGTTATATCATAGGTTGTCGTTAAAAAGTTTAACCGATTGAATAAAACAAAAATAACAGATACTTTCCCGGTCGGATTAGTCTTGAAAAAAAAAAAAAACTATGCAAAAAAAAAATGTCTTACAATACACAAGTTTTGAGGGGAGAAAAAAGGCGATCGTAAGAGAATGGAGTTTTTAGAGTTCTCGGTTTTCCAAAATAATCTTTTTTAAATGCTTAGTAAATATGAATGTATATAAAAATATTGAGATTTAAATCTCCCCGTATATATATAGTAAAGTAGGTGAGAAATTGTTTTTTTTTAAATTTGTTTTGCATGTTTGAAACGAGCGTTATGAGTACGAGTTATAAAAGTTTATATTATGTCATTCAATATCTATAGTGGTTAGGTTTAAAAGGACCGCTTTTCGGCAATCCCATGTACTTGGCTTGCTCTTCGGAGAGCTCTGTAAGATGAGCATCGAACGTATCCAGATGAAGACTTGCGACGTGTTCGTCTGAAACAAGACAAACGATTATAAATAATATAACGAGTGTAGTGTAGTAGTAGTAGTAGTAGTAGTAGTAACGTCTAAACGTGAGTGACTTACCCAATTTTTTCGGCAACAGATACACGTCGCTCTTGTAGCGACCGATCGGAGCGTTGAATAGTTCTCTCAGCGCGAGTACCTTGAAAAATCGGATAGGGATGAAATAGTGTTTTAAAAAAAAAAAAAAAAAAACCAAAGAATCGCTAAACGTTATAAATACTTGTGTCGCGGCGGTTATGGACGTGACAAACGACGGAATGCTGGAACAGGTGTAGTTTACATGGTGACCGCCGGCGAGTAAAACCATCGTTTTTCCATCGGGCCAGCGGATGTGATCTACTTGCGAACGCACTTTTTCCCATTTCAACTCCGGCGTGCGCAACGCAGCCTTTTAACGAAAATATAACATATTGTATTTTCAGAACGCTTTGTGTCATTTTTCGAAAAAACAATTTATCCTTCGCACGAAACGTGTGGCACTTTTTAAACGTCAAATCGAAAAACAATTAAAAGTACGACATACACATACCACGTCGATTTCATTGTGACAATAACTCATACAGCAAACAATACAGCCAGACTTCATTTTATCCATGTGGTCTCGGACAACGACATTTTTATTACCGGTAGCCGTAATAACAATATCCACTTGCCGGATTACTTCGTTCAACTTGACGACTTTAAATCCGTCCATACTGTCATGAATCCACAACGAAACATTATTATTAGTTACAACGACAAAGGGAAATATTATCAAGTACAACGTTTTCAGTTTAAAGTAAATTGATAGTCAATATTTAGAGTTTACAAATAGGTAACATACACAATATATATAAATGTAAAAAATAATGACCCTAGAGAATAAGGTAAGGCTTATCCTGTTTAGAAAGATCCTTTCTGAAATTTTTATAGAAGTAAACTAGTACACGTGTAATGTTTGGATTAGAAATACAGAATAAAAATGATAAAAAAACATAATATATCAGGTCAAATTAGGTTTCAAAAGTGAAAAATACCGTGCGTTTAAAATGTATTAAACGATACGTACCACGCTTGCAAGGCACAAATTGGATCGATTTCGGTAACGTAAACTATGCAACCGAGTCCTTTCAAAGACTGACAACATCCTTTGCCTACTTCTCCGTAACCACAGAGCACGACTTGTTTCGCGCCAAACATCAAATCTGTACACTTCTTAAGACTGGAAAAACAACAAAAAAAAAACGTAATTAATAAACGTCCGCGCACATTCGTGTTAACGAAATATAATATTCACTGTTAACGTTCTCACCTGACAATTACAGATTCCCTACAACTATAACGGTTATCAAATTTAGTTTTCGTTACACAATTATTGATATTTATAGCAGGCACTAGCAGTTTTTCTGCTTTCAATAATTTATATAAACGATGAATACCAGTTGTGCTCTCTTCGACAATCCCTAAACATTGAATTCAATTTAAAATCGTGTATTTTATTTTAATTTTTTTTTTTTTTTTTTTTTCATTATTATTATGTACAGTTAAAATATAACACCCGTTTTCACGAAATCCGGTTTCGTGACACGAAAGAGAGAACGGTTTTTGTAAAATCGACACCAACGATAATCACACATTATCTTTGGTATCGAAAACAAAAACGAGTATTCAACAACAGATGTAAAACAAAACTTAAATTTGTACATACCGATTTTTCCAAAGTCGATAATAAATATTTCAGAAAATAATCGGTTTTATGTAATACAACATATTATACACCGGGACGAGACGTGAATTCGATAGTTTTTTTTTCGAAATGCCGTTTTGAATAAATTTATTATTATTATTTAACTATTCGTATTTTGAAATCTAAGTAAATATTATTATTCAAACGGATACTGGAGAATTTATCGTGATAAAGCGTTGTGATTAACGCGATATTTTTCGTAATCAAAGATAAAGTGTTGATAACTATCACGACTTGATGTATAGTCCAGAGGTTCCCAAACTTTTTATTGTACTACCCATTTTGGAAATTTTTTAAAATCTGGCGACCCACGATATCAATAAATGACCCTTTTTTTTTTTTTAGTGAACCATTCGACAAAAAATTAATATAATAATAATAGATGAGTACTATTTAAAAATATAGCGCGACCCACCAAAAGTATAATCGCGACCCACAGTTTGGGAACCTTTGGTATAGTCAGTATTGATAGGCCGTTCTGGACGACGACGAATTATCAATATAAAATTTGTATCTTATTTCCAAAATGCGTTACTATCAAAAATAATTAAAACCAAATTTCAACGTCTCTAACGCCGTACTAGTAAAATCAATCGTTTACACTACAACGTTTTCGTTTTTATGTATTTTAAAAGCAACGAAAAAGCCTCGAGAAATCAGAGTTCAATCTCGTAGTGTTTATCTCGATGAAAAATTCAATAGTGTCCAGAGAAATAAATAAATAATTAATTGTCAAAATGTAAGTAAACTCGTATTACCGTGAAAAAAGGCAGAAAGACATCGACATTTGTGACCGTTGCAGAATTTGTTATCAATATAATTATTATCTACAAACACTCTGACGTTTGTTTTTCAAACGATAAAGAGTAGTGGTCCGTTCTAATGAATTTAAAAAAAAATAAAATAATTGATTTAAAAATTACAAAAACATGTCATCTACTCTCTCTATTACCGCGTTGAATAATAATACACCCCCGAGTTTATTTCTATAAAAAGTATTTAGTGAGCGCTGTCTGCCATAACGACCATCCGTATTAAAATTGTTTGTCTTTTAACGGCCGTTTTAGTTTTAAAAAGTATCACTACTTGGCAATACATCACCAGTGGTCTGACCGTTCATGGGTTTCATTTTTTTACATACTCCGCCCAGAATTTCTGAACAACAATAATTACCGTGTCAAAACTATTATAAAGAGAGAAATAATATGATGTTGAAAATGTATGATAAAGTAACGTTACACCTTTTGTCATCACTTTGCTTTAATTTTCATAATTTAAATATCCGACAAGTCATTTGCAATCATTTTATAAATAACTCCATAGTATTTATAAAGTTCATGACTTCCCTCCCTCCTCCTAATCGGGTTACAAGACTGGCTGAATTTTAAAAACCTACAAATTGAATAGCAATAAGAGGAGGCCGTACGAGTCTACATTTCAATGTCATTCAGACTGTTAATATTTCAACCCCGACGATTAATATTTAAAAGTGCATACAATAATTATTATTATTCAAAATCAACTATTCATTCGATATTTACCTATTAAATTTTTAAAAATATTAGGATATTTTGCTTGACAATAATTAGTTGCATCTCCACCGTCGTCCAAAATCATATTGGGTTTCCAATTCTTGCCTTCAAAACATCTTTCAATACACCACCAAAAGTCATCGACAGTTTCACCTCGCCAAGCAAATATTGGGAATCCTAAAATGTAGTAACTGAAATTATTAATTATTTTATACGCCGCCGGAGTAATAATTAATATAAATGTCCATCATTTCTCTACAGTAGTAGTATTCCTAGAATAAATTCAGTTTTGATTAAGTACTTGTTAATTTAATTTCTTTTTCTTTTAACCAGTGTATAAATTAACTCGGAGGGGTTTAATAGAAAATAATAACACAGATACACGACGGTCAAATCGTGCGGCAGTAAGTATAAATCAGAGCCGCCGTCAAGTCAATGCAGTACCACGATTTACTATTTCTATTCATACTTTTTAATCATACTAAAAACAAATCATTGCCTTTTCAAAAATCGTAGAATATGCGTCTGCATATTTTTAGAAAATCTGAAATACCAATAATTACGTAAAAATAATTCAAACGATTCGTAAACAGGTGATCTTTTTCACGGGTAGGTGAAGATATTTAGAGTTAGGTTGGGTACTTACAGGAATGTGAAATGTATGTTATTTTATATGTGATTGTGTGTGTGTATGTGTTTATAGGTGATATAAAGGTCTCGTAAGAAACTTTAATTCCATACCTTCGAATAATTTCCTGTAAATTTGGCAATAAATTAAATAAAATATAATTCCTAATAACAAATTTTCTTTCACAAATATCAAAAAAATATTAAGTAATGTCGTTGACTTTTAAACTAAATCATTTATGACACGGGTCTATGTGAAATACACATATGGTAGAATATTGAATTATTTAAAATTGTAAATCATTGGACAATTTAAGATTAATTCAATTTGAGCTTCAAATGAAATTATTAGTCGTAAAATTTTTCAAAAAAAAAAAAAATGTGTTTGATTTAAGTCATATAGTATAGTAAATATGAAGCGATACGGCGGCGAGTAGAAAATTAATTATTTTAAACGGCAGATAGAAACAAAAGCTACTGAGAAATGAACTGGTGTTGTGATGCGAAATACGTAGTATAAATTTGTCGATTTATACTTTCGTGTTTAATGGTAAGTTATAAGTAACTGTAACTTTCGAGAGAGAAAAAGACAATTTGTTATTTATCACTGGTACTGTTCACACTCCTTAAAACTTCCATGCGTTCCATCGAACGAAAGAAAACAAATTACACCGTAGAGTTGAAAATCGAGGAAACAAAATAAGCAACTGAAACCAACACCTACCCATAAGGCGTTTTACTTTTTATTTTCATCGTCGTCGAAATTTGAAGGTATTAACTAAAAAAAACAATATTCGTTGTTCAGATCAAATCCATGCACATAATGTTAGATTTAAAATTGTATTTCAAAAACAATAAAATATATTAAGTTGAAACGTTTTAAATCAAAATAAATGATAAAAATAACTGCAGTGTTTACACTTCTGTGGTATTTCATAGTACCTCACCCTGGCTTATTTTTTTCATACCAATAATATAACTCGTGTCGACCATTATTACCTGCTTCAGCTAAAGCAGCTGCGACTTCGTTCTGTAACAAAATTTAAAACGATTTGAAATCATTAGTTTGATTTCAAGCAATACCAAAATAACAATGTTAATCAAAAATGTTTAACCCTTTCAGTCCAGACTTTTTTTTTTTATGGTTTCTTTTTATTAGTCATGTAAATAAGAGATCCTGAAAATTTAAATTTTTTGTCGAACTTATTTGCGGAGATATCGCTATGTACATTGTAATGTACATTGGGACTCAATGGCTTAATTTGAACCGGACGCTACACATTAGTTTTTATTTCGTGCATATCCAACAATCCGGTTTCCTATAAAATAATTGTGGTTTATCGTGTATTGTGTAACCAATTTTATTTTTAGTTAAATTCGATAAGTGCTTTGCTTGAACTAAAGTATAATAAAATATAATAAACTTATAGGTATTGTTTTGAACAGCGTATAAATTTGTAAAAAATGACATTTTTTCAAAATCGGGTGTATCAAAATATTTAGAAAAATAATTTAAAGGATTCTGTACTTCACAGGGACATTCAGATTGCTCAATTTCATTTAAATTTACCTTGGCAGGTCTAAAAGGTTTCTCTAGCCATTTCATATTTATTTTTTCAACAGAAAACCATTCGTTGTCAATAACTACCATATTGTCATTTAAATAAAAATTAAATTAAATTATAAATTATAAATTAAATTAAATAAAGAAAGCACATTAATATAATTTACGCAAATTAAAAAAAACATGAATAACATGCCACCACATCAAACGTCGAACGACTGATGAGTGATCGGCGGGCGGCGATTGAGTATCGTATCACGCAGTCTTGTAAGCCGGCGAGTCCCGGTGTACATTACAATGTACATACACAATATCTCTCGTAAATGCTGAGATATTGTACGAAAGATAACCAAACTGGCGGAAAACCTCAATAAGTATGTCGTTTTAATTGATAAAAAAAATATTGAAATTTATACGTTATCATAAACATTCAGGCGGTAAAATAACATATTGAAAAATAATTATAATTTCATTATCATATTTTTTCCCTTTTAGAGTTACATTTCGTAATATTGGTAACACTTATCTTCAATATTATATTTTATTTTGAATCTACACAAGATTACCGATTCATAGTTACCTCGAAAACGTGCGTAGCTCTTATCATTATTTTATTATCAATTATAGAAATGTATGTACATTGTAATGTACATGGGGACTGAAAGGGTTAATATATAAAAAAAATATAGTTTAAAATCATAAATAAACAAACTAGGTCAAAAATAATAACATAATACCTGTGTGGAATAAATATTGCAAGCACTCCATCTCAACTCGGCGCCAAGAGAAACTAACGTTTCAATTAATACCTGGAAAAAATTCAAACGATTAGGTACAATAATTGAAACCGAACATTTTAAACTCACAGCGGTCGGTGCAGTGATAGGTGTACATCCGATAATTTTGGCTCCTCGTAATGGTTTATCCTCAGACATTTTTTTCTTAAGCGACATTAAACCAGGCATTTCTAAAAAGTGTTTTATCTATTAGAGACATTAGTACAGACACATAATATTATATAAACGTATTACTAAAAATAAAGTAATAACATTGAACGGTAATAATTTATTTACCAGATATTTGCCAACTGGGCTAATGGATTATTTAGAAACACTTTGAAGACTGAAAAAGCTTTTACGATGAATTGACTCAAACTTCAAATTGTAATATTTGTAAGTTTATTTTATCGTGTTCAGTATACATTTAGGTTATTTTAAATTGAAATTTCATATAAATATTTGAAGAAAAAAAAACTTTTATAGTATTTTGTTTATAATTGTAGTCTTTTAAAAAGTATATATGCCATTTTAAAATGTTTAAAATACGACATATTATAATACATTTTAAATTGTTTAGTAGATTGATAGACATTTTGAAAATTATATAAACGTATGACCCAAACTTGATCAAACTATTTATTTTTTTTTACATAAAACACAAGTGATAATCATACCTGTTTTATTATACACTTGTTTTTCACTAAAAACTTTTAAACAATTGGGAAATAAATTCGAAAAATGACCTCTCTAAGTACACCATCTGGATACGATAGAAAAACCAACGTTGAAGTTGAAAACTAGACCATTTGAGGTAACAGTGTAAATTTTTTTTTTTTTAAATTCAATAAAATAAATAAATAACAGTTTTACCTTTTTCCGCAAAATCAATTTCACGTCTTCCGAATTCCTTGAGTCTAATATCTTTAATACAAAAATCACTAAATCCTGTACTATTAGGCTGTTTTCTGGATCTAACTGGAGTATCGTCTTCCGATAAACTTGCTATAAAAATATAAAATATACTCAATCAGATCAATCATCAATTAAGACAATTACAAAATAATAAATAATAATAATAATAATAAAAACAATATTAAACGTAATAAAAATAAATAAATAGTGTGAAAATGATAAATCCTAAAAACTCAAGGTTTAACGCTTAAAGATGTATTGTGCAACAACAAATACCTAAATATTAGTGATTGAAAATCTTACTAATAATAAAAAAATGTACATTATATATTATGTTTAATTTAAATCAAAGTTAAATAAGATTCATTTATCTGGTATTTTTCAACTAAAAAGGTCTATGTTTGATGTTTTAAATTCTAATATAATATTAAATCCGCATCGAGCGAACAAATTAGATTAACTTAGTTGTAGTTTATAGTAATAATACTAAATCTCGATTAATTAAATTTTTAATAAATCAAATTGTCGAGAGTCAAATGTATTTATTTTATTTTATCAAACCATATTTGCACGATTAAAATGTAGTCACAAATTCCGATACGGAAATGTCTAGTAATAGAGCGTTTGTTTTATTTGACCAACTTCTAATGACAATGTTTTGTTATCGTAATAGACTACACATGTCATGTTAGTTGTCAAGTACTCAAGAGTATTTGTTCAGATACAAACTTGAAAAGTATACCTAATATTTGTATTATCAAGAGAGCGACATGGGATTGTATGTTCTCTGTGCTAAATCCACAGTGTGCAATTATACATGGTTAATATTAACGACCAATTGTAATAACTACCGAGAATAATTTCATATAATCGGGGTATTGTCTCTGAAGCTATTTCGAATATTTGATTTTGTTTTTCGTCGATTGTTTGATGAATTGAAAGTATTGAAACAAATTAATGTTATTTATTCTTTTTTTTTTTTTAAACGCCAAAAAACAAAGACACAAAAATCTTTTTCCTCGAGTTTATAAAAAGTATTGTGTAATAAAGCTGAAATCAATAATATTCTATATCTCTCGATTCGCAATGAAAAACCACCTCTCGATATTGAAATAAAATAACACAAAGATTAAAAGGCCAAAGGGTAATAGACTTGTGGCGGTTCCGATGACCGAGCTCTTATCTGTATAAAATCACAGTATAAATGTGTAAAAATCACATAAAGTCTCTCGTACACAGTGGACAACAAAGTAGAGTAGAAAAAGTGAAACCCAGCACACATCTATAGATCACGTTAGTCGCCATCGTGAACTAAACTACCATATGTACCATTTTCGTATCATTTTTTTCAGAGTGAAAAGTACTCAATACACAGATATTTAGTATGATAATGTAATGGGGAGAAAAAGTTTGAATTATTCGTGAAAACCACCTCGTCTTATCTGTGCAATCTCGAAAATCAAATCTGTCGGGCGGGCGGGTACTCTACAATATGTTTGTTAGTATTGTTGGCAGGCGGTGCTGTTTGTGGTAATCGTGCGGCGGCGGACGGAAATAAATAATAAATAAATAAACAAACAAACGAAATACCGAACACGGAACGTGAAAAAAAATTAATTAAAAAAAAATAAACAGAGCACAGGCGGCACAGATTAAAAGATTATACTCACCGGAGCTACAAGAATCTGTCGAACACGTAGACACAGACCTCGGCCTGCAGCTTTTATAGGGCATTTTCGCGACGATTATTTTCTATAGGAATAAAAAGAATAAAATAAATAAATAAAAAGGCTAAAAAAAAATGCAACACATCAGGGGCGGGCGGGGGGTGTGGGCGAGAGATAGGCGAACGGGGAAAAAGCTGGCCGGGTATGACCGGGGTGTCGGAGATCGCTTACCTCGTTGCGGATCGCTTCGGATATAGTCGCCGGCGACACTCCGTCCCCGTTAGCCTCGGCCATGTCGACGGAGCAGATGGACAGAATTCGATCGGACGGAGATTACGGTGCAAATATATTGTCGTGGTATGTTCACCGGCGCGCCGCCGTCCGTTGCGATTTTCTCTCGATACGTCTTGCCACTATATAGCTGTTTCGCCTTTTTTTTTTTTTTCACTTTTCACACCACACGACGGTCAGTTCGGATCAGCCGTGATGTGTACGACCAAACGGCGGAGACGGCGACGGCGGCGATCTCGGAAAAACACTTTTTCGCGGACGATACGATTGACCACGTCGTCGTCGGGCGGAGCGATTCGCAGTGCACAACAACAAACGGGTGAAACCTATTGTCGGCAATTTGCACACCGCACACGTAGACTTCGATTGTCGTCGTCGTTCGCGGATGACCGACGATGGGTGGAGGTAGGTAGCAGTGCAGTGGTCAGGATCGCGCGGATGATAAGATAATATCCGTGGCCCTCTCTCCCCCGCGTATCGATTTGATACAACAACACTGTCCGGCGGCGATTGTGATATCGATTGTGCCGACTGTCCGATATAATATTATCGTCGTCGAGCCCGTTGCATCGACGGCCGACGGCGTTTCGATAACATTTCAATGCCATTCGTCGTCGTCGTTTGAATATTGATTTTGAAATTATTATTCGACGGTGTGTACGTGTTTCGGTCCTATCGATAGTTCACCCGTAATCACTCGATAGCCGGGGCCGCCGCGACACGACAATGTATACCGTGCACAGCCTCGCCAGATCACGTTGCCCGTTGGTAACCATTGAACAGGAGCTTATCAAAATCGCGATAACGTTCTCGCTGGCGTCGGCGGCGGCGGCGATACCTGGCGCGACTGATAACGACGTGTTTTTTTTTTTCCTCGTCGCGCCGTCTGCGATCGGTTTTTTTTCGCCTTGCCCCCACCGTCGGCTTCGTCTGCCGGTCGTGTTGAGCCACGTAAAAAATCAGCGTCCAGTGTCGACGACGAGACGACCGTCGGGAAACCGCTTTTCCGGTGCATCTCGATGACATGTGTCGACGCCGCCGGTCGTCCGATTGAAACGCTCGCCATCTCATAGCCGCCGCCGCCGCTCGACACCGATTTCCGCCGTTGTTCGCTGTAAGTATGACGCGCGCAGTTGTTTTGCTCGTCCGGTAGTAGTTTGTGTCGTTTGAATATTAAAATTCTCCGCCGCCGTCGGTTCATTCGGACCGGGTCCGACTGCTGTCCGTCAACGCTTCATTATTCACTAATCTCAACCGTAGTTACTCGACCGTCTTTACTCTGTCGTTTCTCAGTCACACGTCAGCTATCCATTTCGAGTGCGTACTTCAAAGTGGCTTCGTACGATTAGTGTTTAGTATTTTCAGTAAAATATCTCAGTACATAAAGTCATCAATATAAAGACCCAATGAGCTTGAACTTTTCCATTGTTTTGAGTTATTTCTATGATTATTTCATGTGTCTTAATATATATATAAGGACATTTTGAACACCATAAGGTTTGCATTGTTTATAACTTGTTTAAAGGTCCATTAGAGCTTTGGTTTATTCGTTACATTTGATCAGCTGTAAGTACAAATTAATTTAATAAATTATTTGAAAATTTAAACATTTATTAAACACTATTATCTAATAGTAATCATTATTGATTTATTGAATTAAAATTTCAATCTATGATAGAATAATAATTTACTATTATACTATGTGATTAATTTAATCACAATAGCAGCATTACTTAGGTATTGAATCAATATAAATCTAAATAAGCATTTAATTTTAGTTCTTAACACATATATAATTCATCATTGAATCTTTTAATCTATTGTTATAGAAGACATTTTTTTTTTTATTTAAGTTTATTCAATTCAACAGTTATTACAATTAAATTACATTATTTGTATGCATTTTAAATGTATGTACGATATATTATATATTTTCAAATATTTATTTAGACATTTATCTGTACTATACAGAATAATAACAAATTATTCAGTAGGCTTCTTTCAATAATTGATTTCTTTTCAAAAGAAATGTAATTTTTATACAAAATGTATTTTGTTACAAGACTAGTAGAGTAGCAAATTTTTATTTGTTTTGATGTTTTAAAAAATAAGAAACAGATGTTAAGGTAATTAAATAGTCAATTTTATTGATTTAGAAAATTTAACAGTGTATATGTAGTTATTATCCTTATCAACTTAAAATAAATCAATAAATAGATTTTTTCTGATGTGTTATATTATGTAACAAATGTATGGCATATGGACAGATTTATATTTAATAATAAATAGTTATAATTGATTTTGATTTTTAAGCGAAAACAACAAAAATATGAATGGCTCAAAATTTTTTGTAATTATAAAAATGTTACACTTATAACATTACATAAAAATGAACAATAATAAATTACCCCGAGGTAAATATTAAGGGAGCGCATAAACAATTTGAAAATCCCCTAATTAAATAAATGTAAATTGAGTATATATATTTTGTTTGAACATTGATTTTTTTAAATAGGGTACTTTTTATTTTATATAATTATTGAAAGTATTTTATTAAATATATCCACTAAAGTATTTAAAATTTGTCAGAATGGTTTTTATAGAATTTAATATACTATATTATATAGTATTTTAACGCCTTATACATTTTTGAAGTTATGTTCAGACAATATTTAAACGATTCAAAAGCAAAAAGTCTTAGATATTTAATTAGAATTAATAGGTATGTCACGTTTATTTTTGAAGAATTGTTCAAAATGTTTTCAAAACTATCAATTGCATATAAAAATGTGTAAAATCAACTATACCTCGTTAAAATTATTAAGTGCCGACAATTGGATGTACATATTTTAATTTCTTCTTGGGCTTATCTGAACCTGGTTTATGGCTTATTATTTTGAATTGTAAAAAAAACATGCTACAACAAAAATATGTATGATGTATGTTAGATTTCTTACAAGTGCTATTTGATAAAATTATAATAATTTGGGTATTATTAAAATGAATTATAAAAATCATAATGAAATGTTAAATATTAGGTATGTGTATAAAGTTATGTTGAGTATAATATACTATATATACAGGGAAATTATTTAATATTATATTACTTGTATCATTGATGAATTAAACGAATAATCGAGAACATTTGTGATTTTTTCAGATATTATTGATAATGCTTTTACTGTTATTGTTTCCATTTATTCAATTGGTACATGGTTTGGATGTCTCTAATTTGATTCCAAAAAATACTGCCGACAGTTCACCATGTAAAAGTTGTAAAATATTAGTTCAGTCGTTCGAGAAGGTAATAAACATTATTAGTTTTTTTTTTTTTATGAATACAATGAGAATTTACCATCTCAACGTTTTAGTACATTTCCACCCTGTAATGTGTGTAGTATTTACATAACATTTGAGACTTTTTAGGGACTGGAAAAAACTAAGAATGATCATTTCGGTGGTGGAAATACTGCTTGGGAAGAGAAAAACCTTCTGAACTATGCAGACAGTGAAATAAGATTTGTAGAAATTCACGATTCACTGTGTTCTGAAGCAACTCAAAATCAAGATATGGTAAAATTTAATTTAAATACAATGTTAAAATAAATCAACTAGCTTTGGATTTTATTTTTTTTTGTAGTGTTTTCATTTGGCAAGTGAATATGAACATCACTTGAAAGAATGGTGGACCAACGGTCGCCAAGAAGATTTACATCAGTGGTTTTGTATAGACAAATTAAAAGTATGTTGCCCGTCAAAACATTACGGACCAGACTGTTTACCATGTAAAGGATATCCAAATGTTTGCAATTCACATGGAAGTTGTAAGGTAATAAAACATATTTATGTATTAGCAGTAAAGTGTGGATTGTTGAACAGAGGAAACGATTTTTTTTTATTATTCAAATAATTTAAATTCAAATGATTTTTCATTGTCATTATCGTTATTTTAAAAAATTTAAATATTAAGTACAAGTCAAAGTTCAATTCATTTCTATAAATCAAATATGTTAGATGAGAAAAATTTGTCCCACTATACAAGACAAAAACAACATTGTTGGAATATTATTTTGTTCTATTACAAACATATATCCGACATGTGTTTATTATTAAAATGTTTAACACCTAATGTAAACGCACAGCGCACTGGACAGATATTGTTTCTATCTAAACACAATTAATTTTTAAACAAAAGATCCAGACATTTTAATTAAATCTATTATTTATAGGGAGATGGAACTCGAAAAGGCAACGGATTGTGCAAATGTAATGTCGGTTACGATGGTGACAATTGTGATCAATGTGCGAGTAATTATTTTGGTACATTGAATAATGACACTCTTACTTGTGTCAAGTGTCATAAATCGTGCAAAAAGGGGTGTACAGATTCTGGACCACAAGGTAATGAATACATTTATTATTGCAATTACACTGTTATGTAAAATTAACACACCTGCTAAATAGTCGTAGTTATATATTTTTTCTAGGTATTCTGTAGAGTTAGGCTTTAGTATTAACATTTATCTTAACTTTACGTCTTAAAATAAATTTTTTTATTTTTCAACTTTTTCAATTATTGAAAAAAAATCTAAAATAAACAAAAGTAATTTGTATAGACTTGAATTTTATAATAACTTACAATTGTAATTTAATTATTAATCTTGAGAAAAGTGAGGAATATTTTAGTTGATAATGTTGTTTTATTTTTTTTTTATGAAAAATTCACAAAATTTACCATGCAACACATAAAACAATACATTTATATAGTCGAAAATTTAACCTAAGTTATACTATACTAATGTTGATTTCAAATGGCTTTGTTGTTTAATCAATGTTAAGGAAATAACTTTCAAATAATATTGAATATCATTCATAATTTTTTAAATAAAATACTGGTTTTGCATTTCATGACTAAAACTGTACGTATCAGTAACTACATCCTATTTTAGTGTACAATTTTAAAAGATTTGATTTTTAAAAAAATATATTGTACAAAAATACAACCTTTCTTATGATTATTTAAATAAAAACCATTATAAAAGACATCAATCTTTGACAGTGTTAACAATATATTAAAGCAATGTAATTTTAAATAACAATTTTTATTTTTATTTCCTACTTTGGACATGATTCCTTTAGTAATAACTGGCCATTTTAGTTTCAGTAAAATGTATTATTTTATGATTGTCATTCATAAGAGCATTATGCATTTTTCAATTGTTTCTAAATTCATTTAAATGTTTGGACCATTTTTTTATTGCCGTTTTTATCAAATTATTTTACAAAAATCATATATATTTTTACAATATTTTCTAGAAAAACTTTTATGAAATCAAAAAAAACTTAGGTAGACAAAATATATATGTAAGACTTACTATTTTATTCCGAATCAATAATGTATTAAAATTTGTGTCTAGGAGGAAAACCTGTGTAGGATCAATAAAAAAAAAAAAAAAAAATGCCGACCGTTTTAAATCCATTAACCTAGTCTTCACTTAAGTGTATGCATTATCCGGACATCAAATGGGGTTAGGTTATAATTTATAATTTAAAACTTATAAATTATTATACCAAATGTATAATATATGTATGTATACCTACCTAATTTATTTATGTATGTTTTGCATCATTGTAATTTTATGTAATAATTGTGTACGTGCATTTTATTTATAATTTTTTTACCCTGCTACCTACAAGCAGGGCTGTAAATATACATTAAAAGCCTTAAATGCATGCTGAAATTAAATAAAGGGACTATTATTCAAAATGCTTAATTCAATGTTACTCTATTAAATGTATTTATTTATTTTTGTGATGTTGTATTACACAATCTTCTATTGAATCGTATTAGAACACCTAATTTAATATTTACCATATTTATAATTTTAATAATAACTACAGTTCTAAATATTTTAAAATATAAATATATATATATATTTTCAAACACTAATGATAAAAATAATGGTTTTTTTTTTCAATTTTAAGTTATAAATTATAAGACTATGTGTCTATGTTATAATATAGTTATCCAAATTATTAGCTCAGCTGGCGAAAGAGATTGTTAGGTTTTGTTAATTTTTCAAATCTAAAACTAAAACACTAATTAAAACTAAGATTTTAATGCATCGTATAACAAATATATCTAATTTTTTTTGTCTCGATGCAGTTATTATAGAAAGTTAATTTTTTATTTGATAAAACAATACACATTACCATAACATTGTCATGGTGTAATTAATAGTGAGAATTACATATATTATGATATGTCAGTTTGGTTAATTTGTAACCCTGATTTTTATCATTCCGAATGTACTGTACACTTAATAAATGTATTTTATGACAATTTTTAATTTATATAATTTTACTTATAGGTTGTAATGAATGTAAAGATGGATGGGTCTACATGGGTGAAGGTAAAGGCTGTGTTGATGTAGACGAGTGTTTGGAACAAGACGTTTGTACTGCACAACAGTTCTGTGTCAATAACGAAGGATCATATTCTTGTTTGAGTGAGTAATTGTATATAAAACTAATCAATAAATTTACTAATGGAAATGTTTCTACAGGTTGTGATCCATCGTGTAAAGACTGTTATGGCGATGGAAATGATATGTGTTATAATTGTGCTTCTGGATTTATCATGAAAGACAAGAGATGTTTAGGTATTTTTTTATTTATATCAAATAACGTATTTTATCAAAGTATTTTTAAAATCTATTATTTTTAATTTAAAAATTTTTATTATCAATGATTTTGAGCTTTTGCACGGTTAAAAATCATGAAATTAAATTACTAGAGCATGTTCCTATACTCTAATGCTTTAGTAATGATCGTTTTGCATGATTTTTTACTTTGTAGATGCTAGTGAAGGCTATGAAGTTGAAGAAAAGATTGAGTAAGTAGTGTTTTTTTAATTAAAAAAAAAAAAAACAATCACTTTATTATGTAGTTTTTCCCTTATTAGTGGTATATTTTAGTTTGTCATTTAAACATTAGTTAGAATAATTAATTATAGTGAAACCGTAGGAGACAGTATATTTTTTTTCATTTATATACCTATATCATTAATTTTTCTATAAGTAAAAAATATGTACTTTAATTAAAATTTTTTTTTTTTTATTCAGACGCTTTGATATTCAACATTTATTCGACTTATTTTATGTATATTACAAGTAGATAATAATATTGGTTCAAGTGTTTTTCCCTATCTATTTCATGTAAAACTATTAAATATATTAATTTATTCTTAGTCTTAAGGTTGAAACCAACCTTTAATTATATACATGTTATTATTTGATAACGTTTAAATAGGTTTAAAAAAAAAATGCATTATTACCTTTATATTTATTATGGTTGATTTAACATAACTCTCTGGTCAATACTAAACAACTTTGCGGTTGTCAACAATATTTAATAGTTATCCACTCCACCCTACTAATTTTTAATCACTGCTCTACTTTTTTTTCTTTCAATGGCATTCACTTCTATAAAATTATTTCTCACTATTAAATTATTTGATGTCTATTTAGAATTATTCAATTTTATTTTACTTGATTAATGTTATTGTAAATTATTCAACGAATATGGGTATTTTAAAAATGTAAACGTTTTGTTTTAGTGAACACAGAATGGAAGAGCTCTGATCAGTCCCGTTACCTAACGTATGGCGGTCTAGGATTAGCAACAATAATTATTTTCAGAATGAATACAACTATTGCAAGTATTGTTGGAGTATTTATAGCAGTGTATATAATGGTAGCCGAATATATTATGAATGAATTATATAAGTATTAATAATTAAATTATTATTTTAAGCAATATTTTCTTCCATTGTCTGTATTAAATATGACTTAATAAAATTATTTTAATTCCTATCTTGATAAAAAAAAAACTGTTCACTCCTTAACAACTTACGGTTTAAATATTAAATGTATTTCTTTAATATATAATGATCAATTGTTAAAAAAACCCCCATTTGATTCATCAATTAGAGAATTAGACATCAAACAACAAATACCAACTCCATCAAATTTGTAGAATTGTGTGTACTCATTGTGTACTTAAAAAATTAATTTAATTATTGGAAGCCCCATTTATAGATTTTATAAATGACACTATTTATTACAATTATAATGTTATGAAAATATTTAATGAATTTAAATTAGTAAATCGTCACAAAATAAACTTTTCTGATAATATAAAAATTGTTTTAAAATAATGTGAAAATTATTGTAAATTACCAGTTTTCAGCTTTGTAATTTATAAACACTATATTTCAACAATCACTTTCTGTACATTACACATTTCGAATAAATATGTAATTAATTATTAAGGATTTTATTGATGTACAATCAAACAGAAATAGAAAGTAATATATTATAATGAATTAATAATTTTATTTGTGCAAATGAAATAGTCAATGACGATCATGCGTAGTTAATTTCTATTGAATTTAGTTAATTTATTTTAGAGATTGTGGCTAGTAGGTGCAGCCAGCACCAGCCAGGTCATAATCATAGTTCTTCTGTTAATTTAAAAATATTTACCGTCACCATTTTAATTGATATAAAGTATAAAGTAACAGAGTAATGGTAAAAAAAAAAATATTACTTTTCATATAGGTATCTGCAAAATTAGATAATAGGTGACTAAAATACCTACAAATATTCTTCAAAGCGTTTAATTTTTTTTTAGCGTTTTACATTTTGGAATTAGAACTTGTTTTTCTCGGTACTCGAGTACATAGAGAAGAATGAGTAGGGCAAATAAAATATAATTAAGCGTTATATGCAAAGAGAAGTTATTATTTAAAATTGAATTTAAAATCAACGAAATTTACGTTGTGTGAAACATTATTTAAGGTCTACAAACCTTGTGTGACTTGGTAAATGAAAACTAAATAAATAAAAACTTATTAATTTTTCTCAATACTCTAACTGTTTAATTTTCAACTCGATAAATATTATATTATTTGGTATGAATTATAAAACAATTATCATTTCGCATATGTAATCGTGAAAACTATACAGGCACAATATATTATTTGGTTTGTCTGGAAATAAATTGTTAAAATCTCATGTCAAAAACACTCGTACAGACGTACAAATCTTACATGATGTTATTTAATAATAATATAAATAATATAATATTATTTCTGTATAAGTGTTCCAATTCTTTCATGTGGCATATCATTTGTTTAAATTTAACCGTACTACACTTTCTAAAATAATACCGAGGTAATCATATATTATTATTTTTAGAAATATTTAAGAAAACTGCCAAAATTGGTGTGAAATATTATGAATAATTTTTTTGTATTTTCGCCATGTATTTTTATAAGAATTTATAAATTATATAAAATATAAATTATTTAATATAATTTATGTTTTTTTTTTTTTTTATTAACAAACTAGTGTAATTACAGTATATCAAATTACTAGTGATGCTAGTATACTACAGACATGCCATCTCAATTAAATATTTGCACAAAAAGTTCTTATAGTTCTCAAATAATTTGTTTAATAATTTAATTCAGTGTCATCTAAATAAGTAGGTAATCGTTCAAAATGTCCAAAAATGTTTAAAGTGATTGTATTTATTATGTTTGCAACATCTTACTAACACTAATAAAAGGTTAGCCTACAAATTAATAATTTTTAATCTAATAAATTTTATCGATATCATCCTATTTCGGACCATATAATTATATTTATTTAATAATAATATTTGAAATATATAACGGATAGCGGTTGTTTTCTTGTAAATAATACTGACGTAGATGGAAATAATGTATTCGTCAGTTTATTTATGTAGAATTTAAATATTTATGATTCGTGTATTTTCGAAAAATTTCTAATCGAATAATAATTTGGGTTTATATTTTAAAAATTATTGTAATGTGTTGTCTAAATTAAGTCTGTATATCTAGAACTGTTTAAAAAAAAAAGAAAGAAAGAAATGTACTATTACAATATTATAATCAACCAGATTTTCAATAAAATTAAGTCTGTAATAGTGTATTATAAATAGTTAAGTTTTGATCATTCGATTTGGCTTTTAAATTGTTAACTGTACAATCCAAATTTAAACTGTTACATTTTTGTACGTGTATTTATTTTGTGATGTTATGTTTCATTTTTTTTTTTTTTAGAGTATTGTTATATATATATAAAAAAAAAATTATGTTTTAAACAAACGAGGCTGACTAGGATTACTATTTTCAATACTTTCCATTACGAGGCTTCCTTAATATCGCTGTAATCGTCTAGAATTTGTATTTATCACTAAATCTATTACAATTGTACACCGATTTGTATGACTTTATATAGTTTTGTTTGTAAGTTAAGTATACAATAAATAAATTATAAAATCAACTACTATCACTATTATACTCTATGAGTCCTTGTACCTGTAAGTTACAGCAACTGTTAACCATAGGCGTGCTTACTAAGCGTGCCGGGTACGCAGCTGCGAAAAACTACCGGGGTAGGTTAGGTTAGGGTATTGTTTCAGGGGAAAAAAACGTCCAGAAATAAATGAATCGTCAACAACTAGTTATAGATAAATAATAATGAAACAAAATTAGAAAAATTAATAGATATTTTTTATTTAATTTAATTGATAAACAGATATTTTTGATGATAAAAATGAGCTCGATGGAGACGTTTACAAATTATTACGAGGGCAATAAAAAAAAAAAGAAGGTTTTATGTTTTATCGTTATAATTACGTACCTACAATACTAACTGATCTGTTCGATTTTAATCCGTTTACTTCTATACGTTTACCCTACGCTATAAGCTACACCCTATATATAAGCTATTCCCTACGCTTATACTTCCTATCGGCGACTATGTCCCCATGACCCCGACGAATAACGTAAAAAAAAAAAAAATCGACGATCGACACCGGAGCGAAATGGTTTCCGGCGCAAAAATCACGATTATTTTTCCATGGACAGGCAAAAATATGATTTCGCTCGCGAAAAAACGCGCCCACTAATCGTATCTAATATCTATAAGCTATCTATATGCTATCTATATGCTATCTTATATATATATATATAGGCTGTAAATAAATATAATCGGTACTACCTGCGGCCTGTCGGGCTGGTCGCCGGTGTGAGAGGTTCGGTGTTCGTCGTATTGGCTCGTGAAATAAAGTAAATGTATAGTAACGGATACAAATACTGTCACTCGATAAAAACACGATTAAAAAAGTCACGGTTAAAAGTTTGATTAGTCGCCGGCGAGATAAACGAATAACAATCGACAACACTATTACGGATTATCACGGAGAAAAAAAAAAAAAACCGCCGCCGCCGGAGCAACTTTCCGGATCGCCGGACGAACTTTACGGAGCGCTGTCGACACTATACTGATCGGCCAGCGCACACTGTGCGTCGGTGAGCCGCCGTCGATCGGTTGGGTTGCGCGCGCAGCTCGGCGTTCATTGGCCGCGTCAACCACAACGGTATCGCACTGCCGAACGGTTTAAGCCGAACACTCGCTTAAATATTATTACTATTACCATTGATTATATAATAGACAGATAGCCCACGGTATAGGGGTTTTTGGTGACTAAAATTATGTTTCTATTGACTGCCAACAGGTAGCGTTGCATAATTCGACAAATAATATTTAATATAATATTTATATATAATACAGTTTTTGTTCTTATCTCAATGCGAGTTTCCTTGGCGGTGGTCGGTGTATTAAATTGTATCAAACAACCGACCGTCGTTATCGGTGTTTATACCGAAATAAAATTCCGAATAAAACAAGCTCGTCCCGTCCCGTTAAAATGATTAATATACCATTCATTTACCAAATATATGTTATTGATCCATGACAATAATAATAAATATTAAAAATTAATTTTGAACAAAACAGGTAAAGACGAATAATTAAAAGCCATGATTTTCTTTCTCTATCTGTCTCTATTATATAATCAATGCTATTACTATTGTTACGTAATTATACATTACGAACTATCATTATGCTCAGGTACTTGTACTAATAACTGATCCGTTCGATCGTTAAACGTTTCTGGTGCAAAAATCACGATTTATTACGTATAATAGTAAATATAATTTTGGCTACTTCGCGAAAATGGGCCTATTGTAACGGGACTAGAGTTAAATACGATATGTTCAGGGAGGCTTTTAGGCCCTATGAATATTATACCGTAGCGAAATGCCCAGATCTTACTCTCGGGCAATAATAACAGTAATCGAGTCGAGTATATAGTAACGAGTCTATTGACATAATTACAATATGATTTACATAAAAGTGTCCAACGAGTTATACAATAATGAGTGACTGTTACGCAGTCGCATGTTCTCTGGTGTAGACTAACCTGTCCGGGACAGGCTGTCTCTTACAATGTGTGTGTGTATTATGGTTATCGCTGAAGAAGCAGAAGGACTCGTGTGACTATTCGTACATATACTTATATATATATACTATAAGTATACCTATGGTTATACATATAGTGTATATATTTACAATAATGTCTATAATGCCTTTTTTATTATAGTAGGTATATAAGCATAATATAATGGTTACACTATGATCGAAGGGAGAGTGTCATTTATGTTGGATTTTAAGCGTCCCCGTGTACTATTTGTACGCATTACTGGCACATGAGAGTTTGATCGGGAGACTATAGTGTGCCCCTCCGCTTAAACCAGCGATATATACATCGGAAGGGCGTACAATTTCACGTGGGGATATAGTGACAGAGCGGCATGGGAACTATAGCTATGTCAATCGCTTTACGTCAGTGTTAACCCACATAAAAAGAGACTGCCGTGCCACTGTACGGAGTAAAAAACAGTAAACCACACAGCACACTACACACCTTCACAAGTACAAACGGCTCGAGTCGTTAAATACATAAAAACTGAACTAACTTAACCGGTGATGACAATTAAAACACACGTCGTGTATCTCTTATGCATATTTTAAATATAATGTTTAAAAAATACTGACAAAATTATTTCAAAGACTTATTCTATACGGATCGATGTGTTAGTGTCCCACTTTTCCCAGCGTTGTGTCAGTTTTGGGATTAGAAGTGATCTGTTGCATGGAAACTATACACTCATTGATGCACGTTTGGAGATCACGTAACCTGTGTAATTGTACTAGCCTCAAAATTTTCATCGCCTTTTTAACAGCTTGGTCATTGGAATCGATTTTATGGCCCTTTACTTTATCTAAAGGGAAAGCCTCGCCCTACAAAAATAAACATACATTTACAACCGAACATGGAATAAAACCAAAGAATTAAATTTAAATCAAACGCATTTTTACCTTGGGCAAGACAGCAGATGGATTTTTTATTGCCTCTACATTTAGCCTTTTCACAATAAATGCATGTATAGCTTCTAATGTCATTATGTGATCAGGATGCTTAGAAATATTCAGTAAATCAGCGATTTTCTCCACACCTTTCTTGAAATCATCACTGTTGACTGAAAACAAAATTAAAAACTTTTATAATAATCTAATATTAAAAATAACTCTCTGATAAAATTTTATGCCAACATAAATTACATATAAAATACTTCAAACCATATTAAATTCATCTGATTTATCACTATTTTAAAAATATAATAATAAATATGTTGTTTTTAACTCGTACTTTATTATTGATAATTACATCCGTGAAATTCAAATTATTCAAATTTTTACATTATACAAAGCTTATTAAATAAAAACGTTACATTGAAAATGAAAAATATTAAATGTAATAATTAATAGATGAAATGTGATTGATGTATCGAAAAAGTAATTTTTTTTCCTCGTGTTAACATAATGTAAATGTTAACACATTTAAAAGTATATTTTCAAAGTATTAATTATACTTTTTTTTTGATATGTAGACATAATAAAATTATAGTTTTATGTAACTTCATATAGTTAAGGAAATAAAAAATGTTTATAAAACTAAATATTAGCAAATTCAGAAACAATATCCGACACTATAATGTTTTGTTAGATAAGTATAAGCATTACCGTCAAGGTTATCGATTGGATTATCAGATTGTATGATCATTGGAACATCGGTTGTAGCTTCAAGAGCCGTTTTGGTTTCAGATTCAAACTTACTTTCTAGAAAATAAATAAAACAATTTTAATTTCAATCGGAGAACTTTTGAGAAAGAAAAATAAATTATATAAACTTACTTTGGTCATTATACATTTTTTTGACCGCCCTACCTAATAGCCACTCCAAATGATCTATATTTTCAGTACTTTTAATCGGACTAGAACAAGATGTACAGTATTTTTGGAATGACGTTTCCCATGTTGAAGAATCAATATTCTGTAGGTCTGTTCGTTTATCTGATTCATATATCTGTAATATATTTTCTTCCAACCACAAAATCAACATACGGAAGCATCTTTGATCTAAAGAATTCAAATAATAGCATAATATGTAATACAAATATTAAACATTGATTTTATTTACCACGACTATACACGTTTAACAATTTTAAATTAGAAAAAATGCATTAAACACGTATGTAATTAACTAATATACATTATATGACTGTATTTGGCCCATACGCTATATTAATCATTTTGAAATTAAATATTTATTCTTATACAAAGTACCTAACTTATTAAAGTAGTATCATTGAAACTTTTAATCAAATATGGTACAAAAGATAATAGTTACTCCATAGAAATAGTTTTAAAGGTATTATTTCAATGATTAATGTTTACCTTTATACGAGGTAAAATGTAAAATCAGTCAATATAATTCCCAAATTTTAAATAAAATAAAGTTATAAGTATTAATTAGATATTGATAACGTTTTATTTTCAATTTAAATCTACGAATAAAACCTGAATCGAATTTCACAATTAAAATAAATTGTTATGTACGTAAAGAACTACCATGAATAAAATACATTTGAATTTTAAAACATTTTTTAACAAATTAGAGTCTAAAAATGTTAAGATTTATGTTTCTTAGTTGAAAATGTTCTATAACACAAGCTATAATAAACTGAAATTTCCTATGAAAGAGACGACAAGTATGAGTCTCATTATTTTTAACATTTTTCAATCAATAAGTTGAAAGTACCTACTGTTGATTAATATTTTTTGAACACAAAATTGAGCAAAAAGCTGCTGCTAAAATAGTTTTATTGCGATAGCAATCATTTTATTGTAATAAACATAAAACGTTATACGGTACTTTAATATATATAAATTGGTTATGATCAGACTGAATAGAACGTTTCTGACGACGTTTTTTGTATTGAAATACATTTATTTGAATCCTACTGTTGACTAGGTATTACGTACCGTCGCCGTCGTCTTCGTAGTACTTGACCGCTTACGAACGGAAAAAAACCAACGTTATTATAAACCTACGTCGTGATTATACGCCGATCGCGTGAATCCGATCGATTCAACGCAAAAACCATACGCATTTTTAATAAAACATTAAATTTTAGACTACTAATTATGAAAACGATTCGAGTCTTACCGTTCGCGTCGAACACCGATGCCAATGGGTATTCTATAGCCTTCAGCTTGCCGACAAACATCGCGACGAAATATTCGCTATTGAAATTCTAACTTCGGAGCGGTCGATTACGTTCGAGAATCTCGTAGACTCGGTTATAGTCGATCGCAAATTTTGTAATGAAAAATATTTCGCGATCGATTTTGTAATCGACGACGAGATAAGCCGGTCCGTAATATTGATGATAACGTTAGTATCAGCCTCCGCGGCTGTTGATAATTTCGTCGTCGCGGGGCGGCGGAGGTGGCGCCAAACGTTGGGAGTTTTTTGAAAATGTTTTTCTTTTTTTCGTACCTTTTGATTTTTCCACGCGATTTCATTGGCAATAATTACACTCGAAACGTAACGTGCGAGCGCAATACATATAAAAACTGGGCTTTATATTTTATTTTATTATTGTTTCTATTATTTTTACATAATATCATAAACATCTAATCGTTTCGTCAACGGTGTTGTACGCGTTTGTATTCAACAACGCGATCGTATAATCAATCCGTGTCTCTAATGAGCGTATTTAAATGAGAAATTACGATT
Organism: Drepanosiphum platanoidis; assembly: GCA_948098885.1. NCBI lineage: Eukaryota > Metazoa > Arthropoda > Insecta > Hemiptera > Aphididae > Drepanosiphum > Drepanosiphum platanoidis. Next base: position 799,340 of record OX402540.1, read on the forward strand.
ATAGGGGCGATTTTTCGTCGAGTAAATATTAATTTAAAAAAAAAAAAACAAGATATTCAATTTCGAAGGAAATCCATAAGGTAATATGATAATTACATTGTTAATATATTAATTACAATGACAATAGAATCGATGGAAAAGCTCGAATCGAGTAAAATATTTCGTCGTAATGGAACGAATTTAAAGTTTAAAATCGGAATAATCGAGAACAATAAGTCGATAATATCCGTTCTATATAGTTGTTATATCTGACCGCGTAGAAATGATGACAATGGTTCGCGCCGTTTTCTCCGAAACAAACAAAATTCCAAAACCATTCCACCGCATTCGGTCGAAATCAGTTAAATTCGCATAGCGCAATCGAAATTTCCAGCACAGTCGACCCCATCGAGCCGACGAGAAACGGCATGTTCGGATTACGGTGAGCGTTTCTTCTCGGTGGAAAACGAATAGTCGAAACGACTAGACTATTATAGTTTTTCACTCGTGTGTTTTTTTGTTTTTCGCGTCATTTCTCCAGAAAGCTCGCCTCCGTCGTGGTAGGTCAGATCGCCCGGAAATGCCGGTCGTCGTCCGGTCTGCGGCCTAGGGCCCGGTGTTTGTTCGACGCGTCCGAGCTGTATCCTCCGCCGGTGTACCGCGCGCGTCTCAACTACGCGGACGTGATGGACGTGGCGTTCAGCGACGGCGGCCGGGCCGGGTGCGAGGACTTTCACGCGCACGTGCTGACGCTCATGAAGGACCTCAAGACGTTCAACGCGAAACACCTGGCCGACGGCACGGCCGAATCGCCGTTGTCGCACTGGACGACGGACGCGATACGCGGCGGCCCGGACGTGTGCGCGCCGAAAAACCAGAAGAAAGCCGCCGCCGCCGCCGCCGCGGAGCCGAAAACGGCGACGCTCAAAACGGGACTCGTTTTCAAGCCGGGCGACTCGCCGCCGGTCGTCGAGAAAGGTTTCATCGAGATCCCGTCGCGGCCGAGTAGATTCAAAAACGTCGTCAACCCCATTGTTGTCGTTGAAAAACCAGACGAGAAAAAATGATTCGAAAAACGACGGCACGAATAACAATAAAATTATTACTAATAATTGTAAAACGGTGTGCGCGCGCGTACCGTTGAAAACAATAAAAAAAAAAAAAAAAAACATTAAAAATCCATTTTTCAAATCGTAGAAAATGTTCTCGTAAAGAGAAAAATCCGATTAGAATTACGTGTACCCCTGAAATCGAACGAAAATAGGAAAATATCGAAATCAAATGCAAATGATTTTGCCAATGAACAGAGAAGCCTAAAATTAATTTTATCGAATGATCGAAAAACATTAAAAAAAACGCACTTCTCGACTTTAAAGAATCGACGTTTTCTCGAGAAAAACATATTATTTATTTAGAAATTTTAAACGGGCCAAGCCCAATATATACGAACAATTTACAAGTTGACAAGCGTGCAATACAATTATTACAAATTAGACAAATTTATATTATTTTTAAAAGATTATTATTGTAATACAGATGAATACCGTATTTATTTACAATCTATTTATAGGGGCATTTTTAGCATAATTCGTGCGTTGAAATGGCACACGAAACGTTACCTATTTCTTATAGTGGGTATTTGATTTCAAATTCGATTATTTTCATCTTTACGACTTTCGTTTGAAACCTAAATCACAATTTTCTCGAACACACCGTCTATTACTGTAGAGATTACGTCGTATCTACTCATTTTAAAAAAAATCGATGAAAATAATCTGATCGATCAGAACGAAATTATTACTGTTATTGATGTTATAAAGAAATATCACATTTATTTGTGTGCGCATATTTTTATTTATATCGACAGCACTTGGAGATTCTATTATTTCAATCGGGTAAGTAGTTGTAAGTATTAGCTACTTTTAATATTTTAAGTTTAAACCGTGGCATATTATAATAACGACACGAGACAACTTACATTTCAGAAACCTGTTGCTTTATTGAATAATTATGTAAAACTCAAGGTGTTATTATAAAGTACCTCCGTCATCCGTACTAAATAATTCTCACGACGATTTATCCAATTTATTTCGCTTGTCCTCCATGCACATCGATGATATTTTATTGTAAGTATTTTTTTCAATTAAATTCGAATAATGCGAAAATAATAATGCTTATAGTTTTTACTGTGCTTGTAAAAACAAACATTTCGATTGCAAACTGTGTAAAGCGCGATGCCTATAATGTATATTATGATGTTAAAAGTAAGTTGTAATTTTATTTCAATCGAAAGTTAAAAACCAATAATTGATAATCGACAGTGATGAGAGACGTACTCTAGGAAAGTTTATCTTTTAACAGATTAGGTACACCGTGTGTACCCCGTACACGTGTAATTATCGGTAATTTTTACTTTAGCTATTCAATCGTATCACATATTTTATCGACACTACCTATATAATTATTCATAGTAATATTTATTAATTTTTTTTTCCTTCTCCCAACTATATATCAAATACGTTTATTTGTTTTTTTCGCGGATCGGTTGTAGTAATTATTTTAAAAAAAATACATTAATCTCGAGTATTTTATGTTTCTTTTTATTCTGTCTCTCATTTCCCCCACCGTATGCATTTAATATAGAATAAAAAGTCACAGCCTAACACATAAACCATTAAAACAGTAACAAATTGAGCCGCTCATTATTATTATAAAACTATTTGCTAGACAAGAGCACTTCAAATCGAAAACGCATTGATAACAAACGATGGCGTGTGTAAAATCTGCCTTTCAATAATATGATATTATATGCAAATTACATAACGAAACATTCGACGAAATTCTCGTGAAACGCGTATATATTATGCCTACAAAGTACAGTAAATCATAACGCCAAAGTAGAAATCATGACACATATTATTGTAAATACGTGACCGGATATTGTGTTCGACGACGAATATTTTTTTTAGCGATAAGATATTATTACTGTAAATTAAAATAATAATCGTCGACGGCGTAAAAATTAATTAATATTTTATAGTAATTTTTTTTTTTTCAATGTTTTATACGCGCAACATAGTATTCGGGTTACAGTTTTTTGAATTATTATCGTATTCGGTACGATATCTTACAATATTTTGTAAAATCGTACGTTTCTGTATTATGTCATCTCACACGGTTAATTGGTATACTTATTGATTTTGTAATACTGTACAAATTATCACTATAATAGGTACCTATGAAATTATGAGATTATGAGACGAGTGTTTTTGTATTAAAAGGATGTTATCGGTATCCGGACAAATCGTGTATTGTTTTAAAAGAAAAAGAATTACTTTACAATAACGTTACGACGCACGGGTGGTTTTGGTATATTATAATATCAAAGCGATATCAATAGTCCGGCGGTCGCACTTGCAATCGCTCGTTTTTATTACATTTCTACGATTAGCATACTACACACACACACACACACACACATCGGTCGTGTCCTTGGGGCTGCCCATAATATTCGACGAATCGCACGCACCTTTCCTCAATACTACTACTACTACTACTTACACGTCTTGATCGGTGGCATTTTCAGTTATTACGTTAAATCGCTCCTTGGGCAGTATTATAGTATGCCCGCGAATCAGCAATATATCATAGTCGGGCTGTGTAACAATTATTTACAGATAATTGCACTCGTGAATACATAATCTCATACGTCATATTATTAATATTATTAAATCGATCGCATAATTAGGTGATATTCGAGTTACACGAATAGAGTAGTAGTAGTAGTAGTTATACGAATATTATTTATTTTTGCGAGCGAGTCACACAAGCCTGAATTAGGTACAATTTTACAAGTTCTATATTATTTTTAGAAAAATCGGATCGCCGAGCATCAGACCTATGTCCTATGACGTGGGTAAAAGTTGACGGGACGGTATAGATTATCGTCGGGACGTCGTCGACTACCGCATCGAAACGGGCCTTTTTTTCCCCATATTGTGTAGTCGATTCGTAAACTACGATAAAACTGTTTACACGAGTACATCGTACGTAAAACAACTGTGATCGATAAAAAAAAAAAAAAATACAACTACGCCTATTACACAAAGTACGTCAATCACCTAAAACGAGATTATGATAACGTTGCTTGTACAGAAATTACACAAATAGGTACTCGTATTTCGCAATAATTATTCAATGTACGTATATATCGAAATTTCACTCGAAAAAGATGCCATAATTGTTATATTATTGAATTTAATTATGTCGCGTGAACAATAAGAGGCGTAGTATTACCTACGTGAAAACGTGAGTTTTATCATTATTTCGTAATAATCATCACAGTTTACCACAGATTGAACTCAAAATATACTTGATGAATTGATTTATTTCCGTGTGAAAAAAACACGATTTTTTTTTACTTAATTTTATTCCCTCCAACAGATTATAGCCGCGTTGTTAAACATATTGTCCAACGAGACGGGTTTTTATTCGTAAAAAAAAAATAAAAAATACTCGGCTTATTTGTGTTTATTCTACGTTTTTATACTCGAGAGCGCACCCTGCATGTCACCACTATTATCTAGTCACTAGATTCTAGTGGGTGGCTGCACTCTTCAAAACTGTCAAGTCGGAAAATATTTTTAATTTTAATTGTTGTTTTTTTTGCATATTTACTCGTCTCGTTCTCGTGTGAGAAAGGTATTTTATAAACTGTACGGATCGAATGATTACTGTGAAAATAATAACAGAAACATTCGGTCGACTAAACGAGAACTCTACAAGGTACAATAATACGTACGTACCTATACGACAATACAGACGTAAAAAAAAATGTCTTTCGTAATATATGCTGTTTTTATTTTTCTTTCTTTTCGCGTTTTATTCATGCGCATTGTTATATTTGGGAATTTAAAATAGGTAAAAAACCGATTTACTATTTTATTATTTTTTTTCACCTACGTCACGTAACAATTCGTTTCCGAATCTCCGAATACATCGGAGAAGAAATGAATAGAACGACTCGCGTCAGGTTTATATATATTATTGTAATCTCAAACGATCGATGTTTCTCGGCGAACAATGAAATACGACTGAAATTCTAATTCTTTTATAGTCGAGTGAGTGAACCTGTAAGAGTTCAGTGGAAATCGGTCGATTTTTAAATCTCTCTCGTACAGAAAAATAGGCTTTAGGTAGCCGTATAGTATAAACGCGCTCTACTAAAACGCGCGCGTCATAATAGATATTATGTAAAAATATGCAAAATAAAACAGTTTACCCGCGCTTCGTCGCCATCTATGCGCAATTCGAATTCGTATTCAATCTAGCCGGGAATCTACTTTTCGGACCGCTGTAAATGAATGGGAAAAAAAAATGAAAAAAAAGACATGCAAATGCGTTTGAAATCCGACTCGATATATTTTATTCCGACATGAAAGTCGTCCAACGAAAAAATTATGGAATAAATTGTTTCACACTTACTGCGCTATTTCGAATATGGATACGAACGTATATAGCCTTGAACCGCCGCCGTACAAGTAATATTATACTATTACACTGCCAACCATTCCGCGTTTCATTTCCTATAGGCGTCGAATAATACAATTTATAGAAATTCAATATAATATATATATTAAAATATCGCGTCCAAGAGCGAGTTTCGTCTCATCGATAACGAGCTTTTTCGAGATATACGTGCATATTATTTTACACAGTTTATACGTACACGCACCACAGACTCGCAGTTCGCGTCTCGCTTACACAAAAATGCACTTTTTATCGTTACGAATTTTCATATTTTTCGTATATAAACGATGGAGAGAATAAACCACTGTTTTTACACACAAGATTTCATACAATACGTAATAATTAGGGCTCGGATTTTGTAGCAAACGCTTCTTTTGAGAGGTGTGTGGTACAAAGATAATTCTCATAGATAAATGCGTTTTGAATCGTTCTGATTTCAATGAAGTAAACTTTTTTTTGCTTTTTTTTGCTTTTTTCCACAAAACTTGCTTTTTATTGCTTTTTCCCCTATTTGGTTATTTTTTTCTTAATTTTTACATATTTTTCTTGAAAATTTAACTTTTTTTTATGTATATTATACTTGGACTATAAATCATTATTGCCAGAAATTTTAAAACCAATGAAAAAACCAGTAATAAACGTATGAATGATAAAATAACTATCGTTATTGTGCCAAAATTGTAATGAATAATCATAACAGTATAATTGGATGGATAACATCGGAGCGATGTGGAAAGGTCTTTTTCTACGTATAAATATAATATATTAGCAGCACCCAATAGAATGAGTTTTAATGAAAGTATCTTGACCAAATATGTGGTCGTAAATTCCTTTTTTTAATATTTAATTTTATGTGTAATTGAAATTTGTTTTTTTTTAGAATTAAATTTAATAAACGCTTCTTTTTGCTTTTTTCGGCTACTTCAAATGCTTTTGTCAAGGATTTATTTTGCTACAAAATCCGAGCCCTAGTAATAATGAATGATCGAACGATTTGAACATTTTTAGCTCTCGATATTGATCGTTGTACATTTATCCGTGAACCACCGCGTTGTTGGCCACGTCTAAAATATTACATAAATATATTTATTGTTTGATGCCAATCAATGCACCGCTCATAATTTTATCTGAAAATAGATAAATATTACACTTCCATGTAATTATTAGGTAAGTACTTATCTAATCGACCGACCCATGAGGTTAAAATAAATAACGTACCTGCGCCTGTGTGCATAAATAATTCGAACGGCTAGAACGTTAGGGACAAATTGAACTAAATTTCATATAAAATTACCATATACAGCTCGGATTTGTTTGAGTAATAACTGCCTAGTTGATAATCGACAGAGTACGCGACACTATATTTTGTTCAAGCTATTCGAGTAGTAAAGTAGTCGATTCATTTTCGATATCAATCGTTACCTAATAACAAGTATAGTAACAGCATAGATAAATCGTCGGAAATCAATCGAAACAGTAAGCGACGAGTAATAAATTAATAATCATCACTGATAATACACACGTTTGTGCTATTGATTTAGTAATAAGTCGGTCATACGCGAGAGTATTTTTTATTTTTTTTGACAGTTTTCGTAGTCTAGAACACTATCGATTCGGAACGACAGTCAGATAATTTGACATTTTAAAAAGCTCCGTGATGTATGAAAACCGTTCAAAAATATCCATTGAAAACTGTTCAGATTCATACAGATCATAATATATTTCGATATGAATTTATATTAGAATAAATATAATTAACCGAGTGTAATCCGATTATTTAATAAATAAATAAACGCGAATCAAATAGTCGATCGATAAATTATTAGCAAATTAAATTTAAAAAATAAAAATACTTAAAAATCCGAGCCCTATTCATGAGTATTAATATGATTACTTTGTTTATTTATTTTCAATTTTTTTCTAACTTTCGAACGTTACAAGCGGTCGCAGTGAATAATCGTTCTATTTCGGAAAAGTTCAAAACTCCCGAATTGAACGAGATTTTTTCAGTGCCGCAATTATGAATTCTGAGGCCCGTGTGCAAGGATTTATTTAGAGGCCCCAAATTAATAATATATATTTATTACTCGATCTTTGTATTACTACAGAAATTTTTTTAGTATTTTTTAGTACTATAACTTAAATATTTGACGGATTCGCGGAACCGATCAGAAGAATAAATTATGTAAATTTATAAAAATTCGAGCTTCTAAATACCTCCTCTATAAATTAGTATAACGAATAATCAAAAAAATAATAAACAACTTAATTCAGTGATCCAAGTCTAGTATCCATACAATAATTATTTGAGAAATATTTCGCAATAACAGAGAGGGGCCCCTGCGACAATGACTATTATTCTACAAATTATGTCATACTTTATAATATCATTTTCGTAATTTTATTCCTATAATAATTTGTACGTTTTACTATAAAACCGAATGATATTAATTATCATCTACTTATGCTAATAATAAATTCATTGAAAACAATATTACAAAAAAACGCAAAAAACTTTCGAGGTACGAGCCACGAGGAAGTAAAGAATACCAATATGTATAGGCTAAATTCATTTTGAAACTGACAATCTTCAATTTTTAGCTTATGGTTTGGTGGGAGGCCCGTGTGCATCGCACACCTTGCACACCCAATTGTTGCGGCACTGGATTTTTTCCACGTCGTTTAAATAGGGAAATTCTTGGGGAAAAAGTTCGACTGCATTGTCATAATCAAGGCTCGGAACTTTAGGCATTTGCATATTTGTTTAGAAAGTGCATATTGAACTTCTAGTTCGATACAAATTTGATCCATAGTATGTATATTCCAAACACAACAATTTTTGTTGCATAATTTTGCATATTTCGTTATTTTTTGTACGAATTTGCATATTGTAGGTTTTAGAACATTTTTATGCATATTTCATAGATTTAACGAAAACAATATTTCTTCCTTACAAATTTATAGTTAACAAAAAAATATTAGATATATTACAAAATAAATCCATTGAAAAATACGTCAACGGCTATTTTTGTATTGCTCCCAATGCATATATATTATGCAATAATATTTATATCATTTCTAGTACTGAGAACTCGAAATAGTGACTGCCGATCGGCCGGCCCGTATTTATTGTTATCCAAATGTACCACGGCATTCATATATTCTGTACCATGATATAAATAAATTATATAACCTAGGTAATTTGTAAAGAATTAAGTTTAACCATTAGGTCGTTTTCAGTATTTGTTTGTATATTTATTTATTATTCAATAAATTGCATATTTTTGCATATTTCCCAAATTTTTTCTGCATATTTTACCGCATATTATGATGTTTTTTAACGCATATGTATGCGCATATTTGAGTACTTTTTAGTGCATAAAGTTCCGAGCCTTGGTCATAATATAATATGACGCATCGAGGCGGCGGCGGCGAGTGGAAAAGAGTCGGCGGTCCGGGCGAGAGCGGTGTGCGGACGACAGGAACGACGACGCGAGTATGGTAGTTTTTTTTTTTTCCCCCTCTTCACTCGCTCCGTCGTCACCGCGCGGAAACGGAACGCGCCCGAACAATAATAATAATAATAATAATAACGACGATGACGCCATCAACGGCGGCGGCGGCGGCGGCGGCGGCGACGACAACGACGCGGCGGCGGCGGCGGCGACGACAACGACAACGACGGCGGCGGCGGCGGCGGCTGCAACGATAACGACAACGACGCTGGCGGCGGCAACGACGACGACAACGACAACGGCGGCGGCGGCGCCGAAATATCCGCCGATAACGCGGAGGAATCGTCGAAAACACGCACACGGTCGTGACGCGCGTGCCTCTTATCAGCCGCGTTATCAGCGGACAGCCGTCGCGGAATGCACTGCACATAACGTCGTCGGCGGCGGCATGACCTCATGAGAAGCACGTTGATTTGTTTTTTTTTTTTTTTCGTCTTCTCTCCGCTCGTTCGTTTTACGTTTTTATTTCCTCCTCCTCCTCCCCGCCCCCTCCCTCCACTCCTTCCCTCCGCGGACGGCAGTCTCGATCGCTCGCCGCTCGCAGTAGTCTCGCGCGCGCGATACGCACATAACAATTTTATAATTATTACTATTATTATTATTATTATTATTATTATTATCATTATCATCGCCGTCGTCGTCGTCGTCGTCGTCGTCGTTATTATTGTTGTAATATTATATTATTTTTATTTTTTTTTTTCCGTTCGCTTCGTGTTCGACTTTCCGCCGTCGTGTCCGCCCGTCCGTCCGTCCGTCCGTCAGTCGTCACTCGTCCGAACGGCGTAGCGTCTCGTGCCGCGCGCGCGTGCGATTTCCGTCCGACAACGTGGTTTCTACTATCGCTGTTGTTGTTATTATTACTACCGTCGTCGTCGCTATTTTTTTTTCCTCGTTGTTGTTGGCTCGCCGTCCGAACGAGAGCGGCGGTCGCGAACACACCTACGACGCACATAGCCGGCGCGTCGTCCTTTATTGTGCGTCCAAACGTCGTGGCATCGTTTTTCCGCCGAATTTCGTCGTCTCTCTGGCCCCTTTCACTGTCGTTCCACACTCTCGCTCCGTCCGTCTCTGATCATATAATGCATTTCGCCTGGCTGCCCGTCGCCTGACACGCCGCCGCGATGGACAAGAACGTCGTGACCGAGGACGACATCAGTTCGTTGATCGGACACTTTGCCAAGGAAACGTTCAAGTGCACCAACAGCGATACATTTGTAAGTCATCGTCCCTTCGGACAACTTCAACGTTCGTATCGCCCATCCGTTGTCCACTAACCGAACGACGTCGGTCTTTTCGTCCGTGTCTTTGTCGATCATCGTTATACCCCGAGAACGTTATTTCCACATCGCTCGGCAATCGATTCGCTAACCTAACGCCTAGTTTATTCCGTATCGGCTCTTCGGTTTTGCTAAAATGTTTCATTTCAAACGCATTAGGTATTTTTACTAATACCATATGTCTGGCCTTTGGTATGACCTTTATTTTGACCCGATAATGAACATTAGCCAATACTGATTTTCTTTTTTCTTTTTTTTTATCATTGCTTATGTAGGTAATAATATTTTTTAATCACCTGATAGTTCATTACATGATAAACGATAATTAATTACTATAAATAACATATTTCATTTAAATTATCAGTTCTGATGTATTAAAAAATGATAAATTTTTCATTGAGGAGATTTTTATCAACTTGTCCGTCTACCTAATTATTATTGTTTTTTTTTTTCTTTTTTTTATCAAATCTATTCTGTAAACGCTCGTATTCAAAATAAGTACACACATTGTCTGCCAAATATTTCAGTTAAATACTCTGTTTTATATTTGATGCCAATGTACATTGGTTGGTACTAACTACAGTTTTGAATAATAATTGCACATGGCCCGTTGAATTAAACAAACATTGTGATTAATAGTTTATTTTATCTAATAATTTAAATCGAATATTTTTTTAGGGAATGGATGTAATGGAAACGTGTTTGAATCTTCTGCGATTGGACTATAAATTTATGGTAAGATTTACATACCTTAGTTTGTTAAGTACAATAATTTTTTGCTCCATCAGTGTTTTCATATATTTATGATGATGACTTGAGTTGGTTGGTTCCTATGATTGTACCAGAAAAATTAATTATGTAGGTACAATAGTATCTTTTACATTTAAAATTGATATTTTCATTTACAAAATTTACAATCAAAATATAAAATCAACAATATTGTTCATTTATTACGCTAATTTAGTTCATTTCATCGCCAGTCATAGCATTTATCAATTATATGGGTCAAAAGATAAAGAAATAAAATGAGTTTACTTGCCTGTAACAATAATAATCTAATGAGTTTTGAATATTAATTAATAGTTGGGTACTAACTGACAATCAAATTAATAACTGATTTATTATTAGGATAAGGAGAGCTAAATAATTTGTTGTTATAGTTTTATTTGTAACTCATAATATTAAAGATATTATTTTTCTTTGAAAACAAAAGGCGGAATATCTAATAAAAACTTTAGTGTTGAATTTAATAAATTAGAATCATTCTGTACATCATATTGTATGTATGTTTAAAAAAAAAAAAATTTGAATTGTATTGAAAATTTGTATTATATAAAATTAAAATCTCAGTAATAATAATTACTTTTTACTTGAATTTTTGTTTTATGTATTTTGGTAAAATAGTGGTTTTAATTATTTTAATTGTTCTGAGTGAATGATGTTTAGAAAATTAACCATGCGAAATTAAGAGTGATACAATTTAACAATTTATAAATTGTAGTATTGTACATCAAATATTTATTACTATAAATGTTATAATTACTTTAATTGCTATTATTATTCTAACATGATATTTACATATCACCGATGTACTTATTCGAGTAATTCAAATTATTTTTTAGATAATTGATAATAGTAAAGGACGGATTAATGAGCAATATCCACATAAAATACCAATTTTGCAACACGAAAAGTTTCCTAGAGGCCAAAGAACTTCTTCTAGTTCGGTTGATGATGTATCGCCAAAAGGAAACGGCAACCGGAAAAGAAACAGTTTAGGTGCTCCATCGCCAAATGGCAATTCATCACCAGAACCCTTCGTTCAATCGCAGTCACCAAGGCTTAACAGTCCGAAAAAAACAAGTGATACTATTGGTACTGATATTGTATCAATAGACACTTTGATCAATGAAGCTAAATTTGCACGATGTCGTAATCGTTTTGTTGTACCTGTAATATTATACCAAGGAAAATATATATGCAGGTAAAATTATAATTGATTTGCCTACCTTTTTTATTGTGATAATAATTTTATGAAAAATTTTTAGATCTTCTACCATAGCAAGAATGACAGAAATCGGTTTGGGAACAGCTTCTGAAAAAGGCCTATCTTTTGAAGAATTTCGACAGCTGGATAAAAAAAGGAAATGTGATGTTGAGTTACTAAATGCTTGGAAAGTTGGCACTATTATCGACTTAATGGTAGAAAATGCAAAGCAAAAATATTTGTTTGCGTAAGTATTAATTGAATGAAGTAATCAAGTTTGGATAAAATTTTCAACCTCTATGTCAACATTTATCTGTCATTTATCAATATTTATTTTTAGTGTCACATCGTCAGAAAAAGTAGACGATACTCAAAAATATGCCGTGTTCCGAATTATACCTACACCATATCCCGGTTGTGAATTTTTTCTTGATTTCAAAAAAAACAATTATAATTCTGAAGGATTAATGTTTGATTGGTCTGATCCATCAATCGATTCAACACTTAATGTGAAGCCTAATCCTGCTGTTGATCAGCTTGATATCCAATGGAGTAAATACAAGGTAAAATATTAATAATATTTCATTAATTACTTTATGTATAATAATTTTTGTGACAATAATATTTGACACAAAATAAAAAAAGCTTTAATTTATCAACATTGACTTTAACTCTAAGGTAAACGGTAATTGTCAGATATTATATTTAATTGAAGTGATCATAACAATGTGTCAATGATATTTAAATTATTAATTTATTAATTTCAATTGTAAAGGTGTCTAATATATTTACATGTATATCAAATGTTTTACAGGAATGGGATTTACGGCAACTGACAGAAAATTACTTAAGCTTAATGTTAAAATATGTTTGGTGTTCGTCAAAAGGAATATTGATACATTGCATTAGTGGCTGGGATCGAACACCAATGTTCATATCCTTATTGAGAATGTCCTTGTGGGCTGACGGAGTTATTCATAAATCGTTATCTCCTAGTCAGATTTTATACTTGACCCTTGGATACGATTGGTATTTATTCGGACACAACCTAGAGAATCGTCTTGAAAAAGGAGAAGACATCATGCATTTTTGTTTTCATTTCCTCAAGTATATATTCAGCGATGACTTTAAAACACCTTCTATGCCGTGAGTTAGGATGTGCATTCTGATAAGTAAAAAAATTTGTTACTTAATGATTTTCTGATTTTAGTTCTGCTGCTACTGCACCAAACAGTCCCAAATATTCCTCTTACGTGGGTGAATTTGACTTGACTGATTTAGACCAGTTAGATATTCGTTCACGAAATAACAGTAACGGCAGGTGTGTAAATGATCATCTGACATTTTTTTAGACTTGACGTTGATTTAATATGTTGATTTTATAGTAATGAAGATTTAACAAATGGAAAGTCTTACGATACTTTGGATGATTATAATTCACAGTTTGATTTTGAACCATCAGCGACAGCGAAATTAAAACCAATCAAAAAACCAGCAGAAAAGTTTTCAATCAAAGAGACAATATATGAAATGGAAGACATTGAAGACATCGAGGAAGACGATTTCATTATGTCCGACGAAGTCGAAACAAAGCGATACAAATGTTCATCACCTCGTAGGCGGCATCGTTCCGTTAGGTCTCCAGATTTGGAATTTGAATATGACGATTGTGATTTCATATCGAATGTGGATAGAACAATGCCTGTCGATATGCCTGCCTCACAAAGGCATATTAGAACTTATTCTAACTCGAGCGAGACTGATGAGTGAGTTGATCGCAACAACTCAAAAATCAAATGTAAATGTTATTGTTTTCAGATGGTCGATGGTCACTCAAACTGGTAGCCTAAATGGAAACGATACGTCCGAGAATAGATTTCGCCCTATTTCATCGTGAGTAATATCAATGTTGATCTATTTTATTTTGTATAATAATTTTTCTTTTTTCCGCAGGAGAGAAAACCGGCTGTCTGCCGTAAGAGAACTGTTCCATAAATGTTATAGTACATATGGATACAAAACTGATGGTCCTGAAGGTATTTTAAGTAAGCTATTGTTTTGATTATTCGACCACATATTTCATGTAAACCGCATTTAGTTTTAACGGTATTATAAGTAAAAACTATATGACAAAAATGGTCAGTGGTATTGTACTGGGCTACTGTCACAAATGTTCAAACGAACCAAGTTAATTTATCAAATTTATTCATTCTGTTAGGTTTGTTTTAACTATTTGTTAATATTTTAGTGTGTATGGGAAATAAGCGATGAAAACAGCTCTTTTGAAAGTATCATTTTTCAAAAAAATATGTAAAAAAAATAATTTATGTTACTGCGCTGTAAAAGTGCCCATTGAGATTGGCAATTTTTCTGTTTAAAACCATTTCTATACCTATTTTCTGTATTGAAAACAAAATTCATTAGATTTACCGTTTAATTTGCATATATGTATGTATATTATACAATTTATATCATTGTTTTTATTACCGTTAATAATTTATACTATCATGTTTTCTCAAGTCGGTATCAATAACTTTCCAAAGTATAAAATAAACTTTTTATAATAATTGTTTGATTGATAAATGAACAATACAGGGAAAATGTGTCATAATTTTTTTCTAATATTAAACTAATTTGAAATTTGCAAAACGTAAATATTTTTTTATGCATTACACGCTGTTTCGTGTGTTGTATTTTACATACTACATATTGTAGAAAAATAATTTATTGTAGTTATTTATAATAAACTGTATTTAAATAAATGAATGTGATAACAGAATTAGTTATTTTCATGGTGAATAGTAATCATTAGCATGTTTGGAGTTTTTTTGATTTCTCATATGATTTCGTTTACACTTGTCTACATCCCCCGTCCCACGAAAGAAAGGCACCGTTTCGCGCAAGTTGAGTGATTGAGCTTACCGACTGCTGCTGGGTCGTCAATCTGATAATCTGAACAAGATCATGTTTCACGACATACAGCAAAGTTATGAAAGTTAGACGAAGTGCGACGTTGGGTATGCGCAAGACTGACGTTAAACTGCGGTACCTTTCTTTCTTGGCACGTATTATTGTGATATTTTCATTTATAAATATTTAATCTTTCACTATAGTTGTTTTTTATTTAAAAAAAAAAACATGACAAAAGAACTTTTAATGCAAATTTGAACTATTTATACACTAAATGCTGAAAATAACAATAATGAATAAAAAATAAAAATTACATATCATAAAATGTAAAGAATTCACTTTAATAAATAACTATTATGACATAATTGATTATAAAAGACGATGAAAATCCTTTTTCACGGTTAGGATCTTTGAGTAAATCAAAACCAAGAACTGATTTACTAATTATTTGCACTTTATACGATTTTTACTGTTATTGGCTTTCCTTGACGACGATCGGTGATCGGTTAGATTTTATGTATCCGATCGTCCATAGTAGGTAATGAAATTAATCATAAATAAATCTATCATAATACTCTTTTTCATAACTATAATCGCGTTGGAAGTATACTGATTATGTTACCACATTCTGAGTCCGGTTGAAAATATCGATTGTTTTGCTTTTAATACATTTACGTTTTGTTGTATTTATTTTTTCTTTTAGACGTTGTTACTGTTTTCGTTAATTCATTATTGGAAAATCTATTTGTTTTATTTTTTTGATTTTATTGTAAATTGTTTTTCTTTTTAATTTTAATTATGTTTCGCTTATTTTATAATATTTATTATTTACATAATATTAAAACGATAAATCGCCTTTTAGTTTGTTGTTTATAGTAATATTGTATTGAAATTGATTTTTCATATAATATTCTATTGATATAAGTTAGTAACGTTTATCGTGGGGGTTTGTATTATCGATTTATAATACGTAACATTGATAATTATTATCGAAGTTACGAGATAAAATAATACTATAATTTCCACAAATCATAAACAATACCCAACCAAATTGTAATATCGTTGAAACGTAAGCCAACATAATGTTTTATTCGTTTATTAGTTCTGCGTAGAATTGTGTACCGTTTATCGTGTCCGAGATATTATTTATGTATGCGTTTAGTTTTTTAGAACTCTTAAAAATCTTCCTTTCTTTTTTTTTTCTCGCGAGGTTGATTTATCGAACAAATTATACTTTGGTAGCATAAAATAGACTATATTTTGTTCTTATCATAATATTATATTATAATATATATCGTATTGTTTACAATTTTTATTATATTTATTCAGTTTTAATATGTTAAGAATGAATTTCATGTATTTTTATTTTTTTTTTTCTTTTTCCGTGTAAACGTTGGGATATAACTATATTAAGTATTTTTAATGTAATGCAACAACGCCGATGAATCGTTGGTGCATTGCTATTTTTATTACGGCCTCGCCATAAGAACATCGATGGTGAAGCCAATGTCGCCTGTCGCTTTTCCTGCCTTAATGTGAATTTATTAACGTTACTCTAACAGGTATAATATAGTAATAAGGAAACAAATTGTGAGGCTGTTTTTATTATTATTTTTTTTTTTTTTTTTTTTGTAATTTGTATAGTTTACATTTATTGCCAAGTTCAAAAATTTACATAACCGTTTTGAATGTATAATAATAAAATCCACTAAAAAGCAAAAAGAAAAATCGGTCGCCGCGTGTAAACGGGGTTTTCTTTTCAAAAATATTAATCATCGGTTGTTAAATCAGAGTAATCGATTAAACGTCGAGTCTTTTAGTATTTTTACCGCAGTAGCGCGCGTCGAACCGCCAAGTTTTAGTGATTTTTATTATACGTTTAATTTTTTAATATTTGCCCAATAGTTAGAAAATGCGAAAAGCAATAAACATCAAAGCTCCCATAAAAAAAAAAAAAAAATGCAAACACCAAAATCATTTAAGTTGGACTTCTAAAACTGTGTTCATAGATATTAAGAAGTACTTAATAACTGTAATTTTGTATTATTAGCTCAATGGCTGTGGCGGGTTATTATGACACGTATTGCCTAAAATGTGTCAGTGTCGACATTTAAAATATGTCGTTCGCGCAAAACTATTCAGTTTCTACAGATATAAAATATAATGTTGTTAATATTGTTATTGTGAAACTAATGTTTTTTTTTTTTTTTTTTTTTTTAGTCGTATTATTGTATTTTTTTTTTTCTCTCTCTCTCTCTCTCTTTCTCTCTGTATTGTTGATATTTTTAAGTGTATCAATTTTTGTAACCGTATCGATAGTTTACGCGGAACCTTATTCCGCGACGGATTTTTATTTGTTTCTCAATGTGTTCATCATTCAAAATGCTTTAATTTTTCCCTTTGTAACATTGACATTGATTTTTAAGATTAATGAAAAATAAATAATGAAAAAAAAAAAAAAAAACGCGGGTCGTCTTTTCATCACAACACTCGATCGCCAATTTTGGTTTTACATTTTTTTTTTTTTGTTTTTATTCGTAATCAAAAGCCTACGTTTACTCTTATCTATTGTGTATAATAATGCCTACGACGAATCTTACTTATGTACATAATACTAATTAATATTTTTAAAATATAATAATCGATTACAAACTATGCTTTGAACAACAACACACACGACGAGCTGCTCTCTCTTATTGTGTAATTTTTACTACATATAATAAAATATTAGAATTTTAATTTTAATAAAATACAAAATCAAACACGATTGAATAATAATAATTATAATATAATATTTAATGTAAAAAGGAATAATATATATTTATATATTACGTAGGTAGTACTTTTACATCGACGCACTAAATATTTCAGGTAATAAATAAGAATACATTATATATATATATCGTATGTAATGCCCTAACGTCTGGCGAGTCGTTTGCGTATTGACTGCACAGAATACGCTAAATGTAAGCGACAGCGAATCGATTGTGGAAGACCGTGATTGAGTGTAGAGTTTTATTGGATGGAGGGGGGCGGGGGAGAGGGAGGGAGGAGATCGAAAATTTATGTGAAAAAAATCCTTCTCAACGCTTGTACGACAAGCGCGTGCACGTGCACGTTTTTTAATTATTAATGTTTTTTTTTTTTTTTTTATGATATGTATACGAAAATTAACTCTATTAGTTTGTGGGCAGACCATTGTTTTTTTTTTTTTTTTTATGTGAAATAACAATGGACTAAAGAATTCTTTTGAAGCGATTTTTTTTTTTTTTTTTGTTTTTTTTTTTAAATTTCAGTTTAGACAGACTTGTACGTCGTCGGTCGTTATACACGTTTAGTCTTCCAGTCCAGAATTTATTTACACGATTTTTGTTCAATGTTTTTGTAGCAAGTATCGCACTTGACGTAACAACACCAAACGAATTTGCAATTGCAATGTTCTTCCTCTTTCACGACCTGAGAAATGATGGAAACAAAAAGAAAAATGTTTAAACGTCGATAAATAAATTAGGTAAATGTTTTTTCCAATTACCCTAGTTATGTAACCGCGACCGCAACACAGTTTACCGCACGAGTCCGGACCAGTCGATGTGATGTTGCACTTGCGGCCTTCCGTTCCCAGAACGCCATTCTCAAAGTCCTGCTTACAATAATTGGGCGATTTTTGTATGTGCACTAGTTCTTTCGACTCGATCAACAGCCGTCGTTTCAGTCTCTTCAGCGCTCTGGTCTGTCTCTTCTTGTGTGTTGTCGTGCTGTTTTTTTTCGGCGAATCGTTTGCAATGTGATTTATCTGTAACATTTCAACAAGCTCGTGTAGTGTGAACAACAGTCTAAATGAAAAATAATGATCGACGACATACCAGCACGGCTTTTCCATATTTCTGTTTGAGTTCATTTCCAATCTCATTGAAAGACGGCATGAATTTCCAGCACGTTTTCAATTCGCACGACCCAGACACACCGTGGCAACGACAATGCATTTTCATCAATGACATTACTATCTGGAAGTGGGAAAATTTCGATGATGAGCATTTTTTCACCGTAGATTTACCCGGCAGTCGATAAAGTGTAGTAGAGTAAAAGTGAACGAAAAATGTGTTTAGATTTCCAATAATCATAGTAATTAAAAATGCACTCGCTGCACTACAAGGGAAATAAGTAATAAACTATTGCGATTGAACAATTAATTATCAGATGAGACGTTAAAATATAAATAGTGAGAAATTATAATATGCGAAAAATTCCAACTGACCTGTCTTCCAACTTCATTGTTGTGCAAATTCATTTTGAGACGATTCGACCAAATCCTTTTCTGTTTTGTGGTTTTAAAGTTGTCTGGGCGGTTCGGTTCAGAGCCATCAACAAATTTTCGAGAGAATTGTAATCCGAAACGTAAGTTGTCACTGTAGGAAAAGTAAACATCGTATTTATAGGTATTATAACGCCATTGTTATAGAATCAGTGAGTATTATACCTGCAACCACCCCATTTCCAGCCTTCAGGTGTTGTCTGACCATGTTGTATTGAATCGCAACTACATTCTGTGAGTTTACCCGAACTGCATGCATTTGTAATTGAGTACACAACTCCTGCACTAGTAATGGCATATATGAAAGCAGTTTCTTTACTACCTGTACAAACACGATAAACATTACCTTATCAATAAAATAATATTTAAATAAATAAAACTTTACAAATTTTACATTTGATGAAAGGATTCGTTTAAATCAGTTACTATTTTAATCAGCCAATTAGTTTAAATACTATAAAATGCTGCTCTAAGTATTTCACATTTCACTTTTTACTATACATAATATTTGCATACTTATTTGTTAATTTGGTTACAACTAGCTAACATTTTTAAATTTAATATTTTCATTAAAGATTCACCTAACGTAGTTAGTACTAAATTTTTATTAATTTAATTTACACACACACATATACATGCCTTGTTCTACCAAACAAATGTAAAATCATTTTCACCAGGCAACAAATGAACTTGTTGTGTATATTTTTGAAAATTTTAAAATGAGATAGTTTTTAAAACAAAAATTCATTCAATTAAACTACATAAAATATATTTAAAATAATTTTAAGGGCGTTTAATTGGTATAATATATAATAAAATGTTCACCTATTGGTACAACTTAAAATTTTAAGTTAAATATGAAGTATTAATTATTCGAAAATAATGGATTATTTATCTGTTTTGATAAAAACATTTATCATTTTATTTTTTAATTTGTACTATAAATATTAAATTAATAGAAATAATGTTCGATTTTCATTTATTTAATTTAGATGTCAACTACTTATATAAAATGATTGATTTAAATATTATAAATAATAAATTTAATAAATAAATATATATAGAGATAATTATAGAGATAAATTGTAACTTTTTGCACTGGAAAATTTTAAAGCTGTTATGTTCACATGATGTCAAAAAAATTAATTTGGTATAAAATATAAGCTTATGCGAGTCAATATGTTAAATAAAAAGGTAACTTTTGGTATCGAGTTTGATTTAGATTTAATTAAATTAAT
The DNA here is from genome assembly GCA_948098885.1 of Drepanosiphum platanoidis. Taxonomy (NCBI): domain Eukaryota; kingdom Metazoa; phylum Arthropoda; class Insecta; order Hemiptera; family Aphididae; genus Drepanosiphum; species Drepanosiphum platanoidis. Next base: position 820,087 of record OX402540.1, read on the forward strand.
TGCAAACCTCTGTCCAGTGTAGGGCCAAACACGCTTTGTTCGTTTTCCATAACTGAGCAATTCCATCGTTCATGCCGAAATTGAAATTGACACTGTTCGATGGCTTTTTTAGCTCCATCTGACACCGAGTATATAGCACTTGGATGTTTTAGACACACATCGACCTGTTTAGACGCTAGACCAGGCAAAGCACTGCAAATAGCTCTGGCTTGAACTATTTCTGGATCCTCGACTTCTGCACCTGGAGACGCTTGTTGTTGTTGAAGTGGTGGAGGTATCCCTATTATTCCTAAATACCTACAATTAAAAGTCGATGTGATGTTATTAGGTGTAAATGATAAATCATATGATAAAAGCAAAATAAAATGAAACAAGACAAGGCTTATCATCAGCTCAAAGGTTAATTTAATTATTAATAAATAAGTATGTACCAAAGTCAACACCGATTTTCAGGTTTTTATATACAAACACATTATGCATACTACAAGCCATTACCTGAAAAATAAATAGACTTTTAAAGATTACTCTACAAAAAAAAATAAAAATGATAATAATAATAATAATAAAAAAAAGAAGCTACTATAATTTACGGATAAAAAGAAACCTAATTAATTGTATCTAAGTCTAGTATGAGCGATGAAAACTATCAAATATATGTCATAACAGTAAAAAAATGTACTAAAATATTTGAATTTCAAGTATAAAATTCAGTTAAGACACTCAATTTGTTTGAATTATTGAATAATGAAAGCATGTTATGGCAGTAAAAAATAACAAAATAAACAAATAGACAATTTTTAAACACAATTGGCAGCAATCAATATGAAAATAAATCAAAATGAAAATAAACGACACTTGAACTACGTAACACAACATGAAATTGATAATTACATTATGAAAAAATAAAAAATAAAAGTCTAGGTCAACAAAACACTGACACTAACGGCCGACCGTTGAGCGGCAAACCGTAACTACGTACGTGTAACGGATACGACTTACATCCAATTTGGACTTGCGGACAACGCAAACGGCAGAAACAACACAATCAGTCGAAAGGAACTCATGACATTTCTCATACTGGCCGGAGAGAAAGTAATTTTGTGTTCAAAAACAACGATGGGTAATCGAGTAAAAACGGATTTCGGCTCTATATCTATGAATCGTGAGATTCGAAAGGATCAACCGGACAACACTGCCACCATCCTGGTGTAACCTACGAAAAACACACAAACACACACGCCCGAGAGACGGGTATTGGTGAGGAGATCGATCAGACGTGACGGGGGCCGAAACCTAGGCTACGGCTGCGGCGGCGGCGGCGACGACGACGACCGCGGCGGCGGGTCGCGTTTACGGTGCCGGACGATCGCGGCGAACACCACTTACTGCGTTTGTGACGGCGACCACCAGCATTGTCAGAGTCGTCGTCGTGCTCGTCCAGCTCGGCCCGTGATGGCGACCGAACGGAACGGCGTTGGCGGCGAGTTGGACGAGTGGGCGGCGGAGACGACGGCGGTAGGCACGAACGCGTCTCGGCGTCGAGACGAGGGCTTCAGGTCGGTCGGCACTGGTGAACAACGGCAATGCGGGAACGATAGACGGCGAGCGAGAAAGCGATGGCGACGAACGACGGGGCTTGTGTTTTTTTGTTTTATCATCGGTTTTAATAATTATTATCGGACGATGATATTAATTGATTAGCCGGGCGGAGTTTTCGACGTCGGACGGAACGTTTCGCAACGGCGCACCGCTAGGTTACCGGAGACCGCCCCACCCCGCTTACCACCATCGCCGCCGCCGCCGCCACCGCCGCCGCCGCCGCCGCCGCCGCCACTATCGCCGCCGCCACCACCGAAAGCTGCCGCCGCCGCCGCCGCCGTCAGATCATTTCTCTCGACGACGGCGCGGCGGCTCTACCATGTCACGACGGCCGTTTTTTATTTAATTTTTTCTTCAAAGTTTTCCTTGTGACGATTTTGTTTTCGCCGTTGTCGTAAAACTAATGGTGAGTTTAAGTGCGATTTATTGATTTTTGGTAAGTGTGCGGCGGCGGCCTCGCGGTGTTTGTTTAAATAGCGACGGAGAAAAATTTTATGAATTTATATCGAACGCGCTCACACGCGGTTTTCGAGTCGATATGTCGTGTGTCAGACGATCGATCCATGACCGCGTTGTGGCGGAAACGTTTTGCGTCATTTTTTGTCGTGATGGAGATTCGCAGAGCCTCGTGGGCCAGAATTTTCTCGAATTTTTTTTGTTCACGTGACTGAAAAAAAAAAAGCACGTTTTTCGTCGTCCACAGCGAGGCCTTTGGCTCGTGTTTTTTCATCCGATTCAATCGGTCGACCCTTTTGGGCTGGACGTATGATTTTATTCCATCTCGGGCGTAGTCGTTTTCGTGAGCATATATCATGCCCGAGAAGCGAAAAATGTCCGATGTCATCGTCGCGATATATATTTTTTGTAAAATAATTAAATATATAATATCGAACGTGACGTCGTGTGTTCGACCGACCTATAACCGTGATGGCGGAAATAGTTTTTTTTCGTCGACTTTTCGTTGCGATCGAGATTCGTGGGCCCGAATTTTCTATTTCAGTTACCACTAGGTTACCGGAGACCGCCCCACCCCGCGACGGCTTACCTCCATCGCCGCCGCCGCCGTCGGATCATTTCTCTCGGCGACGGCGCGTTGAAACGCCGTTTTTTTTTTAATTTTTTCTTCTAAGTTTTCTTTGTAACAATTTTATTTTTGCCGTTGTCGTAAAACTAATAGTGAGTTTAAGTGCGATTTATTGATTTTTGGTAAGTGTGCGGCGGCGGCCTCGCGGTGTTTTTATATAGCGACGGAAAAAAATTTTATGAATTTATATCGAACGCGGTTTTCGAGTCGATATGTCGTGTGTCAGACGATCGATCCATGACCGCGTTGTGGCGGAAATGTTTTGCGTCGTTTTTTGTCGTGATGGAGATTCGTAGAGCCTCGTGGGCCAGAATTTTCTCGTATTTTTTTTGTTCACGTGACTAAAAAAAAAAAAAGCACGTTTTTCGTCGTCCACAGCGAGGCCTTTGGCTCGTGTTTTTTCATCCGATTCAATCGGTCGACCCTTTTGGGCTGGACGTATGATTTTATTCCATCTCGGGCGTAGTCGTTTTCGTGAGCATATATCATGCCCGAGAAGCGAAAAATATTTAAGCGATATATATTTTTTGTAAAATAATTAAATATATAATATCGAACGTGCTACTCGCGTGACGTCGTCGTGTTCGACCGACCTATAACCGTGATGGCGGAAATAGTTTTTTTTCGTCGAGATTCGTAGAGCCTCGTGGGCCCGAATTTACTATTTCCGTGACAAAAAAAAAAAGCACGTTTTTCGTCGTCGACGGTGAGGAGGCCCTTGTCTCGTGTTTTTATACTTTTCATCCGTTTCAATCGGCCAACTCTTTTCTTGGCTGTAAAATGTTTTCCATGCTTTTACATGTTTGTTTTAGTGTCTATTTACAATATTGTATTTAATTAATACATAATATGTACATAATAATAATTTTACTAAATTTCGGGCGTATTCGTTATCGTGGAGCTTCTAAAGAACGTCGTCTGTTTAAGCCTTTTTTTTTAACTTTACTTTGAATCGATAGCCCGGCAGGTACTATTGTGAGACATAACTTCTGCCCGGCTACCATCATTTATTGCGAGAACTTAAATCTATGAACATGTACAAATCTTACAACGTTGCACAATAAGTATATGTGATCTTAATATAACATGAATGTTTTGTACTAAGAAATCGCCCATTGGTGACACTTGGCTGGAAAAATCTTACAACTAAATACAAAATTTACATGACATGATAATATACAATATTTACAGCTTGGCTATATACCAAATTATCACCCCTTTTTACCCACGGCTGCTGCAGTGACGGCGCTGGCCGCTTTCCCGGCGCAGGCTGTGGCGACTGGGCCTTCGCCACCAGCGGCGCGGCCCTCGTCGACGGCGCCGCACACGCCCTCAGGACCTCCAACACCCGAGGGAGCCCGTCCTTTAACGTCCTGTGAGTATTTCTTTGGCCCTCCGCGAACTTCACAAGATCCTCCACCATCCTGAGTGCGCGTACTAAATCTCCAACGGCATTATTTTCCGCGGGCCAGTTTATTTTATTACGATATTCGACTGCTTCTCCGACGACAGTGCGTTACTTCTTCCGTTCTTTGATTTTAGATGCAATAATGTATTAATGTTGCTCTTTATGGCCACAAAAAACATTTTTTACCATTGCATCTTTTCCCGGTGTGTGGCCAAATAAATATTTTGCATAAATTTTAGTTCACCATCTCTTTCTATGCGATCGGTGCGATCGGGAACGGACAAGGCTAAGACTGTCGATTGGCAGTGATGGCATTTCATTTTTGTCGTGAAAGCAGGCCGCCCGTCCTCGTGGAATTCGTACGTCCGAACATCACCGCCAGTTACTGACACGCTCCACATAAATTTCATGCGGTGAACATCGCGGCAAGTGCACTTCGGTCACTGTTTTTTTAGTATTTTGTGTGCCGTTGAACATTGTCGTTTGTTATCTCTCAACTGGACACCTTCGCCCGGCTCCGACTCCTGAGATGCATTTAATGTTTCGCAAGTCCCACACCTTAATCTTTCTATCCTTTAATGAAGGAGACTTTACTCTCGTTTCCAAGTTCAGAGTTCTTTACTTTGATTTTTCGTTTTCAGCGTGGACACGACGAGTGTGCGCAAATAATTTCTAACGGTTTTATTTTTCTCGTGTACGTCGATAGTTGCGCTTGCGTTTTCTTAATGGAATTTTCTTTAAGGCTTTACATTTTTTTTAATTCTACTTTTAAACCATTATTTTGACGAAAATATTATTTTCAAGTCATTTGAATAGAAAATATAAAAAAAAAATAATGGTGGCATTTTCATTAGGTTCAATATTTGTATTGTCAGATATTTGTATCTGATCGACGAAATACTCGTGCTGAGGAAGTTTGAGTACTTCGCCGAGTCCCCGTGCAGTTGCGAGTCTTTTATCCTTCATGCATATTTTCCTCGTAATTCGAGTACTTTGATGATTTAATAATATTTAATAATATTTAAATCTATAATGATTTTAATTCAATAATTTCTTTTTCCGTAGCTAAATTTTATGGGCCTGCAATATCGGGTTGATGAAGGATTTTCCCATAAAATCGTATGGGATATAATTACGTATTACGTGTTTCGAGAGAATAGTCAACTGTTTATTTCTATTGTAAAACTTAATAATATAAAGATTGTCCATCTAACTTCTGACTATAATATTTATCATCACCCAAGGTTCGGGCACCTTCAACTCACATTGTTGTTTTATACTAAAAATAATTCTTAAATAATTTAAATTCAAAATAAATAAATAGAAGCATTCGTTTTCATTAAAAATATTATCAAACATAAAAGCTGGCATATTTCCTGTTATAAACATTTATATACTTTTTAAGTTTTAACTGGTAATTTTATAAGTTATTTTAATAAAAAAGGATACGTGATTAACACTTAAATTTGTATCCTATAGTTTATAACACCGAAAACATAAAGATTAAAACATGCGAAACAGACATATTGTCGAAGTTTTAAAACGGTGTCATTTAAAATAAAAAAAAAAGGAAATTGTATGTAGAATTAAGAGAGACGTTTTCAAATCATTAATATTATTCATTTTTTTTTTTTTTTTTATTTTTTATTTAGCCTTTAGTGAGAACTATTTGGCTCGACCATTAGATTAGTGATACATATATACAGATTACAGTTAGTGGTTAATATATACAAAATAATAGAGACAATTAAATATTAATATATACAAACATAATAGGAAGAAACTTAAGACTAACATATACAATAATACAGTAATAAAAAAGAAAAAAAAGAAAAAAAAAACCAATTATGGGTAGAATTTACAATTATATAACTAGTCCAGTCTCCAGGATAAAATTTCATTTATTATTCATTTTTAAACCGCGGAATTTTTATTTCATTTATGTTTTATGTAAATATTGCCACTTATAGGCAACCGATATAATTTCATATTAAAATTATCTAAACCATTCTCTTTAAGTTTTAAAAATATCATAAGCATGACACACTCTGCGATAAATTTACTTCAGTCTCTAACTATGAATAACACATTTTTACTTTTTTAAATTAGAAAAAAAAAATAGAAAATATATAAACAAAATAATTATATCAATGTCTAATGGTTAATACTCATAAATAATAACAAAATATTATTAAACGTATAAAACGTATAAAATTGTACATATTTAATAATATTTTGTTATTAGAAAAAAAAAAAATTATTAAGCTCTTATAAAAGTTAATTTATATTAAAATATTGGGTAAATAAATATATTATAAATTAATTGTTGGTGACAAGTTAAAATATGAATAATTTTAATCAAAAATAAAAATAATATATAATAAGAAATATAATTTATAATACATACCTAAGTACTGGTTTCCTTTTACTGTTTCTTTTTAATATTTTTATGATGTTTACTACCTATTCCTTATTTATTTTACATTTTTACATCAAATAATAGGTACAGCAAAAAAATACAACATTTATTGAGATTAATATTTTACAATAACATCCACAATAAGACTGAAATTAGAAACAATTGAAAGTTTACCAATTGTTTATATGGCATGTTATGTTATATTTTACTTATTTATAGTTTATTAATTTGACTTAATAAATAAATTTGTTTTTTCTTTAACCCTTTCAGACCCGACTTTTATTTTCTTATTAAATAGGTAAAAAAATAACGTTGACAAAGTTTTAAGTAATTTCATCGATCGGTAATGAATAGAACATTAAAGGTGACATTGTTCGATTATCGGAGCACAATAGTGCGTCGTGAGAAAAAATATCTGAAATACTTTAACGCGTATGTAGATATCTACAAAAGGACATTAAAAAAACAAACAAATATTTATCTAAAATACATATATTTTAATGTTTTTCGTATGTCTAGAATTTTTTCTTTCCAGATTGGACACAGTTTTTTTTTATATTACTCTTTAGCTGAAAATAATGAAATGAGAGAATTTTATTTTCCAAACTCGAGGGGTCTTTTTTACAAAACTATTCACAATCTCTCCAACAAAATAAGAACCCATTAAATAGATCCTTTTTTTCCACTCATCAAGCGCTTAATATATTTAATAATATTTTGTTATTAAAATTTAAAATATAACAATTGGTCAGACTTAAGTTATTTTACTTTAAAACCAACTTATTATCACAATATCTTGCTTAGCTTGTGAATAAAAACAACATATTTTATAAGAATTAAAATTATTCAAAAACTAACTATTACAATTTAAAATATTGCAATTACTCAGACTTAAGTTATTTTACTTTAAAATCAAATTTATTATCACAATATCTTGCTTAGCTTGTGAATAAAAACAACATATTTTATAAGAATTAAAATTATTCAAAAACTTACTATTACAATTTAAAATATTGCAATTACTCAGACTTAAGTTATTTTACTTTAAAATCAAATTTATGTCACAATATCTTGCTTAGTATGTCTATACTTAGCTTGTGAATAAAAACAACATATTTTATAACAATTAAAATAAATCAAAAACTTTCCCTTACAATTTAAAATATATTACTCAGACTTCAGTTACTTTACTTTAAAATTATTCTAAACTTATATTCGTATATTATATACGTATATCACAATATCTAAATTAATATGTGAATAAAAATAAAATACTTTTTAAAAATTCAATATTAAAAGGTGAATACTAACAATTCAAGTGTTATATAGATTATTGATTTTTTTTTTTGGCCACTTCTCAAACTGTTTATAAAAATTTCAAATATTTATCTGGTATGTATTTTAATGTTTTTTGTATAATATCTAGAATTTTTTATTTCTAGGTTGGACACAGTTTTTTATATTATTCTTTAGCTGAAAGTAATGAAATGAGAGAATTTTATTTTCCAAACTTAAGGTATTTTTTACAAAACTATTCACAATCTCTCCAACAATAAGAACCCATTAAATAGTTCCTTTTTTTCCACTTTTTAAGCGCTGGCTTTCTATTGAAAATGTATGTTTTTAAAAATATTTTCCCATAACTATATGTTGCAACTGAACACCAATATTCATACAATATGTGTACAACTATAAAAATATAATATTTTTATTGTTTTTGGAATCGAGCTATACGTTACAAAATATTGCATTGTGTAATTTAAATTGTTTATTTGACAACAAATAATGATAAAAAATCAACTCGGATACCATGTTTCATTATCAATTAATGAACATATTAGTACATTATTTCAGCGTTAGAGTGCGCCACATAATTCAAATTCAGATTTTTAATTCGGTGATGATTTATTATTTTTTTTTTTTAGTGGCCTCGCAAAAAAAGACTGGTCCGTGCCATTTTTATCAGTTTGTGGGTATCGAGCAACATGTTGAAACCGTTGGGAAAAAAATATTATCATTAGTAGGGCTCGGTTTTATATGAAAATACATAAATTATTACTTGATAAATTAATTAATTTAGGTAAGTGATAAATTCGTTTCAAAGGATTTCCAATGAAATCGGCTAAATTTTATTTTACATATTTTTTACACGAGTACGTCGTGTTTTTACATATTTCTCAACAATTCCATTTTTTCTTGCACGTTTCGACAATTTGTTCATTTACTTTTTATAATTTATAAATACAGACCATGTTTTTCCGGTAACAAAATAATAGCAATTATTAAACTTTAAATCTATGTGTCGATATTTATTAAAAAGTCATTGCGTTTGAATTCGTTGTTCGTTATTTCATAATATTTACATTTAGCTGGCGGGCCATGTTATGAACAAGACTTTCTTACACTTATAATTCATCTAAAATTCTATTTTCAATAGATACTTAATTAGATAGGACGGATAGATATTTAAATTAAACAACATTTTAAATTTCACATGTTTTAATTTTAATTTTTATAATATTTAAAAAAAAAACATCAGTGAGACCTATGAAGAGACTTATTAGCTAATAATTTTTCAATATCTGGTGATAAATCTGATGTTGATAACAACATCAAATCTGAAATATGAGGTTGCAGTTAACGAACTACGATATTTATTTTTGACATATTGTAAGAGTAGAAAAAGCTTTTTCGCAAATATATGTTGAACGTTCTTTCACAATTTCGACGTAATTGGTTTGCTGAGAGCCATTCTGGCTTAAAATTAACAAGTAAAAACACAGAATAAACGCAATTATTACACAAAATAATTTAATATTTATTAAGTTGTACGTATTATTATTACGACCGTAGCAAAAGGCGGGTGCGGAGCGACTGATTTTGGTCGCTATTTGTACAATACTTCGACTAACAATTTATTATCTTATAACTCGCCGATATACGACGACTACGTCGACGGACGGTCACGATAATCTATAAACTAGTGCTAATTTGATACACACGTATATAAAATAAAATATACAACAAAATTTAAACTTTAAAGAAATCTTAATAATAATTTAAAATGTCATAGAGACATAGACTATAGATGTTGGCGGGCAAATCTAAAAGCGTTGACGGGCCTGGGTTTGGGCACCCTCGGTCTAAAACTTGTAAAGCAACAAAATGTGTTTCTGGACTTCCAAATGGACAAATTTACAAAGTGGCGACTGTAAAATTCCTAATAATTTATTAGGATTCTACGTTATCTCGACTTTAAAAGGCCTACATACACGATCAAACGGTTTGCGCAAAAACATGATTGATTCGAGAATTTCAAGGATTGTTTTCAAGTAAAAATTCCATCGGTTATTGTAAAACAAAAATTTTATTATATAATTGAAAGAAGACACGAGTAAATGACATAAAAAAAAAAAAAAAAATTCATAAACATAAAATCAACAATAGGGTACCAACCTTACACCGAACATTACTGGGTAACTGTTTATAGGTTGTGAATATGCACACTTATTCGTTGTTGGAGCCGGCGTTGTTGTCACCGGCCTGCCTATAGTAGTACTGAAAATTGTAAAACATTTTAGTGTTAATGAGTTCTGATCAGAAAACGAATCATGAACTCTATCTATGTGATATGAGAACATAAAGGCTATTAATATTAAATATTATATTTAATATTTTATTTATAAATAAAGACTTTTAATATAGTATTTAGTATTTCTATAAATTGTACAAGTATTTCTCATTCAATAAAAATAAGAAAGTTTAAAGCATTATAATATTATACTGTGTTATGAGTTCATTGAAATTAAGAGTTAAGTCAAACTATATAGAATCTAAAAGGCATAAGTCATGGTCAAAAAAACTCAAGTCAAAATTCATGAAATAGAAATGGCTTAACTGCAATTAACTTGTAAGTCTTAAATATTTTCATGATTGTATTACTAAATATTAGTTTGGCATGAAAAACTAATGTAGAAAGTATTTGAAGTGGGAAATAGTATAATAAATTTTCACTTGTAGCAATTTTCAAAATTTGATTTACTCGTTTTGAAAACTATTAGAAATCGACTTGAGCCCTTCTTCCCAGGAACCAAAGATTTATGAGTGTTGTTTTTGTTGTTTTCAGAAAACAAATTGTAAAACATTTTAGTGTTAATGATGATATCAAGTGATAAAATTTATTTCAACAAACGAGTTGTATTGACTATAAATATATCGATTTAATTCAAACTAAATTATCAGACTATAAAATAAAATACATACGTGCGGCAACCATTAATTAGAAAATCCGCTGCATAAACGGGTTTGAATATGATCGGGAAATTGTCAAACGGGTACGTTTCGTACCATGGTCTACACATTTTAGTAGTCGTTGTTGTAGGCGGTTGTGTGACAATTATTGGTGTCTGAGTGGTCGTCGACGTTGTTGTTGTCGGCTTGGCTGTAGTAGTGGTAGTAGTAGTAGTAGTAGTAGTCCGCGGTATGTAGAGCGGTGTATTTGGAACACTGAAAATTGTAAAACATTTTAGTGTTAATGATGATATCAAGTCATAAAATTTATTTCAACAAACGAGTTGTATTGACTATAAATATATCACAATTTAATTCAAACTAAATTATCATGACAATAAAATAAAATACATACGTCGTGTTTGCGCAATAATTTGTCCTGATGTACCTGGGAGTACACAAGCTTTTGCAGCATTCGTTCACTATAAATCTGCGCGCTCGAATCGGTTTGTCTGTAATATAAAATACATGCAAATTACCAACAACTTAATAATTTTGTCAATACACACAAGTTTCGGATATTTTATTTGTACTTGATATTAGAGAATTAAAAACATCACTTACGTATTACGATGTCCCCGTATGTCTTCCCGTCGCAAACAATGTTCATAAACTCGGACAATTTGGACGAACAGACTCGAATCTGAGCGTCCCAACCTAATAAACATGAACAATATTAGGTCATGTTGTAACATAAATTTTGATATTATATTTTTCTAGTGTTAAGTACAGGTCACACGAGTACAGGTGGTTATAAAAAACGAATAACTAATACAATATGGCATTAAAAATTAAAAAATATTTCGCTTACTCATGTGTTCCGGCCAGCTTATTGGTGCTGCGAAAACAAACGCGACGGACAAGCATAGAAGCATTACTCTGAAACACGACATTTCAAACGGGTAAATCACACGTGTAAAATTATTAAGTATTATTTGTTGGATTGTTAGTAAAGAGTACTTACATTTTCATTTGCATCTTGGAAATCTGTAAAAGAAAAAAAAAAATGTTATAATATGTTACAATACATGAAAATGTTATGAGCAATTGTTGGTTAACATTTTCTATCCGAAAAAAAAAAAACTAGGGACATATTATTAGTAAATAATCGTATAGGAATAATTGTAAAAAGTCAATGTAATAAATGTTTTACAGTGAAAGTCGACGACAATTATTTACTTACCTCGGTTAGGTTAGTAAAACGGATTTATCGAACGGTCAGAGACTGCGGTGGCTCCGGAGTACAGTCAAATGTGACGAAGAAATGACGACTACTGGAACACTGACCGAATGGACGTGCCGGTGCGCTTTATATAGGCGAGTTTTGGAGACAAGAATGTCACGAACGGTATGGAAGGAATTCGATTGTCTTAATGGGTTCGCGGGTTCAGGTAATGACCGAATTTAATGACCGTCTGGAATTGGATCGTCCTAAAATCGGTTTGAGATTACGGTAATGACCGAATCGAGCGACATATTTCAAATTCAGATATTAAGTCAATCGAATTCCATACCGTTCGTGAGATTCTTGTCCGCATTGTCTCGGCGTCAAATTACCGCTCTCCCATTCCAATACTCGCCCATATCATTTGTATTTAAATGTTTTATTTAAATATTTGATTAAATATACCAAACGTTAACCAATTACCATGTATATTTCGTAATATTCTGAACATTTGTCATTTTCTTTTGCAGAAGAAATTTAAATAAAGAAAATTAATTTTCCTCCGTCGTGTATGTGTATGCGCAGGGCCAATCAAACTGGCCGGAACAAATGAGTAAACGAAATATTTTTGTATTTTTAATGCCTTATTGGTTATTCATTTTTTATAACCACCAGTACTCGTGTGAAGTACTCAACACTAGAAAAATATAATACCAAAATGTATGTTACAAGACGACCTAATTGACTGTATTCTTCATGTTTATTAAGGTTGGCACACTCCCCGTCCCTCGGGAGGGCATGAGCATGCCATCGGGCGCGTCCCCCGGTCGCGGATAGGGGAACGTCCTGCAGACGTGCAGGGCAGCCGCGAAATAAGTCACACCCTTCGGGGCTGGACGAATAAGCGGTCGCGGACAAGCTCACCACCGGGGGTGTGATCGACCCCCGGTGTCCAGCAACATCAGGAGCACGGACCGGACACTGGACAACCGACGCAAGGCAGGACTGGACAGGACTGGATAAGGAAGAATGTTACGGCCACACGTTGAGCGTGCCACAAAGTTGGCTGAGGAGTTGGCAAAGTTCGCTGAAGGTCAGAGGAACATGCACAAAACAATTAAGGAGGGGCTCCCTAAGGTAGTCCAGATGCTGAGGGCAGTGGCGTACCTGTGGGGGGGGGCATTCTCCCCCCCGTGGGTCGTATAATTATATGCATAATTTTGATTTTTTTTACATGATAACATGATCAATCCCTAGATTTTAAAATATTTTTGTTATCTATAGTCGAATCAGGTGTTATCATTTTGTTTTGGCGGTTCGACCATAGAGTAATCACATGTGATAATAATATATTATAATCTAATATGTGGTTCGGCCGTTGTCTCTTATCATTGATTCTAGCTACAAAATAATTATTAAATTGTACGATTTGTATGTGTCTGTGTACATAATAGTTAAATAGTGTAAAATATTTGTTTTGACGCGTTTTGTAAATTTAAATCATGAGCAAGCAACGCACACTCAGTAGTTGGCTGAGTAAGCAAAATCACCCATCTACTGCAACAAGTATAAATGCAATAGTTAAAGATGATAATAATTCTATTACCTATATTCCGTCTCCAAAAAAGAGGAAAGTTGATCTGTCAGATCCAAAGGTATTTAATATTTTGGGTCCTACTGAAAATTCAAGTTATGAACATCAACCTTTAGAAGTACAGTAGAACTCCGACTATCCGGACTAATTAATGTCAAGGGTGATCCGGATAAGCAAATATCCGGATGATTGACGTATGATATATCAAAAGTTATATAATTGTATGAATAGATTCTATGTATGTATCTGTGTATGTAATATAATTTAAAATTCCTAACCATAAACAAATAATTTTACTATAATATTTAACTGAAACAAAATAAGCTTTAATTATAATATGTGATATATTTTAAAACCAAAAAAAGCGTGACTTGGCACATTATTTATTTTATTTTGAAAAATGATGATATTTTAGTTTGCTTCATAGTTGACTTTCTCTTTAGAGCAGCTATGTCTCTCAATCTTCTTTATCGCAACAATTGAGTGGTGTTCGATTCTTCTTGCCTCTCAAACGCCAAATCCAATGGATCAAAAGCTTCAGAATGAGACGGCCCATTTTCACCTTCAGTCAAATCGTCAGTTTTATTTTCCTCTTCTTCAGTATTACCTTCTTCAAATAAGCTACGAACAATGGCGTTCGGATAATCGGAGTTCTACTGTATTTGAATTCAGTGATGATATAGGGAATTTTTTAAAACCTACACATCCTTCTGATCACATAAAGTCTAGAATTCTTGAGAAATTGAATATTCCAGAAGATAATTTTGTTTATCCTTTCTCAGTACATACTAAGAAGTCCAAACTATAATAAAATTATTTTATAACATGCATTATACCATATTATTAAATTAAACAATAATTTCTTTTTTATGTACCTATTAAAATGTTTTATTTAATAAGTATTTTACAAGTATGAAATTTCCGTTAGGTTAGATTAGCTGTGACGTACATTTTTAAGATATTTTAAGTATAGATAAAAATATATTTCGCCCCCCCCCCCCGTAAGAGAGGCCTAGGTACGCCACTGGCTGAGGGCATGCGCGGCACAGGCGCCAGTGCCCAAACCGCTGCTGCCCAAAACTCGGTCCAAACCAGCAGAGTTGATGAAAATTGTTTGTGACGGGAAGACGTTCGGGGACATCGTATTACGTAAGTGATGTTTTTAATTCTCTAATAGCGAGTAAATAAATAAAATATGCACACGTGGCGTTCATCTTCAAAGATTAACTGAAATGTGTGTATTGACAATTATTAAGTTGTTGGTAATTTGCTTGTATTTTATTTCAGAAACACCTATTCGAGGGCGCAGATTTATAGTGAACGAATGCTGCAAAAGCATGCATGTGCACTCCCGGACACATCAGAACAAATTATTGCGCAAACCATACGTACGTATCTTTCTGTCGAATTTGTTAAATTGATATATTTCTAGTCAATACAACTCATTTGTTGAAATAAATATAATGTCTTAATTATTAATACTTGAATTTTTTACAATTTTCAGTGTTCCAAATACACACCGCTGTTCATACCACGGACGACTACTACTACGGCCAAGCCGACAACAACGACTTCGACGACCACTCAGAGGCCAACTGTCACACAACAGCCAACAACAACTACTACTAAAAGAATTTGCATTAAAGCAAACTCTCTGGTGTTATGTAACATAACTTAACCTTACTCAACCCTATTGACATTATAATATTTTTTTTCTTCTAATTTTAATCCATTTCACTTTAATTTTATATATAAACTCTTAGTAGTGAAGGAAATTATATTATATTCGCTTTTTTTGTTCTTTCTTTTTAATTATTTATACATTTTTATTTTATTTTTCATGCTTTATTTGATTATTTATTTTGATTTATCATGATTATTTCATATATTTCATAATATGTCCTTTGGTTATAATAAAAAATTTTGTTTTACGCTTACTGATTGCGTTTTTGCTTGGGAATTTTTGAAATTCTTGAAATATACTCAAATCCTTTTCCTCGCACAAATCCAGTCGTCGTGCTGCTATCGATTTCGTACATAGCATTCAGTACGTTGAAGGTGACATTGTTCGATTATCGGAGCACAATAGTGCGTCGTGAGAAAAAATATCTGAAATACTTTTAGAAACACGTATCAAAAGAAAAATATCTGAAATACTTTTAGATACACGTATCAAAAGGACATTAAAAAACAAACTTATTATACTTTCCCAAAAGCACTTAGTGGAACGACGATTTTAATAATAATTACGGCGCCGACTAATGAGGCTTCATGTCTGGACTTGATGATAAAGGTGACATTGTTCGATTATCGGAGCACAATAGTGCGTCGTGAGGAAAAATATCTGAAATACTTTTAGAAACACGTATCAAATGGAAAATATCTGAAATACTTTTAGAAACACGTATCAAAAGGAAAATATCTGAAATACTTTAACGCGTATGTAGATATCAAAAGGACATTAAAAAACAAACCAATTATACTTTCCCAAAAGCACTTAATGGAACGACGATTTTAATAATAATTACGGCGCCGACTAATGAGGATTCGCGTCTGGACTTGATAAAGGAGACATTGTTCGATTATCGGAGCACAATAGTGAGTCATGAGGAAAAATATCTGAAATACTTTTAGATACACGTATCAAAAGGACATTAAAAAACAAACTAATTATACTTTCCCAAAAGTACTTAGTGGAACGACGATTTTAATAATAATTACGGCGCCGACTAATGATGCTTCATGTCTGGACTTGATGATAAAGGTGACATTGTTCGATTATCGGAGCACAATAGTGCGTCGTGAGGAAAAATATCTGAAATACTTTTAGAAACACGTATCAAATGGAAAATATCTGAAATACTTTTAGAAACACGTATCAAAAGGAAAATATCTGAAATTCTTAAACGCGTATGTAGATATCAAAAGGACATTAAAAAAACAAACCAATTGTACTTTCCCAAAGGCACTTAGTGGAACGACGATTTTAATAATAATTACGGCGCCGACTAATGAGGATTCGCGTCTGGACTTGATAAAGGAGACATTGTTCGATTATCGGAGCACAATAGTGAGTCATGAGGAAAAATATCTGAAATACTTTTAGATACACGTATCAAAAGGACATTAAAAAACAAACTAATTATACTTTCCCAAAAGCACTTAGTGGAACGACGATTTTAATAATAATTACGGCGCCAACTAATGAGGATTCGCGTCTGGACTTGATAAAGGACATTGTTCGATTATCGGAGCACAATAGTGCGTCGTGAGGAAAAATATCTGAAATACTTTTAGAAACACGTATCAAAAGGAAAATATCTGAAATACTTTTAGATACACGTATCAAAAGGACATTAAAAAACAAACTAATTATACTTTCCCAAAAGCACTTAATGGAACGACGATTTTAATAATAATTACGGCGCCGACTAATGAGTCTTCATGTCTGGACTTGATAAAGGTGACATTGTTCGATTATCGGAGCACAATAGTGCGTTGTGAGAAAAAATATCTGAAATACTTTTAGAAACGCGTATCAAAAGGAAAATATTTGAAATACTTTAACGCGTATGTAGATATCAAAAGGACATTAAAAAAACAAACCAATTGTACTTTCCCAAAGGCACTTAATTCAATTCAAAATAACAAGATACACCGAATAAAAAATCAAATAAAAATCAGTCAAATTATGCGTTATTATATTATTATAATATTGTGTAAAATAAATTCATTTTTAGTTAACCCGTCATTGGTATAGCGTTGAGAGCGTGGTGGCTCTCACCTCGTTTGTATTCTGAGCGTAGATTTTAATTTTTATCGTTTGAAATATTTACAATTAAAAACAAAGGTTGAATAATAATTTGTAAAATATTTAAACATAAATAACTTTGTGCTAGTTTCAATTTCCTTTATTTATTATATAATAAATAATGAACTAGGTGAGCGCGGCGCTAACTCAACACCAATGGTGAGACGTCGCTTAGCGATACCAACGGCGGGTTAATTGTACTAATGGGGAATTGCATACTAACATTTTAGTCAGCTTAGTTATTTCAATACTTTTTGATTAAATTACACATCAGTTTTATGTACATACTTGATCATAATTTAAATAAGTCACTATAATATCAACTTGCGGTCATGCAATCGAGTGAATTTTACTTAACTTTCTGTACTTCATTAAGCACATAATAATAGTATATTCTATAATTATTCATTTAAAATTTTCAAAAACAAAACGAGAACTAAGATTTTTCTCACACACTTGTTTAGAAACAATTTTAAAATATTATGCTTCTTATTTGTTGTCAATATTACAGTTTGATTACAGTTACATGTGTATTCCTTATAAACATTTTTGGAGAAAACAGTAATTTCTCAATTTAAAAGCCAACAACTGTACTACGAGTATTGTGCAGTTACTATTATTCGATACTGAAGGAAGTTGTCAAAAATGTACAGAAATAATTTAGGAAAGAAGTATATACCTGTTGTATAATATCGAGTATGTTGTCCTAAACTTTTTATTGTTGATTTCAGTGTATCAATAAAAAATACTATTAATTTATAGTCAATGGTACAATGTATATTTAGTTGAAAAAATTCAAAAATATATTATATTTATATTTCTCTTTGTACAAAAAGTCAATTTTTGGCAATTTTTTTTTATTCATTTTGTCTTGTGTAATTTTTTTCACTTTATTTTTTGGTCTAAATGGCATAAGTATATGTGTATTTCAATTCAAGTTATACTGAAAATAAAAATAAATCTTAAGTCACTATAGTGATGTACTTTTTGATTGGCAAAAAAGACATATGTCAATAATTTTTCATTGGAAAAAATGTATTATGCACCAGTACCAATATCTAAAGAAAAAAAAAAGGGACTTACTTCTCACATTAATACCTACTATTTACCATGATTTTTACAAAAATTTGGTTGATGATAGTGCTGAGAATCAGTCATATGATCCAGATCTCGATGAAACTGTATCCGATCATGATGACTAGGTGGTTGTTTATTTTATATTATACTCTTTTTAAATTATATTTGGATGTATTTTATTTGTTTAAATATAAAAAGGTTAAGTTTTATTTTGATTTGTTAAAATATCAAGTATTTTGTTATAATTATGATATTGGTTATAGTTTTTATTTGTTTTTATTATTATTATTATTATACCAAGTTCTGATCAGAAAACGAATCATGAACTCTACCTATGTGATATGAGAACATAAAGGCTATTAATATTAAATATTATATTTAATATTTTATTTATAAATAAAGACTTTTAATATAGTATTTAGCATTTCTATAAATTGTACAAGTATTTCTCATTCAATAAAAATAAGAAAGTTTAAAGCATTATAATATTATACTGTGTTATGAGTTCATTGAAATTAAGAGTTAAGTCAAACTATATAGAATCTAAAAGGCATAAGTCATGGTCAAAAAAACTCAAGTCAAAATTCATGAAATAGAAATGGCTTAACTGCAATTAACTTGTAAGTCTTAAATATTTTCATGATTGTATTACTAAATATTAGTTTGGCATGAAAAACTAATGTAGAAAGTATTTGAAGTGGGAAATAGTATAATAAATTTTCACTTGTAGCAATTTTCAAAATTTGATTTACTCGTTTTGAAAACTATTAGAAATCGACTTGAGCCCTTCTTCCCAGGAACCAAAGATTTACGAGTGTTGTTTTTGTTGTTTTCAGAAAACAAATTGGTTTATAAACTATAGTAGTAGTTATCAGTGTTGGGATTTATCTAGATAAATTTGTCCGTAAGATTGCATTTGAATTTGAAACGCGTTGTTTTTCTTGAAAATCGGGAAAAAAAACATGGTTTAGTGCCCACAATCAATGGGCAATAACAGGTAAGCACAATGAATTCTATCCTTATAATAATTATAAAATCATATCGATCGAAAGACGATTTACGACGTTTGCCGCCGCCGCCGCCGCGTCGAATTCGTTTACGAAAAAATATTTGTTTCAGACGATTGTACGATAACGGGGGGGGGGGGGCAATATTTTTAGTTTCCGCGGCCCAAAAGTGTACGTTTCAAAAAATTCCCGTCTCCGTCGAGAAAAATATATAACGTACGCACGCACGGCAATCGAAATGATTTGCCAAAATTATGCAAAAATTTTTTTTTTTTTTTTTTGGTTTTACTATTTTTTTGTATCGATTTTTGTTGCTTTTTACTATTTTTTTTCAGCTTTTCGTATACAGTCGTTTCTCCGTTGTACTAGCTCGGTGTTTGAGCTAGGTCGGGGGATTGGGCCCCGTGACATCGGTCTTAGATGTCACGGGGCGAGTTCCATGGGTGTCCGGTTTCTCCGAGGGGGGTCCTCCTCCCCACGACCTGCGGCTGCCGCGGAGAGAAAGTATTGATCTAATGAAGAAACCGGGCCCACCGGCGACCGGGGTTCGAACCGGTACCGGCTGCGTTCAGACCCGCCGCCTTATACCACTCGGCCGCCGCATCCCCCGACGAGAACCAGTCTACTGCGCGTACCATTTAAGACATACCGCTACACCAAAAGTGAAACGTATACAACAGGGGTCGGCAATAGGCGGCCCGCGGAATAATATAATATACAATTATAAATTATATATTCCTATATTCCTATATTCAATAATTTTTTTCTTGTCCGAAATCGACAAACACTTTCGTTTTGAACTCATAATCGTAACTCGTAAAACGCGACGTATTTTCGAATGTACGGTCACGTTTAACACAACGAACACAACTAAAACGGTACCGATATGTTACATAGTATGTTACGTACATTTTGCGTAGAGCCACTAATCGACATGAGTCTTATCTTAATTGCGATACTGTACTTGAGTGTACTATCGCACGATAATCATCAGAAAAACTTCGTAATCTATTTTGTGGTAATAGCAACATACTTATTTTTATATATTTTTCATAGAGTCATACACTAGAGACATGTATCTTATCTTAATTAAAATTTAAAATTCGTAATAGAAAGCTCCAAATTTATAAAAATTCGTTACATCGCGAGGGTTTTGATCAAAAACGCTTTGCTACATCGAGGGGACCAAAATACATTACATTTATTCGTTATATCAAGATTTTCGTTATATCGCGAGTTGACTGTATCCTATGCATCACTCCTCCCCCCCATCCTTCATAATAAAAATTAAACTAATATTGAAATCGATTTCATGAGGCGCTGAGACAATAACAATAACGGTTAATCATTAATCTGTGTTGTTGTTGAACGTGCCGCAGTCACGGCTGCGGGCCGAGTCGCTTGCATTCGCGTGTGTGTGTGTGTAAAATACAATATTCAGATTTCAGAGGCGATCTATTTTTTATGATTTATTAGGAAATTACGATAGCGTTCATCGTATAAAGCTGTTTATAATGCCGGTTTTCCACTAAACGGACAAAACAAAACTCAAACTCGTGTCGAATAAAACAAATTTGGAACTTTTCGCAAACATTTTGAAGACCGGCGTGTTTTGCGACAGTTGGAGTTTTGTTTTTCGTGTCCCGCTCGTGTTGTGTTGTCGTGAACAAAATCAAATCTGAACGAATTCTATACCTAAATACTAGCTAAGTAAGTAAACGAAAGTATAAAAGTATAAAGTATAATTATATAATAATATAATAGTAATATAATTAATTTAAGTAATTTGGTGTATAAGTATGACCAGTGTTGTAAAGTATTTAAATAAAAGTATTTGAATTTAAGTATTGAATACTTTATTCAAAAAATGTTACAAAATAATTTTAGTTAACAACTGTAATAGTTGTTTATTACTATTATGTAATTAATTAATTACTAAATAATAAATTATTTCGATTATTATTATTACTATTTATTTTTTACTTATATACTTGTATTACGAATCGGTCGAAAAATTAAATACTTAAAGCTATAAAATGAAAAATAAACCATCACAATTACCTATACTGGATTATAAACAATAATCTTCAGTTGAAATGCAGAACACGAATAATGTGTATAAATTGTTATTATAACTACTATATATTATTTCGGATGGCAGCAAATATCGACTAGATTTTAGTGTATTCATAAATTTTTTTAATAATTTCCTAGCCAAGACTAAACTCAAACTAGACGAGTTCACAAAGAATAAAAATATTCAAATACCGCGACGAAAAGTTATGATGTGAACGATGACACAAAACCTCGAAATAATAAATCGAAACGTCTCTAAATAATTTTCACGTGTTTTTTGTGATACGAATTTTCATTTTGACGGCCAATTCGAACTTTTTTTATTATAATCATTATTATTATTATGTAAATGGTATTTTCGATAGAGAGTTTCTTGTTTCCTAAAGACATTTTCTAAGAGATCATTTCCGCCGCAGTGATCGTCAGCGATCGATTTCAGCCGACGCGGCCGAACAATAAAATATATCAACAACGATCCGCGCGTTCGTTTACGTGCTGCGCTCGTCGGCGGCGGCGGCAATCTCGGGAGCGAGCGAGCGAGCAGGTACCGCCACGACGCGCTCGCTTCCGTCATCGCTCGCGTCGCACCGCCGCCGCCGCCGTTTCCACTAACCCCGCCACCACTGTCGCGCTGTCCCGCCTAGCCGAACCCGCACCACTCCGCCTCATCGTCAGACCCGCACCACGCCGTAGTGCGCCAGTTGCTAACACCGCACGTCGCCACGCCGCGAGCCGTAGCTCACGAACCGATACCCCCGCACGCCACGCGCCGTAGCTCGTTTGGCAAATCCGGATTTTTCCCACCACTACATACATCATTATATTATTAAGTAATATATAGTTTGGACTACTTTTTACTCTATTTTTACCCATATTATATTTCCCATGAAACAGTTAATCATCGACGACGACCATGTGATGTAAATTGTATGTTAAGATTAAATTTGTAGCGGTGCGCTATAGTTATTTGCGATACTAGAATATTGAGTACTTTTATCAGACAATAAATAAATAAATAAAGATCATGCGTTAGCGTTTTTGAACAGTATAGTTCTAAATTTGGAATGAAGTATACAGTTATCTGATATTTATTGTATTTTAAACGGTATAATAGATTTATCTTATCTCAGTTCGTTGTGTGCAGCTACGTTATAACAACGTATATAAGAAATATTTTTCGTTTTTCCTAATATAATTGTTGCTATGGATAATTCTTGTTTTATTTGCGATATCGAATTAAATGCCGAAACTGAATGCGTCATAGTGAAGCAAAAAGGTGTAATGACTTTAATAAACTCTAGTAAAGCACGACAAGATAATAAATGGAAATTGTTAGTTGGTTTAGAAAGTGTTTGATATTAATAAAAAAGATATTCAAGTACTGACTTGAGTATCCTAAAATTGAAGGCGTTGGAAGATGTATTAAGTATGTATTCTAGGGCCTAGAACGCTTAGAAAATTATGATGCCTACGAATATGATACGGTATATTTATTGTATTTATCACAATAAAATATGAATACGAATTTTAAACTTTGTAAGTTTATTATAATTTCATTCGTTGGACTGAAATTTCGCTTGCACTCCCCATAGTCGGATGCCGTATGTCCATAATGGTTCAAATAATGATTTATATATTAATAGTTATTCACTACTGGTTTGAAAAAGTCTCCCAAATTTTGAATTATGGCAACATTAATTAAAAATTATTTAAAACCTAATTATTCATCAATCCAATGGGAATTATATAATGAAAACTAGGGCCATTAGCATATTTAAATTGATAATATTGAATAATAAAGAAAGTGATAAGAGGTCAGGGTTAAGTATATGTCGACAGTTGTGGGACTCTGGGGCAAATGGCAGATGGACACACCGGATACTGCCCAGGATGTCCAGAAACTGGATGTGGAGGAGAAATGTGGTGGCCAGGCAGAAGTATTGTCTTACGACTGTACCTGCCCGGCCATCGATTCAAAAGTTTATATAAAAAAAAAAAAAAAAAGGTTACAGAGTTCAAAAACTTCGATGAATGTAAAAATTGTGGGAAAAGAATAACTACTGGCCTTGTTTCAAAAATGTTATTTTAAAAATTATACAATTCTTAATAAAAAACAAATAATTGAAATAATGTTTCTACTATTTAGTCCAGAAAAAAAATCCAATATTTCTGTTATTAATACGATAAGAGAGAGTTACGTTTTTTTGATTGTCTTTATCGAGACGGTGAAAAATCAAATTACAATTGTACATATGATGTACAAACATGTGTAGATATATCATTTTCCAAAGGTCGTATTCAAAATGAAAATTCAAGTTAAATTTTTATATTGGATTCTGCCAAACAAAAATATAGTTATGATATTAATTTTGTTCATTTCATTGGGGAGTTGGTTGATAAATCCTACATCAAAAGTGTTTCTTTGAGCTCATAACAAATTAATTACAAAATACCATTTTTCTTTGACAGCAATTCTCTTCAAATTTGAAAGTAAATATTTTATATTTTGAGCAAAATGGGGACATCAAAACAGGCTGATTATGGTAATTTGTTGTAAATATTTTGTTTGATTAAAGAGGATTATTTTTTCTTAAACTTACTTTTTCTTGAACTTACTGATGTCAATATCTGAAAATTAAGCAATGCGATGACATCAAAACAGAATTATTTTGTTCATTATAATTCAAAAGAACTGTCTGCGGTCACGGTAAATTAGAACCTACTACCGATGACAACTAATTGAAAACTATTGTAGTTATTTCTTTTTTGATTAATAAAGTATTAATTTATTTTTACTTTTAAATTTTACTGAAAATTATTTTCAACACGGTCAACTGCGTCCAAAAGAACGCTCGTCGATAGACAAAAAGAAGTGTGAAAAAACAGCACTAAAACGGGTCGCGTGTACTAACGCCGAGTACCACGACGACACGTCTTCCGAACGGAATTCGTTATAAGCTGTACACTCGACGAACGAATAACAGAAATAAGATATGCAAGCGTTCGGGTTCAAAATCGACGACTGTTGGACAACCCAACGTAAATATTACGACTGAAAGTAATATTATATATTATTATAAGTAATATTTCAAGTTTAATATATCTGCATACACAAACAACGGCTATGACGAAAGTAAAACCACAGCAGTGCATTTGCACGGTCATCTGCGTCCAAAAGAACGCTTGTCGATATTCGCGCGATGGCGATCGACAAAAAAGTGTGAAAAAACCGCACTAAAACCGAGTACCACGACGACCGAACGAACAGAAATCAGATATGCAAGCGTTCGGGTTCAAAATCAGTGCCCGTCAAACGACGTCTGTTGGAAATCCAACGTGAATATTACGACTGAAAGTTCGCGCACACGCGAGACGCGACTCGACGTGGCGATACGATACACTTTTATACATGACGAAATGGATCAATTTAATAAAATAATTTTAATGAAAACTGCGAACGAAACACGGAGTGGTGGTGACAAACGGCGGACAACTGAATAATAAGATAACCGATTACGACTGAAAGTAATATTGTATATTAAAAGTAATATTTCAAGTTTATTATATCTGCATACACAAACAACGGCTACGACGAAAGTAAAACCACAGCAGTGCATTTTCACGGTCAACTGCGTCCAAAAGAACGCTCGTCGATATTCGCGCGATGGCGATCGACAAAAAAGTGTGAAAAAATTGCACTAAAACCGAGTACCACAACGACCGAACGAACAGAAATCAGATATGCAAGCGTTCGGGTTCAAAATCAGTGCCCGTCAAACGACGTCTGTTGGAAATCCAACGTAAATATTACGACTGAAAGTAATATTGTGTATTATTTGTAATATTTCAAGTTTACTATATCTGCATACATAAACAACGGCTACGACAGAAATAAAATCATCGCGGTGCATTCGTACGGTCAATTGCGTCCAAAAGAACGCTCGTCGATATTCGCGCGATGGCGATCGACAAAAAAGTGTGAAAAAATTGCACTAAAACCGAGTACCACAACGACCGAACGAACAGAAATCAGATATGCAATCGTTCGGGTTCAAAATCTGTGCGCAGTTCGCAGCCCGTCAAAAGACGTCCGTTGGACATTTCAATGTAAATATTACGACTGAAAGTACGCGCACACGCGAGACGCGACTCGACGTGGCAATATTATACACTTTTACACATGACGAAATGAATGAATTTAATAAAATAATTTTAATGAAAACTGCGAACGAAACACGGAGTGAGTGGTGGTGACAAACGGCGGACAACTGAGTAATGACCGATTACTGATTAGACAACGAGCCGTACGTCTCACGGCCCCTAGAAATTTAACACGATATCGGCGAAAGCTCTGATTGGCCGGCGTGGCGTCGAAACTCGGCAGCAGCAGTATTTGCGGAAATCGCGACCGTTGGAGCTTTTGGCGCGAATTCAAATATTTTCTATTGCGCGAACGCGGCGTCCCACTTTATCGTTTGCGTGTGCTACCATTGAATCTGAATCTTTGGTCGAGGAAACCAACTGCATAGTTAATTATGCACCGAAACTTGTTTGAAAAAATACATTTCAAACGACTATTACGAAAAAACATTCCTCGTATTAAAATAGGCACGTAAATTATACAATTTACGGGAAAAAAAAAGAAAAATAATCCAAATTGTCCAAATAATCAAAATAAATAATCGATTATTTATGAAAGAGTAAAGTACAAAAAGTGAAACTTTCGGGAAATTAAAAATAACTATTTTTCTCATACAATTTCGCATGATAAAAATTATGAGAAATATTTTTAATTTTCACGTACTATACTTATTTCAATTCGTGAGTTTAAATTGAACAAGTTTGACCTTTTTTAGAAAGAAATGAGTTACTCAACTCTTTTCATAAATAAAATTACTATATAAATCATAAACGGGGTAGTGTGCAATACAATGATGTGAACCAAAACTATTCAACTGATATACTTTAGAATGACTTTAAATATAAAAATCAATGAAAGGAAATTTTCCCTATTTCTATTTCATTGCACAACATATTGTTCAAAATTTGACAAAAACTTTAAACATTTAAAATATTGCAATTTCTTAGACTTCAATTATTTTACTTTAAAATCAACTTATATCACAATATCTTGGTTAGCTTGTGAATAAAGACAACATATTTGATATCAGTTAAAATTATTCAAAAACTTACTATTGCAATTAAAATATATAAAAATTGCTCAGACTTGAGTTATTTTACTTTAAAATAAACTTATATCACAATATCTTGGTTAGCTTGTGAATAAAAACAACATATTTGATAACAGTTAAAATTATTCAAAAACTCACTATTACAATTTAAAATATTGCAATTACTCAGACTTAAGTTATTTTACTTTAAAATCAAATTTATATCACAATATATTGCTTAGTATGTGAATAAAAACAACATATTTTATAACAATTAAAATAAATCAAAAACTTTCCCTTACAAATTAAAATATATTACTCAGACTTCAGTTACTTTACTTTAAAATTATTCTAAACTTTTATCACAATATTATATAAATTAATATGTGAATAAAAATAAAATACTTTTTAAAAATTCAATATTACAAGGTGAATACTAACAATTTGAGTGTTATATAAAATTACTGATTTTTTGTTTTTGGTCATTTCTCAAACTGTTTATAAAATTTCAAATATTTATCAGGTATGTATGTATTTTAATGTTTTTTGTATATCTAGAATTTTTCTTTCTATATTGGACATAGTTTTTTATATTATGCTTTTGCTCAAGGTAATGAAATGAGAGAATTTTCTTTTCCAAACTTAAAAGGTCTTTTTTTACAAAACAAATGGTTCTTTTTTTCTACTTTTTAAACGCTGGCTTTCTAATGAAAATGTATATTTTTAAAAATATTTGCCCATAACTTTGTGTTGCAACTGAAACCATATTTTTCAAGGTTGTCATGTTGACGGTTTGTTGCACAGTAATGATTGAATACAATATGTGTACAACTATATTCATTTTTTATTTTTGTCTGTGCTTAACAAGTATTGTACTTCCATAAAAATGTAAAATATTCCATTTATCGATTTTCTTTTTATTCAATTGCATTTATAAGTTATCAAAATAGTGTGACATTGTTTCATTTATTAAAAATCAAAATGTGTCCTTAAACGTTAGGATTTATTATAGATTTATGTGAAAATTAGTTTTTTGTTTGTTATAATATATTATATTGATGGTATAAATAACGAAAATGACCGAAAAGACAATAGTAAAATAATTTTAAACTATTTTGTTATGTATAATATAATAATATATCAATTGTAATTAAATACTAATTTGGATAATTTCTCAATAACAAGTTTAAACAATTAAACATCAAAAAGGCATACAATAATAAACAAATTTGTACTTTTAAGTTATGCCTAAACAGTGCGTAATTCGACGGATCATGAGTCGAAATGAGGCTCATATTGATGATTAAATTCAAGTAAACCGACTCAGTGCAAGATGCTAAAGCCCTATAGGGTCTCGGCACACCTTGGGGTCTTGACAGATCACTTTTCGACTATGAAATGGTTGTTAATATTGTTTTGACCGGAGACAACGTCTCTTCGTCGAAGACAACTGGAGTTTTGCCGAGTTCGTTGCATCAAATTATGAAAAAGATTTGCATTTGCACCCATACAAACTCAGATGAAATAACTTTTTCAAAATTCATCAGTTTCCAAAAAAATTTCTTCTTCCACCGAGTTGTCGATTACTGTTGTTTTTACGTACACCTCAAATAATTACAATAACGGTATTATTTTAATATATCACTCTTAACACTGTCGTGTTGCACAAATACCTCAATCTCAACCGTCATTCCCTCTTTGCCTATGTAGTCCTAAGTTCAGATATTATGGTAATGTATATATCTGGAGACCCGATTGATTACCGAACCACAGTCTGGTGTCAGCGATACGTCCTGGACGTCTCGCAGGCAGCTGGCATGTCTGTGAAGTTGGCTCCAGTAGATGTAAAAATCTGGAATTCAACATTTTTAGAATCATTACATACAGTGTATCAAAGTATACCTCAAACAAGTGAACAAGAATGCCATAGACATTGGCTGCAATATAAAATTCAACAGAGTTACCGACCATTTACCTATCGTTTAATTATTTTATATTTATTTGTTTTTTTTTATTATTACATTTCTTACTGACTATGATTATTGACAATTCTAACTGGACACGATAAGAAGACCTGCTCTCTATAATATTATCTCCACCGATTAATTAAAAAATAAGCCAGCCCATTCTACGTTAAACGACAAATACCAATTTGGACCTCACTTTCAACTACCAATTCAATTTAAGCTTAATTTTTGACATTTCTGTGAGATTTCATATAAATTCTTGAAATTTCTTTTATATTGTTGTAAACTCACAATGACAATGTTTTATTCAAATAATGTACAAATGTATACATGTACTTAAGTACAAAGGTCGTTAACATATTTTGCTAACGACACGCTAAAAAATATCATTAATAAGCCAACATCAGATGCATTAGGTAAGCAAAAGTGATATTCGGGACGAAAAAACTATATTTTTTTAAAATTATTTTTTCATAATACTTTATTTTATATTCACAATCTGTTACAGGTAGAACAAATAGGTGAATTCGATCATAATATTAATTGTATGACGTGAAGGACGGATTAAAGTGAAAAAACTATATAACATATTGCACGACGTTTTTAACAACAACTTTTTCTAGTTTCCCCCCTTTTAATCCCCCCTTGGGGATCGAATTTCGGAAAATCGGGCGACGTGACGACACTCGGGAAGGTATTCGGAACAATTCTGTGAAAAAAAATTGGAAAAAAGTCAAATGGCGTCGTCACACAAAACGGGAACATGGAAAAAGGCCATTTCTTTTATATATACATGGCACATGCGTGTAATAATAATAATAATAATGATAAAAACGACGTGGCCTTCGTAGGGGCGAGACACGACGAATAATAATAAATATAATGATAGGAACTAATGTGATGATAAGAAACTGAGATGACGGCAAACGGTGCGAGTCGGTGGCGGTCGAACTCGTGAAAATTGGTCGTGTGCGGACGATAGTTGGTTATAGTGCGCGAGACACCGTTTGTGCTTCGACTGATGCCCCGCTCTCTCCCCCGCTCCTGTCCGCTGGTCATATGAAATATTAGCGACGCGTCGTCGCGGTGAACCGCCGCCGCCGCAGCCGCCGGGTCCGCGTCATGTGTGTGTGTTTGTACGTGCGAGTTTGTTGTGATTTTTTTTTTTTTTTTTTATAAGGGGTCGTGTGAGTTGGTAAGCGTTTTAAAAACTGCAGCCGTCGGCTGCGGAATGCCAAGGTCGACCCCGACGGTGCGGCGCAATATTCGTTCCCCCTCGCGCCACGGGGTCCGATCGGCAATCGCCCCGCCGCCGCCGCACGAGTGACCGTCCACCCTATCCCTGCACCGCGAAAACCGGTTCGACGACGACGACACATCTGAACAACAGATCCACCCTTACTCGTACACGATTATTTCACCGTCGTCGTCCTTGTGCAGCAGTATATAGTACTACACCGCCGCCGCCGTCGTCCGTCTGAATTTTTCGCGTCTATACTTCACGCCGCCGTTTTCGACGAATCGCGTCCTCGGCGTTTTGGTTTTCGAGCAGTTCCGGCACACTATACTCACGTCCAAAAAGGTAAGTCGAGAATAATATTTATTCGCCTTTTCGTTTCACACGACCGCGTGTTTTATCTCGCGGCCCTCTCCTGCCCCGCGCCCGCACCCGTTTCTGCAGATATCGGCTCGACCGCGCCGTCACCGAATTCGTCATCGTCGGATATTCTCACGTCGAAATCGCGATATTCCCATACGATTTCGATCGCGAACTATATTTTTTTTTTTATAGCCGCCGCCAGTGCCGCTGTCGATTTTTCAATAAATCGATAGTTGACGCGCGCGCGCTCTATCGCCGTAGATATTTGACGATTACAATATCGTCGACGCCGAAATATCGATACATTACGACGTTACGTCATTATATCAGTGTAATAATTGCGAATTTTGGCATCCGACAGACGTGAAAAAATCGTTCGGCCGCAGTTCATCAAACCAAACAAACAATGTCTACGCAAGAAATCGACGTGTTACCACTGATCGACGGAGATTCCGAGACGACGCGGACCACAAACACTTGCTTTTCACGACGGAAGTTATTGCGCATTCTGGCACTGTTGGGACTGTTAGTGCTCGAGATAGTGGTTATGCTGACAATGACTTCGATCTCGACCGAAGAACCGCGGTACGTGTTCATGTGTTGCGACTCTGACGAATATATGGACGAATCGGGTATTTGCTTGATGACCAACGGAACCGTCAAAGAATTAAAGGTATGTGATGTACTAATGTATATTATCAAAGTATATAACGTTCCTGTTTTAAAATTCACCAGAATAAGGTGTTTTTTTATTAGTTCGATGTGATTGTGAACATTTGTTAACTTATTGCAGAGAAATCGTATCACAAATTTAATGCTATATAGTCGCGTATGATAAGCCAATTGGTTTATAAGAATTTAGTTTAAAATGGTAATCAAATCAAATCGATATTTAAATCTAATAGATTATTACAAATAAACAATGTAAATATATTTGAATAATTATTAGATACGTTTTAACAATACATCAACTGTATATTCTTATTATATTTCTTTACGGGTTTCTTAAAAACATAATATAGTCATGACAAAAACAAAATGAGCAATATTAAAATATTATTATCGTCGATTATAAATACTAGTATTTGCCTGGAGTATTATAATAAAGAGTGCAAATATTGTTACTATTTATTTCATTTTTTTTTATTATTATTTATATATTTAATAGTTTTGATCAATTATTTCATACGTCTAATAACACTTTGTTATTTAGTGTATCAAGTTTATCTTTTTGAATGCATTTAGAGGTTTTCAGTTGAGTTTATGTCATTATAATGTATTTAGACGCAAGGAACAATTGGTGGTGGTGTTAAAATAATATCATTAATCGATAAAACTATATCAAAAAATTACTTCATTGCATAGATTTTTTCTAATGCATGTTTTATATTGTAGGTTCCAAAACTTGTGAATGAAAATGGGATCAATGGCTTCTATGAAACTAGTCAATTTCTTCTAGTTCCCAATTGGCCTCCTTGCAGTGGAGACTATACTCTCAGGCTATTAGATCCAATAGAAAACCATGCTGATCAATGGCGAGTATCTGAAAAGGGATACTTACAAAACGAAAACAAAGAAATTATTGCTTTACCAATTCAATTTTGCATTGAATATTTAAATTCAAGAATGGTATCTATGGTGTGTGCCATGGACTCGGAAATATATAGTGATGGTGAACTCGAGTCGTACCAAGAGGAATCCATCGTGAATTGGATGGATATTTTCAACGAAATTGCATTGGTATTATCGCTGCCAATTGTTTTTTGCACGTTACTGGTGTATACCCTTGTTAGAAAGTTACAAACTTTGCATGGACGGTTTATAATGCGTCACGTTGTGATTATACTTATAACGACTGATGTCTTCATACTGTGTATGGAATTCAATTTTGTAGAACGGACATCATTTGTGGGTAAGTTACTTACCTAACCTAGAGATTTATTTACAAGTTATTTTAGAACAACTAAGTTAGAGGTAATATTTAGTACAAGGATAAAAACCTTTGGACAGGTTTTACTGTGTACACTAAAATATATCTACTAAAAGTTAATAATTAATTATATTTTATTAATATTTTGATTTTATTTTGTTTACACAGTTTTGGCTATGCAGTTCTTTTGCATGGCATCCTTTCATTGGATAACAGTGATGTGTTTCGATATATGGAGTACTTTCAGGTAAATCATAAATGTATTATTTTATACTGGTAGTCTGAATGAGTAAAAACTGAATTCATGACAGATCACAGATTTTATTTTTGAAAGTTGTTCATAACAAACATGTCTTTTTGAAAACTCAATATGATGATTATTTTTTTTAAATTACCGTTTCAAATTAAAACCTTTCATAAATCATCAAATCACAGATATTTAAACATTTTGTTTTAATATTCTTATGTTTTGAATTCATTTTTTGAAAAATGTTATCACCTACAAGTAGGTAGGCACGTGCATCACGTTTTATTGATAAATGTATTTGAATATTATTTTTCAGTGGCCTTGTAATAATGGGAGAAAATGAAAACGAAGAATTAGAAACGTTTAAAATCTATTCCATTTATGCATGGGGATCCAGTTTAATCGTTTCGATATTAACAGTTTACGTGCTGTTCCCTTCGTCCAGCGAATCATCTGACGGGGCAAATCCAGGATTTCGCATTGACAATGATTGCATGTTTTGTGGTAAATCATACACGACACCGTATAATTATTATCATTTAACAAAAAATATTAATAAAGAAATCGTATGTCTTTGGTCTAGCGATATTTCATTTCCTTTGTTACACGGCGATGATTGTACACATTGCTGTTATTAAAGTTCTTCGAATATTTAAAGATAGAAACCCACCGACCATTATTGAAGCCGAAACCAACGACACTTCTGAAGAAGAATGGTACTCGACTACCGAAGTCTAAATAAAGTAATCGAGTAGGTAGGTACGTTTAAATTTTAAATTTAATTCTAACCTTACACGAGACGCACTACTATTTTAGAGCCGTGTTGGATGATAAATGTCGCCTTGATGTGTAAATCTTATCGGCCGACTTAATGATAAAAATGCAAATGACTACTGCTTTTTCATTTAAAAATATGTCATGTTACAGATTCGTTTCGATGTACTTTAAATCATTGTTCGCCATGGATGTCGTTTGCAAGAAATTTCAGAAATTTGAGGAAGAACACGACAATGTATATAATGTAAAATACAATGTATATTATGGGCCATCGCTCACCACTAATGTCTAAGGATTGTTTGTAGTTTTGTTTTTTCTGTTAAATCGTTGACTTGTTAATAAAAAAGATGTATACGATTAATTTTTGATTTTAAACTCGATTAGTTGATAAAATAACTGTAACCTCGAAGAAATCTAGTATCATAAATAGGTAAATTACATAAAGTGGTCTGTAAACCGTGTGCCGACGAGTCGATAAATAATTACAATCAAAGCACTTGAGAACGACAGTGTGTAAAAATCTTTTTCGTTTTAATCTTTGCGCCGAGTAAATATTACAAACATTTTACGAATTAACGGCTCGACAACTATGATTTAATTAAGTGACATAAATTAAGTGCTATTGGGTGTCGCAAAAAAGTACTAGAAAAGGCCGACCGCTAATTATTAACAATATTATAAGTAGTTGAGTAATAGGATTAGTGTCTGGACGGGTTAACGACTTGTAAAGACAAATGATTTTGTAATTCTAATCACACTTAACTGCGCCGAACTTCTCTCGGTGTTAAGGGCCGTCTCGGATATAGAAACAACGCATTTCAAACACGTTAATAAATAACTGCACTAATATTTTTGTCGAATTCTCATAATCAAAGTAAAAAGAATTTCAAATAAATATTATACGTAGTTTTTAAGAGGTAAAAGTGACGAGTGGTGTGGATGAGACGCTGGCACTAGACGACCTGTCACACACCACTCAGGGTGCTGGCGGACTTACGTAAGAACAGCTCGACGGACGGCACTCCCAACGACGAATATTCACCGTAGTGAACGTAGTGGCGTTGACCAAAACGAATACGACAAGTAAACTCACAAGATAGACCCGTGCGGAGACGACGGGAAGTCAAATGACTCGCACAGCAGTGCACTTTGATTCAATTTATTGATCGAAATGTACTTAAATAATGATAATGATTTACACTATGTTGAGTAGTAAATATAAAAAAAACGAGTGCCGCAATGGCGAATATAAAATAAAAAACGATAACGACAAAATATCACTAGTACCATTGATTAAGTATACCTAGATAGCTCACGCAATGTTAATTTTTGGTAACAATAAAACGTCTCAAATGGAGCCAGAATTGTAGTAGTAATGGATTCCTGATAACAGGTAGCGCTGACATACCGTACAAACATGTTATCTCTAATTTACTACTAATTTGTGATAATTTTGTCATTATTCATAACTTCATAAGTTCAGTTTTCTGCAGAAACTACGACTCTCAATCGTCTGATTTTTTTTTAAAAAGGCCAACATCTAGTTTCACAGAATTTGTTAGTTTGGCACAAAAATTTATAAAGAAAACAGTAGAAAAAATGCCACTTAAAAGATTAATCAAAAATGTATTTTTAATAAAATAATAAAAGATCTATCCCATGTATGTAAATTTAGCGAATTATGTCAAAATCACTACCATTTCATTATAACCCACCTTATTAACTGTAAACTTCTTCGAGATTTTAACTGGAAATCAAAAAATATAAAAAAAACTAGAGCAGAAAAATCATAAAATAAACTAAAAATTTTGAAAAATAATTAAAATTGTAAAATTATTTTTGTAATCATTATAATTATGAATATATTTTTATTAGTTTTTTTGTATAAATTGTATTTTAAATAATAAATGACGAAAAAAAAATGTATTGTTTATTTAGTCTTCGCTCAGAATTGTTATTTATGTTTTATTTTATACCTATTGAAAAATCATTATAAAGTTACATATTTACGTTGTATCTTAATGACGCGGGCTATCTTAATTAAAACATAACTGTCAGCTTAAAATTATATGATATAATAAAATAAATTAAATTTCCTTCAAATCAAAATTTAAATGATAAAAATACGATGATTACTTATTACAGTTATACATTAATTAAAACAATGTTCAAAACACAAAATTTAGACGGTCTGTCGAGGTCTCGAGGAAAATAATATATTGTATGAAAATAATAATATTTGCTATACGATTTTAGATTATTTCTTATCTAAAATTTCCAGAATGAACAGTGGTGTAGAACTGATGTAGATTGTTGATGGTACCGTCTATTTTTAGTATTTAATTTCGATCCTAATAATTTAATTGTTCAATCCTGACATCGAACGCTCTCTGTTGACACATTGCAGTATTAATTTACTAGTTACCATTTTTCCCTATACCGTGGCGTATCTATATGTACTTAATCAATGCTTGTACGGGTAACAATTTACACCATGTTTTACTCGGTAGTAAATGAAAAACGATTGCCGCAATGGCGAATATAATATAACAAAAACAAAAACGACAAAACGCACGAGAACGTTGTACACACAGTCACAGATAACATAATAATAATGATAATAATAAAATTTACGTAATAAAAATGAGAGAAAACGAGGGAAATTGGACGGAGATAGTGGCCCTGGTCGCCGAGCTCATTAGCGTTAGGAGATCAATTGGAGATTAAACACAGTGCGGCGGCGGCGGCAACGGCCCAAACAACAGTGCTTTATTAATCTTCGGATTCTTCGTCAGAATCGGATTGAAACGCCTCTAAAGGTCGTTTTCTCTTGTTATTGACTGAAATAAATAATTGGAAAATATTAGTTTAATTATTTGTCATTAAAATGTAATCAAACATTGTATTTAAATTATTATAAGCTAGGTTTTGATGATGAAAGTTCAATTTATAACGGTTCGAATTTTTTTAGTAGTCGGTAAAAGGAAGAATAATATCTACTGCATGTATGTAATCTATTACAAATAATATTTACTTTTAGTTGTTGAAGTCTTGTTCGACTGGTCAACGGATTCCGTCGAATGAGGTCGGAATGACAATCGTGTACCAAACACTCCTTGCCCGTCTAAATCGAGTTGATTGCGAACAAATAACTGTTCTTTGTTCTTCTAAAATAAAGACAAGTTTAGCTTTAAAATAAAATCATGTATAAATATATCATTATTTCACTACACACACACACTAAAAATATATTCAAAATATAAAATTATTTACCGCTAGTCGCTGTTGGTCAACATCCAAAATTTGTGAACCTAAATGTAAAGACTTGCTTCCGTCTGACCATTTCACTAATTTAGTATTGCTTTCTCTGACAACATCTTCATTACTTTCAACAACTTCGCGCCATCTGATGGTATTTTCTACTCTAAATTTTGCTCTGAAATAATAAATTGTAATTAAATTTGATTTCATGAATAAATAATAGTGATCAAGACTTTGAATTCATACCGGGCTTGTCCCTCTCCATCTATTATTTCTTCTTTATCAATTTCATAACTATAGGATTTTTCCTCGAATGGTCTAGTATTGATAGACAAACAATCTGGCAATTTAACCAAGTATAGTTCATTGCCAAGGTCAAGCGATAATTTTTGTTTCTCATCCAATATTTCCCTCTCAGGTTCTTCTTCTCTTTGACCATCTTTACCATGCTCAAAAGCAGCAACACTTTTCTCATCAGAACTCATATCACGGTCTTCTGCAAATAAATCATTTGCATTAGACACGACATAAAAATACACGAGAAGAGAGTGGTAAAGCAATTAAAATATTTATTGTTGTTATTTCTTAAATGGAAACTTCTGTAACCAGAGTATACCAGAAAAATTATTTGATTGTAATAAGAAATAAATAATTTAAATAAAAATGTTAAATTATGAATTATCATTGGTCATTATTTCTAAGTTAAGAATAAAATGTATTTACAAAATTATAAAGATGTTTTGATAGTTTAAAAATTATTAAAAGAATGAATTCAATAAAATTTTAATATAATTCCATTTGAAAAGAGTATTTTAATTTTCATATTGGGTGTCAACTTAAAAATTAAGATTTTATTTAAAAGATTTAAATTTAATTTAATTATAATAATTTTCCATTAGAAATTTCAAAACAACTTGATATCTAAAATTTAACATAAGAAATTTATTGTAAGCTAAATGTACATTTATCAGGAGCCTCAAGCTGCTTCCACACCTAAAATATGTTTGGGGAAACATTTTTTGTCAAACGTTTGTTCATAATTGAGTTGTTTGCTATATGTTTGCCAACAGTCGAGGCCATGTCAGATTTATAAATTAAAAATACTATTAATAATAAAATATCAGAAAAATATTATATTTAATAAAATAAAATAGTATATTTTTAATAAATATTATCATTTAAAACTGTTTTTATTACTTATGACTAGATTTAAATTTATTTAAATAGAGGTATATCACAAGGTATACAAGTATAAACGTACATGCAAAACGTTCGCTTAGTCGTCGTTCTAACGACTTACCTGTCGTTGATGAGTCTGATCCGTAACTGGTGTATGACGCTCGACTTTCAATTGAAGAACGGCACATAGACGAGTCACTCTTGTTACTCGTAACCGATTGCCTGGATGATCTAGAGTATGCAGGTGATGCTGAACCAGTTGATTCATTTAATGGGAGGTCGGATTGAGTTTTTGAACCAGATACAACGGTAGATTGAGAATTTGATGCATCAGAAGAGGATTCCGATACAATATCGGATAAATAGGCTCTTCTCGGACTAGCTGATCTAGACGATTGATCACTATTACCAGATACAGAAGAATAGGCTGCTCTAATCGGTGTCGGTGTTCTGGAGTATTGTTGATCACTACTGTTTTGAGACGATGAACTAGAGCCACTGTGATCTGAAAAAAAAAGAAAAAAATTAGTACAAAGTATTCGGGTAAGAAATCTACAGGTTGACGTGAGAAAAACCACAACGAATCGACGTACCGCTGTTATCTTCGTAATTGCTGTCCATTTCGAGCGTTCGCCTAAAACAATTCGGACACTGATCGAACGCGAATAAAGTATTCCGAAATAATATGAAAATTGTATTTTATTAAATAATATATTATTATATTATTATTATTATTTTTTTGTAACAATGAAGTGTCACGAGGATTTGGGAGTGTTATCAAGTCGCGAAACTATCTGAGGTAAGTGATAAAACATTATGGAAAACATCGATGTGCACTAAGACACCGTGAACACGGTATCGGTTCGATTAACAGCTGTTGATACTCGTTCCGAGTCGAATACGAATGGCAAAAATGAGAGGTAATTCCGTAAATGGCATCAATACGTTTTATATCACATAATGGCTGTTATCATACGTAATTCATATCTATTATTTGTATTGATTTCAATATTAATGCTAAATTTATGTATTTATTTCATTTCAAACGGTCAAAAATCAGTCGTTAAACAGTCGTAATGTGTTTTATAATTAAGTTTTCTTCGAATACGAACGATCATTACGAGAATAAACGTTCAAGATTTCACTTCTTGTGTGTATCATTTTTGTATTATAAATATGATTTTATAGAGAAATCTACAACAGTATGATTAAGTACTATTACCGAAACTACTTGTTTCTAAATGCAATTCGTTCGTCTGCCAAAATATGCTATTAAATATAATCGTTTAATTTTTTTCTACAAAATTGTGTTTGAATTAAATTAAATTAGTGTTATTATATCAAAACAAAGAGCAAAATAAAATATTATATGAGATTTTTTCAAATGAAATGTTGTCATATGACATTGATTTTATACTAAATCAAGTATGGAAGAATTCACATTCGGGCAATGTTTTTTATCCAACTGTTTTTGTACAATGTAATATGGTGATTTACAGAGCATTTATATGATAATCTATGCGTATTATGAATGTTCTATTAATGTCTTATGAACATCCGTGTGTAATGATACAGTATACAAAATTATCCATTGATTGTTGAGGAGCTCACACACGATTAGTTTGACTGGGCGGTTTATCCGGTGTGTGTGACTTCATGTCGTAGCGACAAACTGAGTAGACTCTGCAGTTCTTGCAGACTTTTGGCCTGTTCTTTGCATCGATAAGCTGCGCAGTTAGCTCAGTTAATCGAACAGTTTGCACACAGTGTTGTCTAGTAGTTTCTAGCCACGCACGTCAGCTATTTTCTATTATTTATTTAATTTAATTATTCTTTATTGACTGTTGTCACTGCCACGGTGAAAAAGAAAGAACAGCTTTTGCACTTCATTGACCCGAATTGTCGGTTATAGAATAATGCCCTTTATATTCACAAAACACTGCTGCTCTTTTTTTCTTTCAGAAAAAAACTGATGTAGCCTACACACCTTTAGTTGACATAAGATTTGCATTTGCACTCATATAAACTCGGATGAGATAACTTTTTCAAAATTCCATCAGAGTCCATAAAACTTTCTTCTTCCACTAAGTTGTCGATTTTAGTTTTTTTATTGTCGAATTCTACGACTTACCTTCAACACCAAGATGTCATTGGAAGTCGTTGTTAACGCCTGACGATGAATTCAATACCATACCGGTCGTATTATGTTACAATACCTTTTTATTTTTCATTTTCATTGAGTATATTTCAAGAATTTAAAGGATTGTTTAGCAAAGATTCCATCAGTTATTGTTGAAAAAATTTTTATTAAAATTAAAAGATAAAAAAAATTAAAAAATTTCAGAACATACAGAATAAAACAGGGTATAACATTTCGCACACATGGTATTCAGTTGTAGTTTTTATAGGCGGTTCTGTTACCAACGGCCTCGGAGTGGTCGTTGTGATCGCCATCGTTGTTCTTCTTGTTGTCGTCGTTCTTCTTGTTGTCGTTGTTGTTGTTGGTTTGAGTGTCGTAGTTTGTCGTATATAAAGTGGGCCATATGGAATACTGAAAATTGTATAACATTTTAGTATTAATAATTAAGACATAATATTTATTTCAACAAATGAGTTGTATTAACTTTAAATATATCGACTTTATTCAAAGTTTGTCTCGGTGATGTATTACTTAGGAAGGGCCTGAGCAGCTACCTCCCCCACCCCTTCAGCCCATGCAATATATTTGTACACAATAGTTTCTACTCTCATTATATTATATGGGCACCTACCTAATGTATGTAATGGGTAATTTACAAACGAAAATAGATAAAGTAAATGCGTTATATAGCGATTACGAATTATAAATAACTTGTACACTGTGCAAGGCCGAGAGAGTAAAACCTTTGAATGAATCAAAAACTACTCCGGTTCGACATCACGAGTAAGACCGAATGGGTAAACTTTCAGTTATCCAAGACATTTATGTTTATTAAATAATTAGGAAAATTGTTATTTCATTATTATCGCAATACTAAATATTCACATCACTCATATATCACAAACTAAATTACCAGAGAACATAAAAATACATACGTTTGGTTTGCGCAATAGTTTATTCTCATGTGAGCCGGAGTACACGTTCTTTTACAGCATTCGTCTACGATATGTCTGCGCCATCGAAGTGGTCTTTCTGAAATAAAATACATGCAAATTACCTACAACTTAATAATAATATTGTTGATACACCAACCGTGTAAAAACACGATTGTTTAGAAACCACCAACACCATGTGTGCATATTTTATTTACACTTGATATTGGAGAATTAAAAATATCACTTACGTGCTACGACGTCCCCATACGATGGGCCATCGCAAACAATTTTCATGAATTCTGATAGTGTGGATGCACAGACTCTAATCGGTTCATTCCAACCTAATAAACATGAAAAAGATCTATTAGGTCATCTTGTAACTTAATAAATTTGAAGGTGTACATTTTTTCAGGCGCCTGTGTAAATGTCTACTGTCATGATGAATTTAAGAATAATGATATTTTTCTAGTGTTAAGTTTTCAATAATTCAATAGGTACAAAAAAAAAAAATCAAATAACAAAGTTGTCAAATTCAGGTAGGTCGAGTCGAACGAGTTTGATAATTGCTTCAAAGGTTCTATGAATAATTAATATAATATGGCATTAAAAAATAATAAAAATATTTCACTTACTCATTTTTTCGGGCCAGTATGGTGCCCCAGAGCATGCGTTCATAATGGAGAAACATACAATCATTCTGAAACATGCAATTTCAAATAGGTAAAACATAAATATATTAAATTATTAAGTATTACCGGTTTAATTGTTAGTAATAAGTACTTACGTCTTTAGTGCAGCAAACATGATTAAAATCTGTAAAAGAAAATAACAAGTGCTTTTAATTACAATACCTACATGAAAATATAGTGTTTTAATTATAAATATAATAACTGTTAAAAATGTTTAAAGACTAATACTCATATAATAATAACAAAACATTTGTTGTTATTGTTGATTAAATGGTTTCGAATAGAATTCATCGTCAGGTAGAAAATATTTAAACACTTTATTATTCCTTCACATAATACTCCAGGCAAGACCTATTTTTATTTTATTTTGTTTTTTCATTGTTAAAGATATTTTATAATTTTAATAAATTGTTTAATATAATTAATAATATCTTGTTAAAAACAAATAAAAGATGTAAAAAACTTAAGGTTACAAATCATTAATAGATAAACGTAAAGGAATTCAAAAAGTCAATGTAATATGAAATTATGAAATGCATATGTTAGCTGATACCGTTGATTCGATAGGAATATTAGTCGTATTGAAAAATCAAGAGGACGGTGAATGCCAGTTGTCCGTCTTGAAGATTTAATAACACAATATTCATTGACTTACCTTTGTTGGGAGCGGTGAGTCAAGTAAAAATGTATTTATCGAATGTTCAAAGACAGCGATAAAAAACGACGGCGGCTGGAGTTTGAAACCGAGTGACGCTGCAAAGTGGGAGCAAGAATGTCACCAACGGTCTGGAATTCTGTCGCCTTAATCGGTTCGAGAGTTCAGGTAATGAGCAAATTAATGATGGCCCTTGAGAGACGGAAATATTTGTTCTATCCTATATAATTACAATCAGGATAATATTATTTTAATTGATCACTTTGACGCTGTCGCGTTGCACGAATACCGCGATCTCACCCGTCATTCCCTCTTAGTATCTCATTTTAGCCATTTTTTTTGACACATTCAAAACGATATCTCGTAACAAGTATAAAAATGTAAAATACACTTTTGTGAAATTGAGCGCATCCTTTTTAATAAAGACGCCTTCAAATATGGTATTTCTATACTGCATCATGCACATCATAGATGTGCATGAATATTTACTTCATATAGCGTATAAATTAGAATTACAACAGTGGCAAACCAGAGGGGATTATGCAAAAGGAAAAGTAAAGGAAAGAAATAGAAAAATAGCGACCAACTTTTACAAAGAAACGGGTCTCCTCGTTGTTGATCAGCCAAAACAAGGTGGAGGTAATAGTAACGATGGTAAAACACGGCACGAAAATTTTTTAAAAATCATTTCTACTGTCACTGGACAGCCTGCCTCCTGAAAGTCGGTCACCGTGTAAATATCTAATAAATACTATCGAATTTGCTTATTGTAAAAGTTACGGATTGTATAAATATTCCATGTCAAGGAATAAATTAAATAACAAACAGAATACGTCATTACAGACGCGATAAATACGTCCGGTGCGTTTCCCGCTAAAAGTGATTTCAATGATAGCGCGTATCGCAAATTCACTGGCGACAACGCGAAAAAATAATGTCTATAATGTCTTGCAAATTTCGAACCGTAGACAACGCGTAGTAGTAATTTCAACTGACGTAATTAAAATAAACGCGGCAGCGTGACTTTGTACAATTTGAAATCTACAATGACCGCCGTAATTGAAAAGCACATTATCGGCGAAATATGGCCGGTTAACGTCTAACCGGAAGACGAGAAAAACGAGAATAGTTCGACTGATGAAATACGTGCGTTTTATGGAGTTTTCAAACGTACAGACGTAGTGTTTGTTAATATTTGTATTAGAATACTTTTACGAAAAACTACGGCCGAGTCGTATCGACGCACACAATTTCGGCCGGTACTCGGACCGTATTTACGTACTCGACGCGATCGAGACGATAGAATTTCGAAAGGACACAACTGCGAGCGCGCGAATGAAACGAAATTATTATGTAATAAAAGACGACCGGATAGATTATAACGTTAAATCGAGACTTACCTCTTGCGAAATTTGATAGATTTTGAAAAAATTCCAAACGATTGTGTGTGTGTTACCGCTAGGTCACGTTCTGAGGTTGAAAAAGCACACGACTGTCGACCGACTATTATACTGTAGTGGCGGCGGCGGCGCGAGAAGCGAGAAGTGAGAAATTCG
The DNA here is from genome assembly GCA_948098885.1 of Drepanosiphum platanoidis. Classification (NCBI taxonomy): domain Eukaryota; kingdom Metazoa; phylum Arthropoda; class Insecta; order Hemiptera; family Aphididae; genus Drepanosiphum; species Drepanosiphum platanoidis. Next base: position 863,724 of record OX402540.1, read on the forward strand.
TAGTGATGGCCGCCGTACAGGGTGACACCCTGACACCCCGAAATGCCACCCGCGATAACGACAAAAGACAATAATTCCACGTGACCAACATAACGTGTCAAACATAATATTCGTCTTATATTATCATATATAATATTATATAATATTAATAATTAATATTAATATTGTTATAATAATATATTATCAATGTTTTTTTTTCTCATCGTCTACGACCGAGAGGTTTTTTTTTTCTCGACGACAAAATGTTCGTATTTGTATACGTGTGTCAACAACGCACTCGAATATCTTGGCAAAGGATTCTTCCCAGGACACCGTCGACCGATCGGGCACTGATGATGATATGTCGTCAATTCGTGTACGTCGTCGATCCAAATCGACCATTCGGCGAGAGTGAGAAGTATTGTTAAATGAAAAAAATCGCCCGCAACACTCAACAGAGTAGGACTTGAAAATAACCCGTTTCATAAAAAAGATTTTATAATTTTCCGGACAATAAATTAAAGCTTTCGTTAAAAATCTTATTCGTACTGTTACCGACATTTAAAAGCAAAAAAGTAAAGCCAAAGCTTCTCAAAGAAGTGCGTTTCGGTTAAATTATTTAAAGATTTATCATGTCGTTCGTTACTTGTGACTACATATATTTTTTACTTTTACTTATTAGGATTTTTCATCAGATAAACTAGTCACAATGATCTTTAGTCGGTTTTCAAAGTGTTTGCAAGTAAATGTTAGACATGGAGTAAATTTGAGTGAAATTACCATTCTATAGTAGTTAAAGTTACACAAGTTATTTACATGACATAATATTAAACACAGGTCGGTAGTAGTGAACGTTTCTAAGGAACAAAACATAGGATGATATAATATATACACAGTGACAATCGATCATCGCTGTAGGTGATCTGAGTGACATAAAGCTCTCAATGTGTAACGTCCAACGAGAGACGGTTGAAAAAAATTGCTCACAATAACAATATATTGGTACTGGTACACTGATATATTAAATATTTATATTATACACGTATAAATAATAAAACATTTTATTTCACTTTTTGTTGTTGTTATTATTATTATTGTTAAATATTAGGACACTCAAAGACGGACATTGTGTCGATCGCGATCAACACGAATAGCATTATTATATCACACATAATAATAATAATAATAATAATAACATTAATTATTAAGACAAGACACAAGAGTAACATCGAAACGAAAAAAATTACATACATATTACACATTTAACAGGGGATGGTTTGCCGAACTCTCCGTTTTGTGGCGAGATGAATTTGCTTTGTTGTGCCGTTTTATATAATATACATATATACGACACACAGCAACACAAGCCAACACACACCCCGTCAGCTGTTGTAATTTATAAGAGTAACACAATTGCACAAGTGCACGGCGTTGATACAAATACGAAGTGAGTACTGATGGATTTACAATGAATTACTGTACGATGGCCACAGCCGTCGTAATTTTTTTCCGCTGGACGAGACACGTCTCGAGAGACATTCGGCTAATGTTCTCAGTATATACAATGCTCAGACGCAACGGCCATTGTACGGATTATGTTGTAATTTATTAATTATGTATATAAATAAATTTTGAAAAATAATTTACTACAATATATATATGTATATATATATATATAATATATACGTATATATATATGTAATGTGTTACATGTAATACAACGATAAATAGTGATCAAAGTGAGAGGAATAATGTAACATTTTGTATATGATAATATTGAAACACAGATAAATAAACATTTAAAAATAAGATTAAAACACCGTGTGTAATTTTATACATAGATGTAGACATAGTATTACTTTATTAATTGCAATTTTACACTATTTCGCGAGTGTAGTCTCATTCAATAATAATAATAAGGTTATAATATATAACGTAAAAAAAACTAAAAAAAATTGTAACTACAGTAGAGTGTCTGTGCACTAATTTGTGCAGTACAATCAACACGCCTACTATTTGTTTGATTATTTTTTTTTAAATTAAATATAAAACGATTATTATCATCATTATTATTGTTATTCATTCACATTATTTCACATTCTTAGTAACTTGGATCCAATATATGTTTGGTTTTCGTATTATTTGTTTTCAGAAACTAAACTAGGTAAAAAAAAAAAAAAAAAATTTTTTTATAATAATAAAATAAAACAATACATTGGTAATTACAAATAATAATATAATATGTACGCATAGATGTATAAAATAAGGTTATAAATAATAAATTATTAAAAATGGATTTAACAATTATAATATATATATAATGCAATTGTACACATTACGATTAGAGAACACACTTAATACGTTTTGCTTAATTGAGTTGGTCCTCTGTTTAAATAACATGAAGATCGCTAAAAACATTGAATTAAGAAAACACATTTAAATGTATCGAACAAACGGTATGTGTAATTTCCAAGACGATATTAAGTTTCTCTCTCGTTATTTTTATATATTTGTTTATTTTTTTTTTTTTTTTCTTCGTATGTTCGGTATAAATTATAATATTTATATATAATTAGATAGAAAATAAACAAACATTATAATGATATTATACACATTTATAAAGAAATATATATAAAAAAAAATTAAATAGTAAATTAAATAATTAATCCACCGATGAAAATTTTGCTAAATATCATTAATACAATAATTAATTAATTAATTAATTTTTTTTTTTTTTTCTTATTATTTCTACTAACAATAATATTGTCTAAAAATTGGTTCCAATGATGGTATTCATATAAGCATAAAAATAAGTAAATTATTAATCCAAATGTAATTATTATTCTAAAAGAATTAAGATTGTTGTCGTACCAAGTGAATTAGGGAGGATCATGCTATAAATGTAAACACTAAATATTGCCCTACAAACACTTTTAGAGTGTTAAATATATATATAAATGCATAAATGGTACCTATGAAATTACACGTCTGTAATCCTTTAATAAATACATACACTGAATTACACATATATATATATATATATATATATATTTATATAAACATTTATTAATTATTTATATGTATTTGCACATCCTTACAATTATGGGTTTTTTTTTTGTTAAGTTAATATTTATTAAAACATCTATTAGAATTGAAAATTGTTAACAAGTCAAATACATATACATTTATATATATATTAATTTTTAAAACGAAAAATTCTGAATTTTCATATATATATATATATATATATATCGCTAGACGACTTAACTAACATCTACAAACATCGATTTTAGTGTCAAGTAAAAAATGTAGTCTATAGGAACCACAGAAGGAAATGAAAAAGGATTTGAAAATTTTTCCACGAAAATCAAATGAGTACCTTGTGTTTGTTTGTGTGTGTGTGTGTGTGTGTGTAGTTGTACAATATTGCAATAACTTGTTATTCATTGTGTAAATGATTATGTTATTTGTTATCACGTCAATAGTTTTGTGCGTCATACATACAGGTACAATTTTTTCATAGCGATTTGAATATTAAAATAGAAAAAACGCATTCTTTTGGATTTTGAAACTCGATAAATGGATAGTTTTTTCGAAAAGACGATCGGAGGAATCGCTTCACGATCAATGTTTTTTGTAGATAAATGTTTTACGAGTAGGGCGAGAACTCCTAGGACACTGCACGAATGTACAAGACGTGTTTTAACGAGAAATGTATTTTTAATCGTTTGGGTAAAAAAAATAAAATAGAAACTAGTCGTGAAGTCTAGTTGAGTAGTGTTTATCTAAACGTAACACACGACCGACCGGGGAGGCGTTTATATATTATTATTTCAAGTGTTACTCGACACGAGTAGTATTCATCGTAGTACTCGATTAATTATTTCTATCGAGAAGATATTTAAGCGCGCACAATATTTGGAAAACAACAATACTCGTTGAGTTTAAACAGGTTTAGACCCGTATCGTACTTATAAATGGTGTTTATTTTTAACCCTGGATGATTGAAAACGCAATTCAAAACAATTAATGAAATAATACAACGATAAAAACTAAAGAAAAAAAAAAAAACAAACAAACTTAATTCCAATTAAGAAAAAGAAGAGACCAACTTGAGTAAAATATTCAGACTGGATTCAGGCCTAAACACAATATTTAGATTGGATTCGAATTCACACGAGTTTGGATAATAGATGGTAGCTAAAATACGAGTTGTACAACTAGACTCAAAACCCAGGAAATGTTCAAAATATTCAACGTTACAAAAATTAAAACGAAATACAAAAAAAAAAAAAAACGTTACTGTATATGCGCGTTAGATTATTATTATTATTTTACAATCGAGACATAATATGTTTAAAATATATATATATATATTTATATATTATTAAATGGTAATTATTATGGAAAAAAAAGACCGTCTACATTTTCATGTATTACACGATAAATATTAAGAAATATTTAATAAACATTACCGGGACTAAGTATAAATATAGTATTATTATTTATTATTATTATTTTTTTTTTTTTAGTGTATAAAAGTGTGTATCGTCAAGCCATGGGAATTTTGAGTTTATGGTGTTTGTTTTTTTTTTTTTAATCGATAAATTAACCAATCATTAATCCGTTTAGAGTTGTATCGTTGGTTCGTTGTGTATATTTGAAATTGATGTGCTGGTTTTCAAATCACCGAGAAACAACAGATATTATTATTGGCAGCATAAATTTCAAAACAATCACAATTTTACAATCAGAACGTTTGTGTTAATATTATGAAAAAAAAAAATAAAAATAAAAAATCAAATATTCAACACCAAATGATTTACGAATAAAAAATAATCAACGATTATTAATTAAATTTAAATAGAGAAATTTTTATTTATTGATGAAATATAAATTAAACTAAACGTTGGCACTTTAAATGGAAAACTGCAATAAGAGTAAAAACTAATATTTTATTTTAAATTACATTTCAAAAATAGAGAAAAAAGTAATGTTTTAAAAAAATGCAGTTAGAAAAATAAGAGAATATTGACACATTAGATTTACAAATAAAAACGGCCAATTACACATTGTTGTTAACTTTTGTGCAAGTATTCAATAATTAATGGTATTTACAAAGATCCAGGCCTCGAAAATATTACAACTTTTGGCAATATCCAATAATAATGAACAATAAAATAATAATAATAATTAGGTACTTAAAATTATAAAAAAAAAAAAAAAAAAAAAAAGTACAAAAGCAATTTGGAAAAAGTCGATTTAGCCATTTAAAATAAAAATTAGTAAGCAATAACAAATTCAGCATTGACTCATTAAACAATATTTTTACCACATTGTTAAACATTCCTTTTTCTCTACTTAGATTGTTGGTATTGATTGTGTTTCATCATTGTTGTTATTTAAAGAAGGGCGCACAGAGACTTCTTTTTTTCTTTCATTTTTTTTTCTGGAGTTTTTCTGTTTATCTGTCTCACTAAGTCATAAAATATCTAAAACAAATAAACAACATCGTTTCAAAACACACGGTAAGAATGATTTGTCATGAAAAATAAAATTTGGCACTTATGTACCAATGATAATCATTTTAGGTTTTATAAAACTAAATTACATTGGCAGAAGAAAACAAAAATATTTTTGAAAATGCAATCAAATTGATAATCAACAGTAGTTTGTTTAAAATTTCACCTTTAACGTAGCTATGAAAACATAATTAAAAGCACTATTAATATTGCAAAATGCAAAAAAAAATGATTATGAAGGAAAAATTACAAATGATTTGTTTTAAAAATGCATTCCACTGACCTGGCACAATATATAAGTAGGATCATTAATTTATCACATGAATATTATGTTTCAATAGTAGATTATCACGAATAGCAGTTCAAAAGCAATTGTTCATTACATGTTTAAGTTATTGATTGAAAATAAAATAGAAAATGAGTATAAACATTTTTTTTCTTTTTTTTTCTGTACGTATTTTAATGAAAGAATTAATATAAATTGATTATGAATTTATTTTCGACGAATACTTTTAATTCAAAAGTATATTTATTAATTTATCAAATACTCACACTTTGATGTTTCTAGAAAAAAAAATATATACATTTATAAAAATAATAGGGAATGAAAGTAAAACACTAATTTATAAATAAATCAAATCTTAACAATTTTACACTACTACAAATAAACAAATTATGTAGCTAAGTTGATCTATAAATATATACTTACATCAATGACATTAATTTTCGCTTTAGCGGATGTCTCCATAAAAGCACAGTTGAATTGACGAGCAAGATTCACTCCGAGTTCTTTACCGACTACTCTTTCTTCTTCTAAATCACACTTGTTTCCCACTAATACCATTGGGACATCATCAGTGTCCTATTTTTTTTTTTTTAATTACAATCAGATAATTAGAAAAATATATTGATAAATTGAAATATGATTATCAAAAGCCTTCATACCTTTACTCTTAAAATTTGTTCCCTTAAATCTTGTAAATCATTAAATGTAGATTGTGCTGTAATAGAGTATACTAGAACAAATCCTTGACCGTTTTTCATATATAAATCTCTCATTGCTGTGAATTGTTCCTGTTAACAAAACAAATTCGGTAAAACAATAATAAAGGTATGTTATATTATTATAAATTGAATTTTTATTATTATAATCAATTAAACAGTAGTTTTATATTAACCAACTTCATGATTAAAATTACAAAATTAAATAAGTAAACATACCTATTAAAAAATATATATTATTTTTATTTACATTATTTAATTGAAATCCCAAGCTAATTTTGAAAATTAAATTTACCAATTTTTTTTTAAATTTTACTATCGATTATTTAATTTATATTCATTAATAAATCCTAAAAACAGACGCTTTAAAATATTTAATAGTAAATAGAAATTCAAAATTTAAATATTAACCATAATATCTACCTATTGTTATATTTGTAAATTAACTCATAAAATTTTATTAGTAGATAAATTGTAGCAATAAATATGTTAGTGTTAAAAGAGAGACACTTGACATTCTTATACTAAATTACCACTCTGTGCAAAGTATTTTCGAAATAATATGTAATATTTAATTAACTAGGTTAAGACATGGATTCAAAATAAAAATAGTGAAAAGAAAAAAGAAAGCTATTGTTATAACTGTGGTAGAAAAAATAAAGTAATTATTTATGTATGATATATTATAATTTATACAAAAATGTGCGGGTACACATAAGTGTACGTGTGTTAGTGTATGCACGACGCACGTGCTTATGTTTACAGAATTTTAATAACCTTTTGGAATAGTAGTTTAACAGTTAAAATTTCAACAAATCAAACAACATAATTTGATTTATAATAATTAATAATAGACATACTAAATGAAATGAATTAGTTACCTGCTATATAGGTTTTAAATGTATACAAAATATATTACTAAAATAATAATGTAAACGGTGAATAATGATGCAGAAGAAAAACATGTAAAGAATGAATGCTTTTAATCAATATAGTAGACAGCTGGCGATTATATTTAGAATACTTTAACTATTTTAAGCGCTTTATAGCATGACATAAAATAAAACCATATGGTACATAAAATCTTTTTGCTAATATAAAATAAAATATATTGATTTCTATTAAAGCATACATAAAATACACTAATTTAAAAAAAAAAGTCAAACCATTTTTCATTTAAATGACAAGTTTTACCTAAACATTAGTATTAAATTTGTTCTAATTATAGTATGATACAATTATTGTACAAGCAAAATCTTGGGAATACTCAAAAGTTATTTGATAGAACTATAACTTGGGCGATAAATACTTTGACATCAGTTTGATTAGTTGGGTGTGTTTAATAAATAAACTTTAGTCTTACTACCTTGCAACTAATATAGAACCAAATTTAATTAATTTACTATAATTTTAGGATCAAAAGGAAATATTAAGTTTTGTTTTGATTATAAAGAACGTATAAACTCGATAATGTTAAAAAATAAGTATGTATTGTATGAAAGAATAATATTTTTGGAACTATATTAAATAAAACAAATATGAAAAAAATCATAAATTATTCACTTAATTACTCAACTAGTTTAGGGTATATTTTATCTTTTTTTCGTGGAAAAATTAATTTTATCCTTTAATTTAACTTCCCCTATTGCTGTTTTTATGGAATTTTGAATGGTTTTAACTGAAAATAGTAATACATACCGTTCCAGCAGTGTCTAGTATTTCAAGCATACATTGTTGTCCATCGACTTCAACTTGCTTGCGATAGCTATCTTCTATGGTTGGATCGTATTTTTCAACAAATATACCTTGCACAAACTGCACAGTTAATGCAGATTTACCAACTCCACCACTACCCAAGACGACTATCTTGTATTCCCGCATTGTAATTGATATGGTCTCAAAATTTCTTTAGTCTTAAAAACTATTTTTTAGAATTAAATCTGAAAAATAATCAATTTTAAATAATAATTAATACACAAACTGTTATAATGGTAACTACTATAAATACGTAACAATCATTATATTATTTTGATAAAATACAATTAGATAAAAAAAATTGGTAGCTAAAAATGAAAACCTTAAAATTATTTACCAAATTAACAATAGAGAACAAAATATATGAACTATTATACTCATACAAGTAAAAAAATTATTTTGGAGTAGTTATTGAAACTCTACATGTCAGTAGATAACATTTAATTAAAATGGTGCGCGTACAAAGTTCAATGTTTAATTAAAGATCAAATAGCTAGATAGTTAACAATATAGGTAGGACAATGGCGAATAAACATATTTTAATTTACTGAGAACTAGTTTAAAATACTCCTAAAAATAGCCACTTGCTTTTATCATAATATAACTAGAAACGTGAAGATGAAAACCAATGATCTGATAACTTAATACATATAATTAATTGTACTTAAATAATTTACCATTTACAATCTTGCAATTAAGTAGGTATCATGTAGATTATAAATACATAAGTATTTAAAACTGATAATTATTCAGAAATGTGTACATAAGATATCTAAGAGATCAATAGAACTAATACCAATGAGTTTTAGATTTCCTTTTATGCAATGTCAATGTGTAGTGTTACAGTAAAATTTAAAAATGTGTTGCAAGGTTAAAACATTTGTGTATATTGTTCAAATTAACATAACGAATAAGGCCAACTATTAAGACACAATAGGGCTAATTATTAAGTCGAAAAGAATTTAAAATATTTATATTTGGTTACATAAATGGAAAATGATTGTAACAAATCTGTAATAAAATAAAACCAAATGTTAATGATATAATGAACACTTATAAAATAGAAATCGACTTACAATCAACTAAAATTGGTACACATTATTTTTGAAGATCTTAATTAACACAGCAATTTTTATTATTATAAACACGGGTATTAACAACATTAAATACAATGCTCAATAATGAAATATGTATATAATGACAAAATTTACACCATTTTTACCGATAGATTTTTTTTAAATAGGTATTTAGTAATATAATTAATTTAATAGGGAAAAAGAGGCAGGAAGTGCAATAATTAGTGTACAAAAAATGTTTAATTGATTTAAATTTTGCAAACCTATTTCAATGCTATTTGTGTCACTTTTTATAAAACAATAAAGTAATTTGGGAAAAAAATATTACTCAATGAAGTTATCAGTTGAAAGTCTAAATTGCAATGACATTAAGAACAAAGGATAAGTACCAAATGAATTGAGTTTCAAACTTTTTAATCGAATTATAATTAACTACATTAAAATGTAAATATCTAAACATCTTGATTTTTTTAAACTGAAATACTTAATTATCTGTAGAAGTTACCTTATTATAATCATTCTCTAATCTTACTTAATATATCACTACTGTTAATCTATGGGTTTAAGTCGAAACATTTGTATACACAGAAGTGAGTCAAAATTAAATTATTATTGACCTGTTTATTAGGTCATTTAACAAAGTGTAAACATTTATATGTTAATTAGGTAGGCAATTGGCATCCTTTGAATTTTAGAATACATAAATTTAAGTAGCATTTACATAATGTGATACCTACGATCTAATGTATAATTATTTTTATTTTATTTTAGAAAGTGAGTTGTTTAACAGAGTTACACAAATACAAGTCTTGAATGTGCGAAATTTTGAATAAAAACTATAACACAATGGTCGAGATGATAACGGTTGACTAATATTACTGAGTCATATTATTATGGTGACTCATGTTCTACATGTCATGGAAATAGAGTAATAATTTATTTAACGGCAGAAAAATAAACCAAAACACAAATAAAATGTGGATTTGAAAACATTAAACAAATAAAACGAACGGGTAAAAACAAATTAAATCTCTGTTGGAAATCAAAACGGAAAGATTGAATTGCATTATGAGAAAATACAATCGGGTCTGCACATGAATGAAAAAAAAATTAAGCGATGGGCTGACATCCGCGTTGGACTGAATAGAACTGAAATAAAATACAAACAATAAACGTAGAGACGAATATGATAAGAAAATCTTACATACCAGTAAGAAAAGCAATCAATTAAAACAACAAAACCAACGGACGATACGTCGCCCGTCGCCCGTCGTGCAGACGATATCACATTTGACAAGAGCGAATATAGACAATATAATGACGGACATATAAGATTGATAAAGCGAAATCTTTTCGAAGATCGCACGAACGCTTATGCAGCAACAAACACTTGTACGCGGAAAACCGACCGACTCGTGACGCCGCAGCCGCTGATAAAAGCGGCATTAACAGACCACGGTGTCGTCGGCGAATTCAATAATAATTGTTTACACGAATCGAAAATGTCTCGTTTGCGACGCCGACGACACGGGTAGTCGGCGGACGAGAGGGGCGGGGTGGCGGGGATAGATTGGGCTATGTGTTAAATTTTTTTCGTGTGTTGTACGTACCGGCGGCGAGCGGACAGAGTGTAATGACGATCCGTTGAACTGTGCGCGGGGCTACTGACGATTACGGAATGGAAATAAAACGAAACGCGAAAACAATTGTCGGGACGCAAAACGCGACCACACACTGGCGAAAACGAAACTGAACGACGACGACGACGACGGCGGCGGCGGCGGCGGCGGCGTTTCGGCGTGCTGATAAGGCGCGCGCGATTGACCGAATCAGAGCGGGCGGCGGCGGCGGCGGCGGCGGTGTTGACGCGAGAGGAGAGGAGGGACGGGACGAAGTGATATAGGAATAGGTAAAAAGACGCGATGGGAGGGGGGTGGGGGCGCGCGAGAATAATAAAAAAAAATACAAACGAAAATCGCAACAAGTCTCGCGGCGGCGCGCCGTAATACGTACCAATTGTTTCGTGTAAAATCCGTGCGATAATTTTTTTCGGCAGTGTCGCGCTGCCTACACGGCCGACTGTTGGCGAGTACGCTGGCGTACGTCGACTGTGTCGACGGAAACGAAAAAGCAAATATAGATAAAAAAAAAAAAATGAAACGGAGCGGCTACCGGAAGCGTCGGCGGATGGGCGGGCGCGACGACGACGACGACGACGACGACGGATAACAATAACAATTGACGTACGACACTCGACTCGATTAAATATTTATTACAATAATAATAACACCGATGACGACGACGATAGTAATAATAATAATAATAATAATAATAATAATAATGATAATACGAACGTCATAAAATAATAGCGTGCGTGTGTGTGGTACTGACCTGTTCGGCGCCGAGGAAATGGGTGTTGTAGTAGCGACTAACAGCGGCAGCGGCAACGGCGACGGCAGTAGGAGACGGCGATCCCATGCAAAGCGGACGCGACCAATGGGAGGGGAAGCGCGCGAGAGAGAAAACGGAAATCGGAAACGGCGGCGGCGGCGGCGTGACTAGCGTGTGCGGTTCTTCGCTGCTGTCCGTGCGGTGTTGTGGCGGACGCCGCTCGACGGTTGCGGTTGCGGCGATGGCGATGACGCACTGTCGCAGCCACGGTTGCCTACGGATAATATTATGTATGTACGCGACGTGTGTGTGTGTGTGTACCTGCCGCTGCGAGTTTCCAATACGGACGCGGAGAGATACGACTGCGATAATATCGTACGTATACGATCGGCGCGTGTAGGGAAAAAAAAAAAATCGAAAAAAATAATAAAAACGATAAAACGTACGGCGAGAGAGAGAGAGAGAGGAGAACGGTAGACGACCGGCGCGCGGGCGGGCGGGCGGGTATAGTAAAACACGCGCGCGAAAAAAAAAAAAATTAAACAAAATGAATAATAAAAAAAAAAAAAAACCGTTCTAGCCGACGCGAATGGACGCCGCGACGACCAAGGTAATAATAATAATAATAATAATAAATAATAAATAGCAGTGAATAAAAAAAAAAATAATTCAACCGCTACGCGCACACTCACACACGCGCACGCACGCGTACGGACGATTTGCGACTACGCGACGCGGTCGACGACGACGACGACGACGACGTATCAATTTGGTGAAGAACGACGGCGGCGGCGACGACGACGACGACGACGACGACGAATACGTGCGCGTGTTTATCGGTGTGTACAACAATGCGGCGGCTATGAGAACGCGGTATGGCGGCGGCGGCGGCGGCGGTGACGGGCGGGCGGGCGGGCGGTGTCGAACGGCGGGAGCGGAGGGGAAGAGTGGAAAAAAATCGGTAAACGGACTACAAATTATTGTTATTCGGCTTGTGCGAGAGTGGGCTAGACGCTCGCGCGGCGGCGTGCGTGCGTGCGTGCGTTCGTTCGTCCGTGCGTGAGCGAGTGCGTGCGTGCGCGCGGGCGCGCGTTCCGTACTCCCCGCGGAGGTAACCGCTCGCGCTTCACCGCGGCGGCGGCGGCGGCGTCAAACACGGCCATTTGTCCGACCGGCTCGTACTCGGGGCTCCGCCGCGCGCGTTCTCTCGGCCGTGACGAGAACGTGTATCTCCTCCGATAGTCCGCCGCCGCCGCCGCCGCCGCCGCCGCGCCGCCGCCGTTCGTATATTATTTATAATCTATATATATAAAAATGGAGACAAAAAATTGGAAATCGAATCGGTGGAGAACGGCTGGACCGATTTGGCTCAAATTTTTTTTAAACGATAGAGAATGTCGGGGAGCGGGTTTATAGCATAAATTATGGAGAAAATTAACCCTAAGGGAGTTAAAAGGGGTAAAAAGGGTGAAACTAGAAAAATTCGCCTGGCTGGAACTGCTGGAGCTTTGAGTATGAAATTTGGGCAGCAGTTTCGTTTTATATATAGTGGAGACCCCATTGGAAAGGATTTTTCGAAATTCGACACCTACCGGAGTTAAAAGGGGCAAAAGGGGTAAAAATGAAAAAAATAAAAAGTTGCACACGGGCGAAGCCGGGTTATTCAGCTAGTTTATAATATAATGATAACTAACTAACCTAACCTAACCTAACCCGAGTAGGTGCTTTTAAAAAAAACCTTTTTTTCTATTACACATTTTAATAACACTTTGTTATGCAATACTTTTTCAGGCCATAATTTTTTACTCATTGAATCGTTGAATTATTTCGAAATCGTTTGTGTCTTTTCTACATTTTCTACGGTTAACACTATCGGTTTTGAGTAAAATTTAAAATATTTCATCGAGTATTTATAAAATATGCAACTATTATGCAATTTGCATAAAAATCCGGGCCCTAGTGTCGAGGGGGTCATGTTTCCCCACACTTTGTTACGTTTTTTTTCGTTTTTTCCTTTCAAATTATTTTCTCCCTCGATCGATAACGATTTTTTTCAATAGTCATTTGACAACAAAAGTGACGTGTGCAGTCTTTAGTTTACAACCCTCCCTGTCGACAGCCCCCTTCAAAAAAGCTCAGCTGCTCTGTACGGCGTTAGGGTTTTTTTTTTTTTTTATTTTGTGTGCGGATAAAAAATGTACCCGCCGAAGAAGAAGAACCCTCGCGCGATTGTCTGAGGATCTAATGAAGTGTCGTCGGATTTAGTTCACAGGTGTGTGAACCTGCTCGCATTGATTTATCCTCTGCACTCGAACGCGAATACGTTTTTGATATCCGACTCCCCGTTCGAGTGGGTGCGCGACACTATAGAAAAGACGTTTTACACGTTCGGTAGCGTTGGATTTTACAACGAACGTTCAATATAATTATAGAAAATACAGGGGTATTCGTTCGATATTTGGTTTTTGATTAATATCGAAATATCGAAATTGGTTTTTAGTTTCATTTTTCGGTAAATTTATTACAACAAAACTGTAATATATCAAATATTTCAACTAAATATTTTTCAACCGTTTTTCTCGTTGCATTTTTTTGTATTTTTTTAATGCCTTTTCATCGTTTTTAAGAGCGTTTAATTAAAATTTTAATGAGTGTAACAATATCGTCGAGAGACAGTTCAATTTATTTTAACTCTTTAATTATTACTTTAATAGTATTCGATTATAGAGACGAAAATAGTTTCAAATTATCGAATATAAGTTTCGTAGAGTATTTTCATTGGTTTTTTTCTATGAATAATCGCAAATCTGACATCAATGAGTAACAATTTAAATTAAATAATGTGATTATAAATCATTATTTTATTCTCCAATATAATATATTTGCTCATTTATTTCGAAAATGGTTGGATCTATATTTATTTTTGTTTTCTTATTTAATATTAATTTTAAAACAGTGATCCGACATGTTTTAAAACAGTAATAGAAATATCTATGGAATGTATGGTGTAGGTACATAGAGATTTGATTAAAACAAATTTAATCAAAGTTTTTCAAAATAAACGCCCTTATTAAGTTTTTAAAGTAGCTTTTGTTTGTATACCCTTTAACCTTTTTTTACATTTTTTTTTTTTTTTTCCCGGAACACTAATTATTTATTGTGAGAATATTCAACTGAACCTGGTGTCTTTACCGAGTGGCGTTAATAAAAACACAGTAAATAAACCAATCAAAACATTTGTATTTTAATAATATTTAAGTAATTATGTACATTATTTACATTCAAATTCAAAGAAACAAAATGTTAAACAAATCATTTGTACGACTTATAATACCTTTACATTGTTTCATATTCAGATTATTTATTTCAAAATCAAGTTTCAATTGTATTGTATCAATTTATTAAGTAAACTACTAAACGATATACATATATTTATATAATATTTATAAATTATAACATACAAAAAAGTGTTAATTATAACTTTTAAGCCATAGGCTCACTTTGCTGTTATGGCTTGCTTTTGTGCAATATCGCTCAACAAATATTACCGAGTTAAATAATTTATTCGATTTGAATATGATGTTGGTTTAATGTTTTTAAACCGCCTTTTGATCTCGTTTTCGATTTTCGATAAAATATACGACATTTACAATTCAATCGTTTCATCTTTACAACTACTCAATATATATATAACTGCTCGGGATTTTTCATTTAAAACTTGTAATTTGCATTAATATAATAAAAATAGTGTAGTGTTTCAGTGCTGTCGAAAACAACGTTTTAATAAAACGTAACCAGAGATCTGATTTACGTGCTTTTGCTCGTATTTTTTCTGATAATCGTACTATAAGTACCTCTGAGCACAAGATAATATCACGAGTATGCGATTAAAATTACGAATTATTTAAGAGCGTATAATTCAAAATGTACAACTTTTAAAGCGTATTTTACGATTTTAAAATCCTTTTATCGACTACTAGCGGGTTCGTCCCGAGTTCGATGTGAGAAACACTCAAATAATTATCGTCATTCGTATTCAAAAGGAAATAAGTGATCCAGAAAAGCATCCAGAGTGATGAAAACCATGAAAAAGGCCCTATCCAAAAATCACTATTCAGACCTGGAGCGATCCAGGAAGGCGTCGGCGGCGAGTAAATATATTTTTATCTTGCTCGTCATAATAAGAAATTCGCCAAAACACATTATTTCCATATTGCGTTATGCAGGTATTACGTATATTATCATAGATAGATGTACGTCGTATAAAGGCCATTCGCCCAAACGCATGACGTCCCGCCCGGTCACTTCGGTCATGGCGATGCAATTTCTTTGTTCTCGGTGTCTGAATAATTATGTGCCGAACGTCATGGAAAAAAAATATATTTATAAACAAACGAAAAGGCGTTCTATACCGCGTTTTCGGTGCACACTTACCGCGGTAAGGTACTCGACGAACCGTACGTTACCGGCTGGCACCACGGCCAACGGCTACGATTATTTTTCTCCGGCCGTTTAGTCTCTCGCCGACGTCGTCGTGTAATGGTGCCGTGTTTTTCGCGAATTTTTCACCGTCGGTTAATCGTCGAAAAGATCGTCAGCGCGCGGACATTTTTCTGTCGATTTCGATCGTCGCCGATTGCCACCGCCGCCGCGGTGCGTGACGGAAATAAAATCGTGCGCGGGTGAAGTGCTCGAAATGTCGAAAACGGCGGCGCAGATCGAACGTGAAATAGGGCCGAAAAAAAAAATGGCGGACCGCCGTGGAACACGGGCTGGCACCACGGCCAGTGGCTACGATTATTTTTCTTCGGCGGCCGTTGTCCGTGGGCCGTTTAGTCTCTCGCCGTTGTCGTCGTCGTCGTCGCGTAATAGTGCCGTGTTTTCCGCGAATTTTTCGTCGTCGCTTAATCGTTCAAACGATCGTCAGTGCGCTAACGGTTTTCTTTCGATCGCCGCCGCGGTCGAGGCGACGGAAATAGAATCGTACGCGGGTGAAGTGCTTCGAAAACGGCGGCGGCGTAGATCAAACGTGAAATCGGGCCGAGAAAGAAAAAAATGGTGATTGTCCGGTGAGTACCTAATTTTTTTAATTCTGCACAGTGGAAATGGTTAGGTATCTCTCTCTCTAGAGTCTAGAGGTCTAGACAGTTGCCTGTACACAGATAGAGGCCGTCGTGGCCGAGTTCGACCACTGTGGTACACGGGCTGGTACTCGTCAAAACGTACGTTACCGAAATTACCGACCGACGGCTTCGAATATTTTTTTCGGCGTCCGTTGGCCGTTTAATCTCTCGCCGTTTTCGTCGTCGTGTAATGGCGCCGTGATTTCCGCGTTGTAGATGACGTTTGCAATGTTTTATTTTTACAGCGATAATAAATGCAAGCTTTTTTTTTTAACAGTAATTATAGTTATTAAAAGAGGAATTACGTAATCAATAGGAATAAATATTATCTTAATTTATTTTATTTTTAATATTTCCTGTAGTATTATCGTTGAATGAATAGGAAAAAAATAGCTCACATAAATGTTTTATCTATTACTGGTTTAAACGTGAACTCGGCTTAAATACCTAATATTTTGTTAAGATGGGCGTAATGAATTGATAAAAGTTTTTAAAGGCAGACAAAAAAATCTCGAGTGTAAGGAACTCGGAATCGGCCAATTTACTCTCGATTATTTTCTCGCGATTCCTCAATGTCATCGGCAATAAATATTACATATCAAACGATGATTATATTTAGGCATTAATAATTATGTCTCGATATGCTTAATGGAAGGCATATTATTGTTCAATTGTTGATTGATATTATATCGATATAATATTCGTTCGATATCTATTTCGTTCTGACGACGCCAACGTTTAAATATGAAATTAATTTTAGGTCGACAGTTTTTTATGAGTCAATTAAAGGCGATTAAAATTTTTCCCCGGGTTCGTGTTTCGCGACAAAAATATTATGCACATGACTACATGAGACAGAGCTGGGCAGTAACTGGGACACGTAACTGAGTTACATTTGAACCTGTATGTTGTAACTATTGTAGGCATTTACTTTTTTGATAGTGACTTGGAGTAATTAATATATATAACTATATAGTGTATTATTTAACAGTACAAATTGATATTTTCTCCTTTTAATACATAACAATTTAAAAATATTTACACAACTCGAACATAAATATGTAAATACTATTATAGACATTAAGATAAGATATTGGCATAGTGTAAAAATTATATCTTTGGCTTGTTTAAATAAATATTTTGTAATCAAAAAAACATTCTTGCAGTACAATACAGACCTATGTTCATCAGTTAAAACAATTTTTTTCTTTTACTGGTTTTATTGTGCTCACTATAATAACGGTCTGTTGTTTATCAGCAAATAATTTCGAAACATTAGTTTCTTTAAACGAAAACTCTTATTGTAAAATTTAAAATCATAAAATATAAGTTTATAATATTACATGATTTATATCCAGTTTTATTAATATTATTAAGAGTCAAATTTTTAAAGTACATATTTATACTTCATCATTTATTCCGAAATACTTGTGTTTTTTATACACTTGCATACCTATAGTACAATTTAGATTTTTAAAAGAACTCGTGCTTTACACAGTAAAAATAATAATTCACTATGGAAATAAAATACGTAAATTGTACCTTGTATTTGAATACATTTTTTTAAAATAATTTATAATTTATCAATATTCAGATACATAATTTTAAAGTAACTAGTAACTCGTGTAACTTATATGTGGTTACAATTTTCGAGCTATACGTTTAGCACTAATGTTCAGAAATTTAAGACCAAAACGAAAACATGCTAAATATGCGCGAGTTCTGTTAATAGTATAAAATCACCACCATTCATTCTGTTCGTATCAAAATAATACAGTAAAAAGTACTGAGGGAAAAAAAATCATAAATAATTAATTCCGACTTAATGCATACGGGTCATGTGGGTGTACATGAATGTAATATTATGTCAACGCGTTTTTGATTTTTGAACAGTGCCTACCTATTCATTGGAGTACGATTTTATTCCGTGTTGAATATTATTAAACAGTACATTTTCGAACACTATACAAATAATCACGGCAGAGTACGTTTTTTCTTTTTTTTTAGGGAGAACAGAGGTTATTTAAAAATTAAATACACGAATTTTCTCTAGTTAAATCATTCGGTTTAATATTTTATATCATGGTTTTATTCGAGTTTATCAAGTTTACACTACCATATTATTGGCCGTTTTCAATTAGTTTTGATGGTTATTTTAATAGTTCGTACATTGGAATAGATTTGAAATTTTAATTATAAAATTAGAAACCTACCGACATTGGTCAACTTTTGAGTGAATCGTAAATTTTATAGTCGTTTAAATTATATATTCTCCCACGTCGATAATATTCACTAAAGATAATCAAAATCCAGAGAGAAGGGCAGATATCCCTTCTTTTCCTCCCCTTACAGGCGCCCATACAAACAATAAAAATGTTTCTGCATAGGAACGCATTCAGAATTTACCGTGATCGTTTTAATAATATTAAATAATATTGTAATATTTTTTATCGCTATTTCAATTCATTTAATTACGAATTTATCGCATGTCGACGTTTTAAATTGTATATATTTCAGACTTATAGGTAGGTAGGTACCTACGTGTATAATGTATATACATATATATATATATACATATAGATAGGAAGTCTGCGCGTCGTTTATAATCATGTGACAGACTACGTTACCGACAGAATACCGAATAAACACGTCGACATATATTGTAATTGGATTTTTTTTATCCGTGATGGAGTTTTCGACCTTGAACCGCCGTGACGTTGTGTACACAAATAGGTATACGGGTACCTGGAAGACTCGAAGAACCGACGATCGTTCGAAAGTTTTCGAAATCAAATCCAACCGGCGAAATTCTCGCAAACGACTTATTTATTATTGATGAGTACATAGAACTTTATTATAGTTTGAAATGAGTGGGCCGTATCAAACGACGGCGTTTCAAGTCTGAAGTCTTGATGTTTTACTTGTGTCCAATTACTATTTATAAACCAATATTTATTTATTTTTATCGCGTTTCAAAAACCGACAGCGCAGTTCACTGGATCCCGACGAGAATGTTATTATAACTCATACGACGAGTTCGTAGACGTTCCGAAGTAGTGATGCAGTAACACTATTATAATGTGACCCAAAAGAAATAATATATTATTCACTATATTGCTGCGTTTACATAATAATAATAATATACAGTATACGTATATCCAATTAGTGTGGCCAGCAGCGCGGATAGGGCTATTTTATGTAACCGGTAATTGAATTCAAGGGCCCTTAAACGAATTATAAAGAGCCTCCGCAATGTTTACAGCTTGTGCATTCCGTTTGTACATTTTTTGGATTTATTTATACTATCGTGTAAAATATTAACTGTTTAGTCATAATTTACCATTAAAACACTAGGACAATGAATTGAAAATACAATATCAATTATATGAAAAAAATAATCGAATAAGTATCATGTTAAAACTACCTATTTTTTTATATACATTTTCATTAAAATCTATAAATATCAACATAAATTATAAGTCTACACTAATATAACATGGGTTATAGGAAGCTTATAAACATTTGATATATTTTTCAATTTGAATAGAAATCGAACTGTTAGTTTATTGTTTTTTATTTTTAATATTACAGAAAACCCATGTACTTATGGTATAATAAAAAAAAAAACAAATTCATTTTTTTTAACAAACTTTTCTCTTCGCGTGGTTCGATATTGTTATCCTATAATTAATATAATTTTTAAACGCTATTAAAGATGTTGATATCGGAAGGCTCGGTCAACAAGTGCGGAACGGAGGTTCAATTCGGAAAAAAATCCCGACTTCCTGACACACCTATTCGCCACTGCGTGATGTTTTAGGTGATTAGAGTTAATACACTAGACAATTAATTATAAAATCATATAATGAGTATAGTACTAATGTAGATATCTACCCACGCGCATAATACGGGATCCTAATATCGGTACTCGAATCGATTTAGAGTACCAAAATGATTTATAGTTTCCAACCGTCGCTGTTTCCAATTACGTCGTAACCTACGACCAACCCTATTGTTTGTATGGTTTTGAAAGAATGGGTACCTCTATATTGAATTCGCTTGATCGGTTGTTGTTATTCGTTAACGATTTCATTTGTCGCCGATACAGGTGGGTATGTTTTATGGATTTTGAAAGCAATAATAGAACTCGGCATTCGATAAAACGATTCTTGGTCGAACACAATTGGCCACGCAGTGTGTTATAAAATAAATAGCAATTAGAGTGAAAGTGTATTTTAATACTTTTTTTGGTAGGTATTGAATGTTTTTTGTTTTTTAGTATTCGCGTGGATAATTAAAATAATTTTTAGAGTATTAATGTTTTATGAGTACTTATTCATTATATATTTTATTTTATCTTTTATGATAAATGTAATATTTTAATTGGATAACACTTTTACAATATTTTTTTTGCGTATTACCCTATACTATAATTTCTGTTTCATTAACACTTATTTTAAATGAAATACGCATTTATGTATTGCGTATAAAATCTGATTGATAGTACCTACGTAGGTGCTTTTCAATTAAATTACTGATATATTAATTAATTAAATTATCACTAACATAATTATATAATGTACTATGAAATAACCATCTCAATTATCATTATGTGAAGATTATTTGATATTCTATAGATTATACAATTTTGTTTGTTTGTGGTATTGATCACCCCGAATAGAACTAAAAAATATAAAACAAAATAAATGAAAATAAATAATGTTTAGTGGTTAATACTCGTATAGTAATTTTTTTATAAATTTATATTATTTATATATTTAATAATACTTTGCTATCATTTTTAATTGTTAATATAACAAACCATAATAATAAAATTAAAAATATACCAAATTTCCAGAGCGTACCTACTCGATTTCGATTCTCAATAGGTTCCAGAGTAAATTGTTTTGTTTTCTAGTTTTTTTTTTTATGCCAACACATAAATAAAATACCTAAGTAGTCGAGTGTTGTTCAAGCGTATACGCGTGCACTATTAAATTCTAAAACGTTCGATGTAGCGGACTATAACAATAATTATTTTAACTAGTATGTGCGCATACTATTACTCGACCGAAAACAATTTAAATGCAGTTAAATGGCAACTGCGTCTACAACTTTAGAGTTTAGTGGTTTTGACGTTCTGAACGTGTATCAAGATGTCTGTCGATTGATTGAATTATTATCACTAAGGCCACGAGTATATTATATGAGTCCGTTTTCGGGTTAGAGAGTTCGGAGTGACTAAACTTTGTGCTCTCTTGTCGATTTAGAAATAGAACACGAAAACATCATACAAATAGGGAACTTTGGACGTTTTCTTCAGTATAATGTAGACCTATTTTAGAGGTTTTAAAAGTATACTAAACGATTTTACGAACACAATAATACCACGTTTCACATTTCAATTATTTTTGGGTTTTATAAGGATTTTCGAAAATAAAGAAAATGCGCGTGGGTGGTTTTTTTGAAATATATCTATCCGAATATCGATTTAATTCTGATCCGAAGGTATTATTACTAGTACTTTCTGGGAGAGAGAAAAAAAAAACATTATTAAACGTATGAAGTGAGTTTTTTTTGTCCAAATTTTATTAAATAATAAATCATATACATTTAATTTAAAAATTCTTTGACCACACATTGTTTTTGTACTGGGAGAAAAATTGAGTGTACTTTTTTGAAGTACGATACATATTGCATACACAGTTTAAGAACTGTGCCGGCCATTAATATTTTTTTTAAATTCATAACGTTCAATTGCCATCGTAACTTATTCAAACGGTTTATTAGAATGAAAAGAACAATAATTATATGTCAAAATACTATACGTATATAATGGCTTAATGTAAAGTATTATTAAACGTATTATAATGTCGGACATAAGTGGTATATTCAGAAATCATTAACGGCGGCGGCGGCGGCTTCGAAAAGGATAATATAATAAATATTAAATAGTAATCATGCGCTTTGTCAGTAGGTACACAACTGCTGTAGAATGACAGACGAGTTGTATGGGACGATTCTGGTTGTGCCGCGGGTTTTAAAAATACTTGACATAATTATTCTCGTTTTGAACTATACTATTAATTTTAATTTATAAGGCTGAATACTCGGTAGGCACGTAACCGTTATGAATAATGTTACTGGTTTTTTTCTCGATAATTCATCCACGATTAGACGAGATCACAGAGCACGAAAACGTCTTATTTCATAAATTATGTACATTATATTGTAAAATATCCCGTGGACTCTAGTCGTATCAATATGCGTCACAGATAACAAAAGAAATTCCTGCACTATCAACGGACGTACATGGAGATTCCTATACCAACAACAGTGCACTTCGCGTACTCGTTATCACGTGACGCGCCGAGGCGTGACCGCGCGGCGAGCGGCGGCGGGCGGCGGACGCCGCGTCAGTCGCACGTTTTATCTCGCGGCGGCGGCGGCGGAGTTATCGATCTACACCGCGTTCTCGTCCACTCGACGAGCTTTACCTCCACTCGCGTGGAGGGAAGCGATTCGCTCGCCGGCCTCCTCCGCCGTCGGCGACGGTGGGCGCGCGGGGTAGGGCCCCGTTCGATATAGTCATTGTCATAACAAACGAGTGCGTTCCTTCGCCGCCGTGGTACACAGCGAGCTAGCTACGCAGCTGCTGCGCCAGCTGCCGTGCGCGTTATTAATTTATTTTTATTTTTTTTTTCCCATCTTGATTTTATTCCGCCGTTGTTATTTTGTACCGGTGCGCGTGCGTGCGATTATTTATTATTATTATCATCGTTTTTATCATTATCATTATTATTATTCACGCCGTTCGAAATAACACCGTCGTCGTCGATTCGCGTTTTCTCGGTGAAAACAATACCATGACGTCGTCGATTTCGTAATCGATTCCGTTTCGCGCGAGAAAACACTCACTTTTCCGTCGGACCGTCGACAACAACGCCGCCGCCGCCACACGGAGAGACTCGTCTTGTCGTCGTCATCGTCGTAAATAGCCGGCAAGTTCGCGCGAGGCAAGTAAACCGACCGGTCGAGTAGTCTACTATACTTCGGATCCGATTTCTCGTCGTGCGTGACGCGATTCGCCATCACTCTCCTATGCGTCGATACCGAGTACACCCGGTGGCCCCTGTTCTGTTGTTTTTGCAGGCCGCGCGCCTTGAAACCGTACAAATTTCCAAACTAAAATCGCCCTATATCGCTCGGACTTGGTACCGGTCGTCGAGACACTCGATAGTCGATACGTGTGAGATCACACGTCGATAAAATCGGTGTTCATCGACGTTTGTCGTTCAGGTCTGTTATCAAATACAATATTATCATACGCGATAAGCTCATTATCAATTAGAAATAAACAAATTATTTTGTTATTCACTTGCAGGGGCGCACTAAAGTCAACCACCGGGGATCAATTTTTTAAACCGTGCGACTAGGCATCGCAAGCGAGAAAAGTCATAGATTTTATCGAATGATACTTGTGTAATTATTGGTATTGTCGAAGTGAATTCGTTAAGGTTTAATTACTCGTCGAATTCGATTTAGTTAATCGAATCAACTACTGTGGTAACAACCATTGTTATAGATATAGAAAATTTATTCATTATTTATGTGGTAACAAACCAAACACAACATCTAGAATTTAACTTCAAATAAATATGTTAATTTAAATTTATTTTATTTTCATAATAAGCTCCATTAACTGTTGCACAAGAGAAAAAAAAATAACAGAGAATAATTTTGATTTTTTTTTTTTGTTGCAAATCAGAATTAGACTAAAGAATATGGAAAAAATAACCTCTTTTTTCAAATTTTACTTAATCAAAATCATTTTTCATTACATGTTTTTATATGAGGACACTGCAATATTACATATTATAATAATATAATTTATATTTTCTAACGGATAGATTGAAGTATTTATAAATTGCCGAGGTTCTGTATTCATTTCATTTTCTAATGCAGCTTCTTCATCAACTAATAACAGCTAGCTGTTGATTTATTCTTGAAAATTTTCAATTTCAGCTAGTTCACTAAGCAGTTCATATTATTCTCTCTAGCCTATAACAGAAACATTGGGATTCTCATATACCTTATAATCGCTTGCACAAAAACTTACTTCCAAATCACTAGGCAATTCTGTTTCCAATAAAAATTGAGTATATCACCGTATCCCTATGATTATTATTATATAAATATTAAACTCATATATTTGTAAAACTGATTATGGACTTACTTTTTATTATTTAAATCAATAGCCGACACACGGTTTTTTGTTCGCATATGCTTTTCAACAATAGCTCCTTTTTTAATTTGTGTGACATACAAACAGACAAATGATTTCAAGAATTGTGTCCCCGGTGATTAACTTTTTAGGAAGCGTCTAAACTAACTCGATCGAATAAAGCGACTCTTCTAAGACAGTTTACATAATATCATTATCATATCATCCGTTTATATAACAGTTATTTAAAATAATTAACCCTATACAAAGTAATCAGAATTATTAGTTGATAATTACCTATTCATTTCAAATTAGTAAATCACAACCGTTTTAACAATTTATTGATAGCAAATATATTATTAGCATTTTATTAATGCGTTTTAAATATGTCATTAAGTGAAATTGCTAAACTAATGATTAAAGATTCTAAAAAACTCCTCTTTCGTTGTACTGCCGTTTTATTTAATTTATTTTCAATTTAGAAAATAACGCTCTCTCATAGTTCACTCGAGCGCATGTATACAAATTTGATTTGTCCAAGCGTTAGGATAAAACCGTCTCCTTCATTTCCAAACCGACAGAAATCGTTTGGAAATACATCGATACATTCTGAACTATGGTGTGTTGATACTTTGAGAGCATATTATGCGTTATTTGTGCGCGAGAATAAACTCGTCGAAGGCTCTTTGATTTTGTCTCGCTCCT
Source organism: Drepanosiphum platanoidis (assembly GCA_948098885.1). Classification (NCBI taxonomy): domain Eukaryota; kingdom Metazoa; phylum Arthropoda; class Insecta; order Hemiptera; family Aphididae; genus Drepanosiphum; species Drepanosiphum platanoidis. Next base: position 889,501 of record OX402540.1, read on the forward strand.
CGTCAATCATATTATTCCATATTATTGTTTATAGGTACTCGAGGCAGAGGGTACGATTTCCGAGCTTAGTTGATCAACAAATATTCAACACATGTGTGCAAACACACAAATGAGTTGTTTTCCAATTCCTTTCAAATGCATATCCAAAATCGTTTTTAATAATAATTCTTCTTTGACTAAAATACTTGTTGTATTTACAATTTCACATACAGCTGCTTTCGACGCAATTTTCTGTTGATCAACTAAACTCGACTCATGATAACGGGGCTTATCGCGTACGATAATATCGAGGCGGCGACTATAATCGTTTTTTTTTTTTTTTTTTTTTTTTGTCTGTCTTTCCCCAGGCGCGCGTTCGACATGGACGACGACTGCGCCGCCGCCGCCTCCTCGTCCTCCGCCTCGGCCCCGCCGCCGTACACGGGCGACTTTGGCGAGTACTTCTCGCAACAGTACTCGCTGGTGAAGACGGTGCTGTCGTACCTCAACTACTACGACCTGAACGCGGTGCGCGACGTGAACGCGCCGCTGCGCGCGGCCGCGGACATACTGTTGCGCAAGCGCACGTGGATCCAGTGCGCGTCGCTCAACTACCTGCACGGCACCGACCACCGGCCGCCGCGGCCGGCCGCGCACGGCGGCCGCTTCGTGGACCTGCGCATCGAGCCCAAGGTGCTGTTCACGTTCGAGGGCATGGCCGGCGGCCCGTCGTCCCGGTCGCGGCCCAAGATCTGCATGCGGCTGCGCGACCGGCACCACGACGGCCGGTTCTTCCCGCGCGCCGAGATCGTGCCGCGGTCCGTGCAGGCGTTCGTGCCGGTGGGCGCCAAGGGCGTCATCTACCCGGAGCGCAACGACAAGAACGAGCTGGTGGCCGTGCAGACGATGGTGCACAAGAAGCTGGTGCTGCTGTACATGCCGGCCAGCGACCGGTACGACGTGGCCGTGTACACGCACGTGGTGGCCGCGGACGCGTTCGACCTGCAGCCCATCCAGGCGTACTTCACCGCGGACCCGCGGCCCATACGCGGGCTCATATTCCTCAAGGTGGGCGCGCCGCACGCCGACGGCATCATCACGTACATCGTGCGCGTGGTCAGCAGCCACCAGTCCGAGCCGTTCGCCCTGTCCGGCGGCCACGTGTCCAGCCTGGACTACGACAGCCCGCCCAAGAAGAACATACCGGGCGTGATCAAGGCGATCATATTCCGCGGCGACGGCGTGCGCTGCGTGTCCGACTTCATAGGCAGCACCACCGACGACGGCGTGGTCGACGGGCTCAAGCACACGTCCGCCTACGTCACCAAGACGTTCGGCCGGCTGGACGTCAACAAGACGTTCATCATGATGTTCCAGTGCCTGGACCGCCACTCGCTGCCCATCGAGGACTACGCGCACCTGTCGCGCACGTTCCCCAACATACCCATCGTGGGCGTGCAGACCTGGGGCGAGATCGGCTACAGGTCGTTCAAGACGCAGGAGTTCAAGTTCGTGCCGAAAAAGAGGAAACTCTCCATCATGCACTCGGTCAAGACCACGTACATGATCATCTCTATCGATTAGAACGCTTCAGTTACAGTCGGTTACCGTCATGACTATTTTACTCTATTGATTTTATCATATTTTTTTTTCAATCCATGAAATCATTACTATAATATCATAGGTTTTCTTTTCTATTTTCAATTTGTATTACAACAACCAAATCATGCTATTTATTTTTTTATGGACTGTGAAAATATCCATTTTGCCACAGTTTCATTTTATAATCGAACAATTTCATCAATTATTTCAAATCAATTGGAAAAACTTTAGACGTTTGAGATTATTAAATTTAATAATGAAAATGCAATTCTCAGAAGGCTGGGCAAATCAATGGTATTTTTTTCAACTCTGTCCAATTCATAATTACTTTATTTTTTTTTTTCAATTAAATTTGACTGTTTAAATTTAATAGATATTTTTCAAGTGTATCTCACACAACGGTAAGGATAGACAGATATTGCAATCTTACGGGAAAATTATAGCAATAAAACTCAAAATCAATTAATTCGGACAGTTGAAAACATAATATTGTAAGTTATTTTTAAGTTAATAAGATGGGGGCGATCAGTTAAGTTGAAAAAAATAATTAACGAATAAAGATTATTATATTTTGATGGCAATAAAAATGGGCGGTTAGAAAAATGTTACATACGTTTTATGCGTGTAATGGTGTTGGGTAAAATAAACCGAAATTTAGAGCGCGTCGAGTTAAAAAAGTTAAACCCGACTCATCGAGTGGTGGTCGGTCAGTGCCCAGCCTCGTTTAACGCCGGCTCCCATAAGAGATCATTAAACATTTAACAGTCTTAACGATTCGCTAAACAAATTGTGTTGCATAATAACGTTCTTTAAATATTTAAGCGCCCGTTAAGTTTCAGTTGTAACGTTCCATTAGTTAATCACCCATTTTAATCGGTGATTAATTTATACCTATAAATTTGACTATGACATAACATCTTTGTTAATATTATGTGTCGTCTACTCGTGTAGCAATTATTATTACATTTTTTCCGTTAACGTCATGATCGATAATTAAATTGTACTTGTCAATAAACGATGATATGGTCGTCATCGTCGAATGAGACGTATCGTTGACCGAGCCGTCGACTATTTTTAACGAATAACTTTTATGGAACCCCGACCAAGTCGTTTTCGATTTTCATGTCCGACACAATAATAAACTTTTTCGCCACATAGTGCTCTGTTTACCGGATATTGCATTTAACGATGACCTCAAGTTTTAATATAATATATAGTTGATCATTGTTTGTGTGGCGATTTCTCACACACCGAGAAATATTTTCCACAGACTGTTTAATATAATATAAACTCTTCTTGAAACCATGCATATCTCGACGATATGAAAAGTTGAAAGCCTTATTTGTAATTAGTTTTTATATAAAAAGAGAGAAAAAAAAAAAAAGGTGATGACCTGCAATATACAAGTCTGACTGTAATCTTCATAATATTATTATTGTGTTTTCAAGTGCAGTGAGTCGATCTCAAAACGTATATATATATATATATATCATTCCCAAAGTAATCGATATATATCGATCCTAAATATATTTTAAAAGACTTTTTTTTTAGTTTAATAATATTCATGACGTTTTAATGTTGAAAATAATATTACGTTTAAGCTCATAATAACGTGTATTTTATTTTTTTTTTTTTTTACTCTATTGCCAAACTATTATTATTATTATTATTATTTAAAAATGATTTTATTTATTTTAGTTTTTAAGTCGTAACGATTTTTTTTGTTTAGTTTTAGATTTAGATTCGGAAATAATTATTGTTATTTTATTTTATATTATATATATATATCGAAAAGAAAACATTGTCTATAATAATTAGTGTCCACGTCGTCTGCCCAAAGCGTACGATCAGTCGAGTACCCACGTATAGCGGTGACCAGGTTTTTTGGAAAACCGGTCTACATGTTGCTCGTACGCTAAATCGTCGGTAGTCGTCTGGTCGTGCGCCTAACACGCAGAAAAAAAAAAAAAAAATTTTTTTTCTTAAACTTATGATTTCATCGAGTATAAAGTATGAGTATATAGCTACTACGTATATAAATATTTAAATAACATATTATTATGCCTAAGCTTAGAAAAACCTACGTTTAATGATACTATTTTTATTATTTTTTTCCCTCAAAGTAGAATAATAATGTGACAATTTATAGTTTTATTCGTATAATATTTTATTATTGTTTATTCGAATTTTATTTTAACGTTAATGTTTTTTATTTTATTCTATTTATTATACAAATTATCGTTTACGTTAATCTATAGAATTAATAGACGTGTAAATTTAAAAACGTTTACGGTTTTTTTACTGTACATTCGGTGTGGTGCGACCGACTCGTGCCAAGACTTTTTCCAAAATTATGTAACCGTGTTTAATACTTAAAAAAAAAAAACATTCGCAAAAAGGCACCGGAGTGCCAGACAATAACAAAAACAATACGACGGCTGTATTTATACGTGTACGTGTTCGTAAACGTTTATAACTTAAAACCGTAAGCTCGTGTGATTCGAACGTATAAATTTGCCGACAAATTACGAGAAAAACAAGTCGAATCGCACTGACACTACAATGTCTCATCGCGTTTAATTTGATAGTTCGTAAACGATAAATTTGGCTTTATTTCCGAGTATTTATATGAGTCGATTTATTTTTTTATTTATTTATAAAAAAAACCGTATAGCATAATATTTTATCCTATAAAATTATAAAAGTTTGTTTGTTTTTTTTTTTATATAATATTAAGAGTGATATTTTGATTTATAAATATATAATAATATATTGAAAGAAAAAAGTAAAAAAAACAAGCATAATATTGTTTGTTTCAAACTGCTCTTTTTACGGTCGGTGATGAGTTGTTCGGTTCGCTCCGACTGACTGTTTTGTGTACATAATATTACATAATATTTGTTGTTTTGTTTCAATTACTCTGTCGATTTTACGTAGCGTTCACGAGCAGTGTCGGATAAGAATTCCATTTTTGTTCATAAATTTTCATCTGTTATTCGTTTCGCCTTGAAATTATGTACTTTAAAAAACAAAAAATCGTCTCAATCAGCCGCTCGAATAGAGTTTCTGATTTCGTCACTTGTTTGCATTTATTCAAACGACGCGATGGTCTGAATGTCAGAATGAAATCGGCGCACACTTTTTTATTTCTGGTTATCTACATATATATTATACTAGCTGAATAACCCGGCTTCGCCCGTGTGCAGTATAACTTTTTATTTTATCAGTTTTTTTTTCATTTTTACCCCTTTTAACTCCGGTAGGTGTCGAATTTCGAAAAATCCTTTCCAATGGGGTCTCCACTATATAAAACGAAACTGCTGCCCAAATTTCATACTCAAAGCTCCAGCAGTTCCAGCCAGGCGAATTTTTCTAGTTTCACCCTTTTTACCCCTTTTAACCCCCTTAGGGGTCGAATTTCGAAAAATCCTTTCCCATGGGGCCTCTGCTATATTAAATGAAACTATTGACAAAATTTAATACCACAAAGCTCCATTGACTCAGGATTTTTTCCATTTTTATCCCTTTTAACCCCCTTAGGGTTAATTTTCTCCATAATTTATGCTATAAACCCGCTCCCCGACATTCTCTATCATTTAAAAAAAATTTGAGCCAAATCGGCCCAGCCGTTCTCAACTGATTCAATTTCCAATTTTTTGTCTCCATTTTTATATATATTATATAAAAACGGAGCCAAAAATGTATGAAAATTCATCAATCGAGAACGGCTGGGCCGATTTGGCTCGAATTTTTTTCGGAATTGTTCGTAATTGCCAGGAGAGGGTTTTTACGGAAACAATTTTTTCGGAAAAAACCCAATTAGGGGAGGTGCTCAAACGGGGATTTTGTGATGAACTTTTGAAATGTTAGCACACCTATACTGTAACCATCATAGTGACCATTATCATCGCTTATACATATTTTTTTGCGAATCGTTTTCAATATTAAAATATAATTTAATATACGTGTTTCGTATACTTACAATAAGTTGGTTATTTTTTATGTACTACAAAATTCACTAGAAATGTATAATAATAATATTTATTTCAGCAAAATCAAATTACAACAGTTAAGTTATTACTAGGGCTGTGAATTTAATGCACTAAAAAACCTTAAAAAATGTCAAATATATGCAATAAAATATGCACTTAAAATGCCAAAAATTATAGTAGGTATAAAATGTATTAAAAATAGTTTTTAATTTAATTTTTACATTTATATTAATATCGAGTACAGGATATTAAACATTAGTACGAAAAAGTGTTTATTTAAAAAAAAATAAATAATCAAAATGTCGATTGAATTTGAATTTACATTTGCATTAAGTCAATGCTATTCATCTGAAACATGTTTAAAAAAATGTTGTCGTTTTTCTTTCGTTTGGACACCTACAATATGTTTGTTACTTGCTACGTGTTGTTTAGATTCGAAATCTTAGCCGTGCCCCAGAGTTGAATTCTAATAATATGTCCAGATAGGTTTCAAGTATGTTTTATAGATTAATAGTTTATTTTTAATGTTAGTGTATTTGTTTTTTGTCGAGAAAGTTTTGAGCATGCGAGATGATCGACAGTTTAGACTTGGTCTTTTGGACCCGATGTGTTGGATCACATTGTAAAACGATAAGTATAAATAGGATTTTGTAATAGGTTTAACGAACTCAATACTAACCTAGTTGTTTTGACCTTTCGTGAGAAATCTCACAATAATGTAATATTAATCTAATGACCTTTCATCGATTTTATTACATCACACACATATATGTAAAACAATTAAAACTGTCGATAAAATTCTATTGGAAATGTGAAATAATTTTGCTTGTCGGAAAACAACGCGTTCCTTATGAATTTATCTACTCACCGGCGGCCGTTCTCATTAATTAAAACGTTTATCTCGGCGGCGCGGCGCGCGGCGATTCGATCGTCGAAATCGTTTTTGAAACTTTGAAAGTTCGATCGGAACGAAATGCCTCGTATTTTTTGCCCATTTCCGAATAATCACTTGGAAAATATTTTGTTATTCTAATCCACGTCATACATTGTACAATGATTTATCGCGGTAAATCACATGAAATCTAAAGGTGCGGCGTCCCCACGCCTAACAAACATATTTTGCCAAACGTACCTCTATTCAAATAATTATCAATTTAGTTGTAAGTAATTGAAACAGTTTTGCGTATTTCTTGTATTTCTAAATGCGAGTGTCTATACTACTACTTGTAGAGAGATATTTCAATAGGATTTTATTCGAATAACTCGTACGGTACACGCGTGAATGGGATAAACTCACGTGTATTTAATCGCGCGCGTTAAAAAAAAAAGAAGAAATCCGTGTTAGAAAGCTATTTTTTGATTTATTTTCGAATTTCTAATAAATCGTTTTGTTTCTCTGATTAAGGTTTATAATATGTATAATTACACCACTATGGCTTCGACCCACTCGTTTCATATACTTGTAATTATTGCAATAATTATGCAACGTGTTGAAATACTATGCGAAATACTCGATTAATAAGCGTATTTCTTGTATTTCTAAATGCGAGCGGTGCCTCTACTACTTGTAGAGAGATATTTCAATAGGATTTTATTCGATTAACTTGTACGGCACGTGAATGGGGTAAAATCACGTGTATTTAATCGCGCGCGTTAAAAAAAAAGAGAGAAATCTCGCGAAATATACGGGTAAATCTGTGCGTACCCGTGTACATCGTGTGCACCCGTGTATTCGAGCCCGTATACACGATGTTCGATGTTGATAATAATATGAAAAAGGCAAATCGAAAAATGTTGATGTTCGTTGACCAACTGGATTTTTTTATTTTTTATAAAATCATCATAAATTACATATATAAAGATAAATTAAAAACTATTATGAATTATCAATCCCTTTTAAGCTATAAGCTTGTGTTTGAGAGGGATTGAGAGTATACGATCAAAAGAAATTAACAATAATTTAAATTATGTACATTAAAAACTAAAAATAAAAATATATACAGTAGATAAAACAAAACATGCTGTCATTATACAATACACAAATTCTTTACTATTATTACATACTACTTAACATACTATACAAATGAGGCAATAAACATAAAATCAAAAAAAAAAAAAAAAAAAACTTAGACTAATTCTTTAAATAACCAATTATAAATAATATTTTTAATATTTTTGACATTACCTTGATGGAGGTGAATATTTTTTTTTGTTTCACAAGGCATTAAATTATAATGGGTGGGTCCCAGATAGTCGACAAATGATTGACCGAAAGATTTTTTTGTATATTTTACAGGGATGTCATAGACTCTATTTTCTCTTTTGTTTTTATAGAAAGGGATACTGTTTTTTTTTTTTTACTAGACGTTTATAAATGAACATAATTACAATTTTTTTATAAAGTGATCGAATAGGTAATACGCCCAAATCTAAGTAATTTTGTCTAGTTGATCCTTCCAAATTATCCTTCCGGATTATCCTCGGTAAATCGAATTTTTAACTCGGTCCCCTGAATTTCGAATTATCGAGTGACTACTGTATTTATTTTTGGCCCAAATATTCTTTTCTTTCGAGTATTGTCATTATGAATAATTAACGATAACTATATTTGGGCTGTACACAAAGGGACTCGCGGATGTGTTTGATGTGATTGTTTCGTCCTTATATTATTATAATCGTACGTATATAGAAAAAAATAAATATGCGTCGCGCAGTCTTTTACGGTGCCGCCGCCGACGACGACAAAGCCGACCGAAGTGCCCGCGCGCGTCCCCGTTCGTCTCGTTTCCGCGGCATATATACGTATTTATGTGTGTGTGTGTGTATACGACGAGGGGCACTTCTGAGCCAAAGCACTCGTTTACGGTTCGAGTAAAATAATAATAATATTATCGTATGCGTTTGCGCGACTTATTATCATCATCATCATCGTATTATTTACTCGACGGCCACTCGTATTATTATTATTATTATGCGACGCTTTCGAGCGTCGGATTATTTCTTTTCCTAGCGCGCGCATAAAGAGAGAGAGAGAAATTTCACAAATATATTTACAGTAGAACTTCCATATAGCGGTCACTGAAGGGACTGTAAATAATGACCGCTATTTAGAGGTGACCGTTAACAGAAGTTCAAGACCTTCCAGGTGACCGCTATATAGAGGTCATACAAATTTTAAAAATAAAACACCAATATTAAAATAACGCATATGAATATGGGTATTAAAAATTGTATTTATGATTTACGAAATAATGTAGGTAGGTACAGTTTAAAATTAAAAAAAAATCTCATAAGCTTTTATAAATGGGTACATATTAAAATTAAAAAAAATTGAGTTATATTAGTTTGTTTTAGATTCATTTGATTATTTGAACACTTTTTTTCAAAATAAATTTCTGCGGTTTTTAACATGTCATAACCATCTACGTCACTTTTTTGAAGAGTGAAAGCTGATAATTGTTTTATTTGAGTTAAAACCTCAGAATAGTTTGATACAGTATACTCGGGTTCTTAGTTTTTTCAGTTTCTTCAGTTTCTTCATGTGTTTGTTTCCTCTTCGTCATTATCTGTTATTACTTATTATGAATGACTTGATATCAGTACTATCTTCTTCAGTTCTTAGATTTTTGTCGACCAAAAAAAACTCTTCACCTTGCATATGAGTTGGCAGCATATTAACTAATTGTTAAAAGCTCGTTAAGATAAACTGTCAAAAATAATTTCGAAATAATAATTTTCCATTTGATATACTTTTAAATGTTGACCGTTAATTAGAGTGCCCGCTATTTAGAAGTATTAATGTTTTTTTCCCATAACACTCGACAGGACCAAACAAATTGACCGTTACATAGAGGTGACCGTCCTATAGAGGTGACCGTTAACGGAAGTTTTACTGTATTTATTTTTTTGTACACAAACGACCGTAATTCCATCGCGTCGCGGTCGCCACAATATCATATTATTGTATAGTATAGGTCTCACAAAAAAAGAAAAAGAAAAGAAAAGCTTCGTTCTATTAGGTACAACTTTATACCGTATGAAGGGTCCAACGCAACAACCAGACAACTCCATTTTTTTGGCAAAAAATCCTCTAAATAAAAAGGTTTAAATCATAAAGGTTATGATTAGAGTTAGGATGTTGATGACTTTTGCATTTTTTTTCCTTTTATTCTGTATAATGCTATCCTAGCTAAAAATTTGTTTCATGCTCCCTTGATGCAGAATATTCTAATTTTATTTTGCATTTTTTTGCATTTTTTGCATTTTTAGCTATAAATGCATTTTTTTTGTTTTTTTAACGTCATTTTTCAACATTTTTAAGTCATTTTTTCTTTTTTTGTACTTTTTATACAATGTGGGACATTTTTCACAAATTATAGATTTTAGGGCAAATGTTACACCCAAGTTTGGTAACAAATTTAATTTATTTAAAATCTAACTTTGGATTTGAAATTTGGATTATTGAAATTTATCTATAAATTATTTAAATGCATCTACTATTACACCCATTATATAATCCTAATAAAAATTATTATTCATAAATAAGTTTTTTCACTTACTTAATTAGTATTTTAGATAATTTTAAAGGTCATTTTTTGAAGTTTTTAGGGCATTTTCGCACTTTTTTTAGGGCTTTTTTGCATTTTTTTAGGGCATTATTGTGTGTTTTTTAGGTCATCAACATCCTAACTCTAGTTATGATTAAAGACCGGATTCCCGTGCAATTGCATCTTTTTATGGCGTGTTCTAAATTCAATAGAAAAAAGCTACAAATCCAAATCAAGAGATTAATTTAAAGAAAGTTTTATGTTGCACAAAATTGCACGTTTCGGGTTTTTTTTTTTTAATAAAAATGTACTAGTGTACAAATATTTTTGTATTTTTGTATTATTTTTATATGAAAATTTCAGTAAATTTAAAGAATTGGTATCTAATATAGAAGATGACGCCCAATCTGTGCAAAAAGTAAAATCCATTTTGTGTACTACATCAATTATATTTTCAAAAAAAATATTTTCTACGTCGAACACGATCGGCTTTTATCGTCGGCCAAGTATGATTTTCTTCAGTCTCCAATGTTGGATTTATCCTCGAAACAAATATTAAATACATTAATGCGAAAATAGTTTTAAAATAACTTTTTTCTCACACCTAGATAAATCATTGCACAAAAATATGCAAAAAAAATGTTACATGCACTCAAATATGCAATTGATTTTTTATTTTAAATGATTTATTCTTTTATAAAAATGTTAAAAAAAATTGTATTTATAATACACTCGCTATTTTTATCGCATTGAATAATTAAAGATTTTTTTTGTTGATATTTTCGTTTAAAATATGTGAGATCTCATTTAAATTCAAATCTTCAGGTAAACCACGTGCGGCTTCTTTTTTCCGTCTGATATATCTGATATTTTGAAAACTGCTCGATAGGCCTTTGTTTTTCTGATAAAACAGACTCGCTCTTATTATTTCTTATTTTTCTTAAACGAAATTACACACAATATCGTGAGAAATATTTTACGTCGTACTCAATATAATAAGGACGTTAAATGTGCATAAAAAATTTGTTCGTCGCGTTTTGTTGTTGTTTTTAAATTCGCTACGACAACTTGAAACAAATTTCCGTCTCGTTTAGCAATTTTTTTGCAATGTTTGTTTGAGATTTTAAAATCGGTATGTCCGGACTTGACAAGGACAGCGTTAGGTTATCCGTCGGATTTTCTCACCGCGAACGCGTAGGATTGGAAAACGCAAATCGCAATCTCGTCGTCGCACAGTGGTATGAATTTCAATTTTAGGTGGAAAAAACACAATTTTATAATGTCATTAAATTGCAATATTATGATTTTATACGAATATATATGTACTATAGATTGTAAAAATAATACCCATTTTAACAATGAGTTCGATATTCGATAAGAATATTGCGATAATATGTAAAGAAAACATATAAATTATTGAATTTTCGATAAACCGACTCATTTAGCGTTTTGTGTTCATTCTTTGTGAATTAAAAATAAAACTTAACTTAAACTTAATTTTATATTTTCAACATGGATTTCGAAAATTTTGGGAAGTATTATATTTGAAATATTTTAAAACTTCATGCTATAAGTATAATTAAAATATCAGAAAAATCGTAAAAACAAAAAGTACTAATCTTTCATAGTGAATATATATTAATTAATTAATATTAATCATTAAATATTACATAGATTATATAGTACTTATTCTACTTAATGATATTTTCAAAGTTTGGTTTGCGTCCACTTGCGTCTGTAATTTTAATAATTTTTTTTCTAGCGAGTTCTAGCGGCAACGCTGAACCACAAAATGATACAGAAATTGACGATCATTTAAAAAAATATAAACTATAACAACTTTGAATATATTTTAAAATTAAAAAAAATTATCCCCTTAATATAAGTTGTAACATTGAGAGAGGACTTAGTTAGAAATTATTTCGAAACTAATGCAATATTTTAATTTAGCAATTTTAAAATTATACGAGTTGATGTAAAATACACACATTTTGAAACATGTAAAAATGACCCCTAGACACCTCCCCTGGGGGCTATCTTCAAAACTGATGTGATATTTGAATTAAGCAGCCTTAAAAACATATAATATGATGTAAAATACATACTTTTTATTACTCTTAAAAAAATACCCCTAGCCCCTCCCTCCCCCTTGTGACGAAAATCAAAACTGATTCATAATTTGAAACAACCGATCTCAAATCATGTAATTTTGATTTATTGCATAACTAATTATACTAAAAATTAAAAGAAATTAATTTTTTCCATCTAGAATTGTATTTCAGACCACTGTGCGTCGTCGTCGTCGTCGCGCAGAGAAATAATAATATTGTAAATCGATTACAATCTTCTGTACATTTTTCTGCAGTCGACGCAGAACACACGAACACACTGCATATTATATATCGCGATGTTATGCGTTTAAATCGAATCGAACAATGCGCGGGAGGGGAGGGAGGCGGTAGTTACCGATATTTTTTTTCTCCGCGTAACCATGGAGACACGGTGCAATTTCTTTATAGGCTAAATAATATCACGTCCCCCCGCGCGAAGCGGTAAAAATTCGAGTGGTTTCTTTTGTGTGTAACGACGTAACGACAGTAATAATATTTATTATAATATATTACGGGGATTGCTGCTTTGATTCATAAAGAGGGCAATATGTAAATACAGAAAATTAATAAACACTGAGAAATAGTAGTCGACGATTTTTTTGTCGCCAGCCTACCGTTGTTTTCCAGTCTCCTCTCACTACTCGCGAAATATTCCATGTAGACGTTTTTTTCGGAAACTAGCTGAATAACCCGGCTTCGCCCGTGTGCAGTATAACTTTTTATTTTATCATTTTTTTTCTCATTTTTACCCCTTTTAACTCCCCTAGGGGTCGAATTTTGAAAATCGGGCGACGTGGCGACACTCACGAAGGTATTTGGAACAACTCTGTGAAAAAAAATTGGAAAAAAGTTAAATAGCGTCGTCACAAAATGGGAACATAAAAAAGGCCTGTTCTTTTATATATATATACAGTGTGTTCACGCTAAGAGGTACCACTAAATATTTCAGTTGGATGATCTTGTACTGAAATGGGGTTTTTGCTGAATGACAGATAGTACTTAAATACACATATTCTGATAATTTTCGAATTTTTAAGACTTAAGGCCTGCGCATGCGCAATAAAACTTACATTTTTTTAAATGGGAACACCCTTTTTTTTCTACATATTCGGATAGATTATTTTTTTTTAAACATTTTTTCTATGAACAGTTTTTTTCTACCTACAAAACTGACCAAGTCAGAGTAAGTCAAAATTTGAATTTTTGCATAATTTTTTTTTAGTGACATTTTCGCTTATAACCACTGTAAATAATAAAATAAGTATCAAATCAATGTTTAATTTACTTTATATGTTTACAAATAATAATTTAACAATATTGCATGTCACCAGAATGTTCGTCAATCAGGCATGTTGCCCGCGAAATTGGATTTTCGTATGGTTTTGTCCAAAAAATTAAAAAAAAAAACACAAAATGCGCCCATATAAAATCGATTTTGTCCAACATTTGCGTGCAGGAGATTTTATTAGTAGGTTGGAATTTATAGCTTGGTTCAATATCAAATTTTAGAATAACCCTTTAATTGTCAATTGTATTCTTGGGAGCGATGAATCAAAATTTACTAATAATATTTATTATAAATAAAACAAAATCATCGATACTGGGATGACACAAACCCACACTGGTCACGTGAAACAAATTTTGAAACGGTCTGGGGAATTAATGTATGGTGTGGAAAGCTAATAGGATATTTTTTATAAACAGATAAAGTAAATTACACATTTACTTGGCTCTTATTTTATTATTTACAGTGGTTAGAAACGAAAATGTTGTGTTTTTTTTTTAAATTTTTTGGACAAAACCATACGAAAATCCAATTTCGCGGGCAACATGCCTAATTGACGAACATTCTGGTGACATGCAATATTGTTAAATTATTATTTGTAAACATATAAAGTAAATTAAACATTGATTTGACACTTATATAAAGTAAAGTAAAGCTGAATAACCCGGCTTCGCCCGTGTGCAGTACAATCCGCCGGATTCATTTTGTTCAGCTTGCGTGATGGTATCGTACACACTTTTTTGATGGTCATTTAATTTGGGAACATTTGATATCATACTGTTGTTCTCGTCGCAATTCTCGATCGAACAAATCATGCGTTGGACGATCTGCCTATATTCTGTCGTTTTTTTTTCGTGGCATTTTTTACACCAAAATCCATATAATTGAAATTGAATTAAATTACAAACTCATTTAATCTCAAACTAATTAATAGAAAATGTCATAGACGCACGTGCCGCGGAAACAAATAATAAAACATAACCACATAGAGTTTATATAATATAATATCTCCATGGCAAAACAATAACAATGTGTGATTAATATTGTGCACTTAAGAGGCCATAACGCCGGAACCACTTATCGCACAGCGTACAAACTTCACAGAAACCATCTACATATCGATCCTAATATGCCCTGAAATTTTTATCGAAATCGGTTCGGTGGATCTCGAGCTATAAAATTTATTAAAATGTACATCGATTTTTATATATATTATATATAGATATGCTTGAATATGCAAAAATGTTCAAATATGCAGTCATCTCTAAAATATGCATTTATATGTAAAATAAACTTTTTTCTATGCATTATCTGTGACACGAATCGTCCACATTTCTTACTCCCGTCGAAATGCATACACTCATTACATGCCCACCGGTGGTCCGTGGACTCATCTCAAGTGGTCCGCGAATAAAAAAATTTAAATTTAAATAATGAGCGAAATAATACTTGATATTTTTTATTATTAACGGCTTAGCGCCTAACACCTAGACAACACACTATCGCGACCGATGACAATTTATGTACGGATATAAATAACATTCGGTCATGCGGGTATAGCTGAATTGTGATAAATATTTATCTGCGTTTTTCCACTATTGACTATACCAGCGGTTCCCAATTGGTGGTCCGCGGACCCCCAGGGGTCCGCGTGTTGATTTAAGGGGGTCCGCGGTTGTGTTGTTCTGTAGTGCTATTTTTATTTTATTTTAGTGAAATTATTATCTTTGTAGTAATTTTTGGACTATTGAAACCCGATTATCGCGAAAAAACCTGACCCAAATAATACGTGGATAAGAAATCCATTTTCCTGTGATATTGAAAAAATAGAAAATCTCTCTGAACAGGAACAAGATGAATTAATTGATTTGGTAACTATAATGGAACGATGAAAAATATTTTCAACGATAAAAAACTAATTGATTTTTGGTTAATTGTTCAAAATGATCAAAAGCAACTGGCTGAGAAAGCTTTAAGACATTTGATCCCCTTTTGCACAACATATAGATGTGAACAAGCTTTTTCTACCTACTGTTCCATGAAAATGTTACTGTTCTCATTTTCATAATTAAATAAAATTGAAAAGTAAGTATTTACAAAAAAGGGGTCCACGGACCAATTTAAGTTATAGCTAGGGGTCCGTGGCTTTATACTAATTGGGAACCGCTGGACTATACTACTATATTACGGTAACTATTACTATTTATGTCTCATAATCTGTCGATAATATTATCACGCAGGTATTACCTACTCGTTTCGTATTTTATCTATTATTATTTTACTCGTATTATATTTATTTGTCTATTTATTTCTATCTATTTATTTATTATAAAAAAAATACAAGACATTCCTTTATCAAATAACACTGTAAAATCGCGAATAGTAAATATGTCACAAGACATTGAAGAACAGCTTATATGCCTCATAAAAAAATCTCCCTGGTTTGCTCTTCAGTGTGACGAAAGTACGGATATGGCACAATGCAATACGTAAAATGTAAAATTTAAATTTGTATCGTCTTTTTTTTATTAAATTACATTTTTAAATAAATAAGTTAAAATATTTTTCCACGACATAAATAATTGTATTTCTTGTACCTAGAAATAATAAACTATATATAAAACTATAAAAAAATAAGTGATATAAAGAGGGGAAGGGGTTGAAATCAGGGAGTGGTCCGTGACGGTGAAAAATTTATAAAAGTCGTCCGTGCCTATTGTTGAGTTGGGAACCACTGCATTACAAAATATATGAAAATGCATACAAATCCGGACTCTAATATTATATAACCTAGTCCCTCGAATCTCGGGTTAGTTGACAATTTTCCGCTCGGCCTTTTTCGAACCGCCGAACGCCCGCCCGTCCCCGGACGAATCAATTCATTACCGCGGTAGCAAAGGGCGACATCTGGTCAAAGGTCGGCGGACACACAAGCTGATGATGAGGGGGAGGGGGGGGGGGTGCTCGTATATACAACATGGTGTAAAACAGAGACGGGGATCGAAAGAGAGAGAGAGGGGGGGAGGAGGGGCAGGACTAGGAGACGTGTCGCACACGTTTTTCCGTGTTTTTTTTTCCTTCATTCTAACGCCGCCGCCGCGCGCATGTCGTTTTTTTTTTTTTTATTATCAGCCTAATCTCTTTTAACCATCGGCGCGATTTTCGAGGACTTTCGCCGCCTTTGCCGCGTCGTCTATTGTATAATAATATGTATATATAAAAAAACACATAACACTACATCGCGCCGTCACCCGATAGTTGTCACTTTGATCACGGAGTGCAAACACCGACGGCGACGGCGACGGCGACACTCGCGGTGCATTATAATAGCGTTTGCGCGACTCTCATTAATTTTAAATCCGTTAAAACGAGACCGGGGCGATCCTACCGTACGTTATTATTATTTTAAAAGCGCGTGATATTTGTACACTTGAATTAGAGGCGCGGACACGTTTCGGTAATAATTTTCGTCGGGATAGATGGTTTTATCGAAATTATTGAGGCACAGGTGCTATTATAAAACAATATAATAAACAATACGGTATTTTCCAAGTGAAACGAACAATACGATTTATATTGTAAATGTTATAAGTCTAGGGCAGAGGACTTGTAGCATTTGCATATTTTTTTTGCACAGTCACAAAAATAGCAGAGTGCGAAACAAATACGTTTCGTGCTTCCACAAAGCTAGTTTTGAAATTTTATTGTGCTTATAAATGCATATTTTGCGTTTTTTTGGTTTTTAGGGCATATTTTACACTTTTATACGCTATTTTATACTTTTTGAGACATATTTAACGATTTTTTCCACAGTGACATTTTTATTTCAAACAATACAGTCAAAATGTATTTATTTTTAATTTTTGTCGTATAATATGGTTTTTTACTGTGCTCGGGCACAAATTTTTTCTAGAAGCGATAACTATCTAACGTAAACTATACCTACGACATCACCACTACAGACGTGTACGCACCATGCGGGCTTTTATTCGATTAGGATTTATTTATTAAACGTTTCTAGACACGACAAGAATCATTATTTTAGTATTTAGTCTCAGTCAGTTCTGCAGAAAAATTTTAAGTGCATATTTTAAGTGCATATTATGGGGTTTTTTAGTGCATAAGTGCTTGCATATTTAGAGCTTTTTTAGAGCTACAAGTCCTCTGCCCTACTTATAACTTATAATATTCTCGCGTTCATATTAACCCGTCATTGCTCGCGTGTGACAATTTCCCTCACATTGTTTTTAAGTTGGTAAAACCACTGGCTTGTTTGTTGTTATATTTTTCCCAAATTCATAGTACCTCCTCATGACGAAATATTTAAAAATCGATTTATCATTTGAGGGGTACTTCTCGTCCTCCGACGAGGAAACCTATTGCATTCTGAAATCAGCTAGTCGTGTTTTGCGAGCGATTTCCTCTACGCGCGAGTAATAGCGTTTGAATTTCGCGTTCATATTTTCGTTTTTACTTGTTGTTATTTTTCATTCAATATTTTACTTTTTATCGCCGTTTATTCTGTTTTTCAAAAGTACGAGTGAGGCAATTATTTCGCGGTTAAATAAAGATATAGAATCACTAAATGATTCGTGTAGTGACAATGATGACAATACAATAACTGGAGAACGAAATATTGAGGAAATATTGAGTTCATAAAATTACATTTTTCTAATAATTTTTCATATAATTATTTTCGTTTTTTTCAATATATTTATAAAAAAAACAGTCGAAATTAGTTTATTTTATGATTTATTAATTTTATTTGTTCTTAAAATATTACATTTATGATAAAATATACATGGTGAGCGAATCTCTTTACGCGCGAGTAACGGCGTTCAAATTATACGCGCGAGTCATGACGGGTTAAATTGGTATTGATAATAATATTGCATAGGTCATTTCGAAAAGGCCATTTCTCCACGTCATATTTTTAAACCAACTGGTTTTATGTCATAGTAGTAGTCAAGTGCAATTAGACGAAAAAAAGGGAAACAGCTCCTTTCCGCACCCGATGAATTGGCGAATATGATTTTTTGTAACTGTAAAAAAGGCTGTGGTATACTAACTGTAGTTGCGAAAAAGTACACTAAAATGTACTTCTTTGTAATGAATTCAGGGCTCGGGACTTTATGCATTTGCATATTTGTTCGGGAAATAGATACGAGAAATCGGATTCGATACATATTTGTTTTGTGATATAAGGACTTATTGCATATTTTTGCATATCTTGAGTTTTTTTTCTTCACATGCATATTGTAAAGAATTATTCGTTTTTAATGCATATTCTATACTTTTTTTAATTTCACTAACGATTAATAAGAAAAAATAAAAATGTTTGTGTACAATTTTCGACGAGTTATAAATTTATTATGTTATTGTGCTCGTATTCGTGGTATAATTTCTTCATTCAATAAATATGCCGTAAGAAAAACAATCACAAATTTGTCGATTGAGAGGTTTCATTTCGGAATTTGGGGACGATGTATTTTCCGCAGATGGAAGAATTTTATTTTGCAAAGTATGTGAACTTAAAGTAGAGTTTGAACGGCGATCCAGTGTAATACAACATAATATAAAAACAGTAAAACATGCAAAAATGATTAAACGGAGGGAAATTTTCAAGACAAGGACTCGACAAATGATTACACAAACTAATACATCTAAAAAGTCAACTTTCAATATGGATAAATATTGTAAAGCATTGTTGTCGGCTAATGTTCCACTGAATAAACTATCGAACCAGGTATTTCGAAATTTTTTGGAATCTTACACGGGAAAAGAGTTTTTTTTTTATATTGGTACGTCATTTTTAATTCAAAATAAACACATATCTAAGCGCATATTTTGATATTTAATTATGCATATGTATGCGCATATTGTTATGATTTTAAGAGCATAAAGTCCCGAGCCCTGCTTATTACTAATATTACTACTATTTATTACTTTGTTTCGACGATTATATTTAATTATACATTATATATTATATATTTATCGCACTAGTTTTGGTCATTAATAAGGTTTTTAGTCGTCACCGTGCGGTGGTCTGGTGAACAACGTGGTTATGTTATCGAGACATTTTTAAAAAACGCCGAGTGTGTTATGTGACTGTCATTGCACGCATGTATGTGACACGCCACTGGACGAGATAAACAAAAAAAAAAAACTAAGAAAACAATTAATTAATGTCTATTTCGTCGAAAACAACAACGTCGCGTACGTCTCGTGTTTCGTCGATTTGCTACCGTTAATCCGTAAACGTAGTGACGACGAATAAAGAGGGAGAAAACACGACGTGTATTTATCACTATAGGAAACAATATGTGAAACGTCGATCGCGCGCGCGCGCTCGTTCCGATAAATAATAATAATAAACGTAGCCGACGGCCGCCGCGTGCCGTCGCGCGGACACGTCGTATTCATGGGACCCTGATACGGTCGTCCGCTGTTAGAACGGCTCTCGTCCGCTGTGGCGTCTCCCGGTCGCGACTACGCGTTCCGGCGTCGGATAAACGAGATATAATATTATAATAAAACCGACTGTAAAACCAGTCGGCGGTACGTACTCGTCGTGCCGCCGCAGAGGCTCGCGCGCGCGCTTGATTTTTCACATTTCGGGGTGCACTGCAAGTGCATACTTATTTAGGCATTTTTTAGGGCGTCAACTCGCGAGTTTGACCGTTACACATTAATACGTAAAATAACTATTTATTTTCTATTTTTTTTTTCATAATAATAAACTTTTTTTCGACATTTTTATCGAAACAAATCTACACGTAACGCGTCCGAACAGAGTACACGACGACTCGGCGAGTTCGATTGGCAAGCAAGTGAGCGCGAGAGGACTTGCGAATAATCGAATAATCTATTCGAATGATTGAGAAAAAAAAACAAAAACTGTTTGAACACTGTTTGTTCACTCGTCAGAAGGCCGCCGCTGCTGCCGCCGCCGCCGCCGCCGCCGCCTGTACTCGCGACGACAGATACGACTCGCAGTCCTGTGCCCCTGGTCGCGCACGATCGAATGTACGTCAGACTCCGGACGTGTTTCGCAACTACTAGTAGTAAATAATGAAATTTCGTCCGATAAACCTAACCGATATTGCGCTCAATAATGACAAAAATCAACCTTTAAATCACTACAAAAATCTAATCTTAGACCGTCACTTTCACACTATCATCATATATTAATTAATACAACTTTTTACAGGATCAAAATCGGGCGAGTGGTCGAAGAAAATTCGTCCACCTTTTGGTAGTCGACGCTTAAGGATTTTACGGTAAAATTTTTTTTTAGCGTTTATACTATTTCGGTTTACATTATTCATATTAACTTGCCGCTTTTACGAATTTTTAGGTCGAAAATAAAACAGATTTGGAACAACTTGGTCTATAGGCGTTCCCGATGAAATCGAGACTGAACACAAAGGGTTCGGATACTAAGTTTTATTTATTTATTTACTTATTAAAGGGCTGAGCCCGATAGAATAATCCAATAAAATGTGCAAAATAATAACTGCAGTTCTAACAGCTGACGATTATATCGCGCGAGTGCATTATTTTTAATTGGTCGTCGGTACTTTTGTTTCAACATATCAATTGATTTTTTTGATTTTAATCGTAATAAATTTAAGCGCAATGTATTATTAATATTAAGATGTAATAACGATGTTTATTAGTTATTAACATTTTCCATTTAAGCAATTAGTTGTGTTTCTGTATTTATACTTTGTATAGTTATTATTATTTTTTCCTTTTTGTTTATTGTAATCGAAATATGTAAGTTTCCGTTTATGTAACTTGTCAATAATAGTATTATACCTTATATTCAAAGGGCTCTAGCCCGTTAAATCAATAAATAAACAAATAAATAAATAAATATTAATAAATTCGTAACTCTGCGAGACGTGACGTTTCAAATACTGTGTTTCCATCGCAGTAGTACGCGAGTATTAATAATACTTTTTCCCTCGACGCGTCGAATGACAATTATTGGAAAAGAAAAAGAAAAACATTTCGACCGAAAGAAAATAATCGTTTTGAAATGTTTCCGGACGAAAATGTGCCGCGGCGGGGCGATGTCGTCGTCGACCTCCTTATACCGACGACGACGCGCGCGACGACGTAGAGAAAACCGCGTGTGGAAAACGTCAAAAGTCGACTACTTAGAGCGGAATCGAATCGATCAACGGATTGTTTGCGAATTGTTATACTTTGAAAAACGTGTCGGCGACAGAGTTTGATCCCGACAAATTGGCAAACATTTGCAAAAACTTAAATCCATTGTTGTGGAAAGTGAAAATAATAATAAATAATTGTCGCGCGAGGATTTGAAGAAAAACACGCACAGAAAAAAAAGGAAATTCGTAACTCAACGAACTTGCCAAGTACTAATATTGAGAAAAAGTTAAAATTCGATTAGTCAATAATTGAAATTCGGTAGTTTTTTCAGAACAACAACGAGTGCCGGTGATTAGAACACGTCGAGGAGTTGCGCGGTCGACAGATTTTTTTTTATTTTTAACGAAACCAACACAACGTCGTCTCCTTCTCTCGGAAAACGGGGCAACGTGCCGGCCGGTCTCGGCTTGGATTTTTCGTCGTCGAATATTTCGATAATGTCGGCCACTCGTTCGTCGACGTTTGCGATCTGTTTTTCCGCCAGTTTTCACAAAAGTATCTGTCGATCGAGTGTATATGATGGTTTCGTTTTCGCGTATATTTTCATGTTTATTTCCTGTTTCACTCGCTTCTGTTTCATAACGTTTGCTGCTTTTCTCCTCGCGCGAACGGTATTTTTATAAACAAAACGCGTGTTCGTATAACGCATTATACGATCGGAAACAAAACACATTTAGGACGATCCATTGAAACGAAAAAAAAATATCGCGTGCGCGCGACGAACTTTCACGTCGAAACAATAAGTCGTGCGCGTTCACACTGCCGCGCGTTTATAGAATTTGAAAAACGTGCCGCCGCCGCGCCGTTTTATATATTTTGTATAACACTCGAGAACTTTTTTCGAAAGCAATGAAAATAATAAAGCGTGGAAAAAACCGAGTAAAAAACAACAAGTTTGCAAGCCGACGTCGAAAAATCGCATTAATTTACGATTTTTTTCCACTCGCATTTCTCCTTTGATGAAGTAAATAATTATTGAAAAAAAATAAAATATGGCCCGCACGGGTTTTGCAGCCGACGACGCTCGGTTTTTCGGAAAACGTAATTTTTTTTCGCGTTTTACCGAAATATATTTGCGATTATTACTTGCTCACCATTCGAGGCTCGTCTTTACGGAAATTCCATTCGTGAAATATAGAATTCAACGGCACAATTTTTATTTTGCATTTTTTTTTAATTAAAGTTACACTTTCAGTTTCCATTAGGCCCGCGTAGTCTTAGAAGAAGAAATAAAATAAAATTCAATTATTTAAAATAGAGGTTTGTAAAACAATGGAGATTGTTTCGAAAATATTGGAAGGACGAGAAGGGACAAAAGAAGGATGATTGGAACGCAGATGACATGACTTTTTTCAAACGTGCGCCAATCACCACGTCTGTGCAAATCGAAATATAATAATCACTGATGGATGCTTGGATTTTCCAAAAAGAAGAAAAACATTTTCATATTTTTCGAAACAACGAGCGCCATAAAATACACACCTACGTCGAAAGGCGCGGGGTGACAGACGAGAAAAAAAACACCTCGCGTGTCTCGCACGAAGAAAGAGAATATAAAAAGAAAAAAAGAGAGTGCAACAAGTGCCACTCGTCTCGGAAAAAAAAAAGCACTTTTCGAAAGCAGACCAAGTGTGTTGAAAAACGCAAAACACGTACTTATACTGTAATTAATTAGGTACGAATTACGCGAATTATTCATTTCTAAGTTTAGTCGGAAAAAGGGCGAACCGCGTCGTCGCGACGACGACGACGTCAAATACTCGAATCTTTCGGCCGAGCCCAGCAGCTTATTTAGTATACTCTACTCGAGTGGATTTTAAAAAGACCGTTACGTCATTACTAGGGCACGGATGTTGTAGTAGTAAAAAACTACTAAAATTGATTGCAGTATTGCACTAAAAAATACCGAAAATTGCACTAAAAATTACAACATTGCGTTATAATTTATAGATGTTTAATTTTAATTCTGCCTAAAAAATATATTTTCTACATTTTATATTAATAAATATTAACTAATAATTAGGGCTCGGAAGTTGATGACCTAAAGAACCTTAAAAAATGACCTAAAAAAATATGAATAAATGACCTAAAAATGATGGAAAATGACTGCAAAAAATGACCCAACAATTGTCAAATTATGATATAAAATGACTTGATAAACTAAAAAATGCAAAAAAATGACTTATTTTATATTTTATATTTTTAAGAAAAAAAACCTTTTATTTAACATCTTGTTAAAAATTGTTATTTAAGTATAAACCATAAATACCCTACGAAAATATTTAAAACAAAATATAAAAATGATCCTAATTAAAAAACCTAATCAAATTTATTACATTGAACAATAAGTGCATGTGTTGATATTTTCTATAGTAAATGACCTGCGATTGTCCGAAAGTAAATTCTTATATTTTGAGAAACTTCTTTCTCAACAACACGCTACACAAGACGGTCGAATACTAAATTATATCATACAAAATATAGCGGCTACAATACGTGTTAGCTGTTATTGAAAAATAATCATTTTATTGTTTACAATAATACCCTGTAAATATAAATATACTATAGTCTATAAAGTATAAACTATAAATACACCATATTTCAAACATTGCGAGATAAACGGCTCGACCACGGCCAGTAATTTTAGTGTACCTAGTTATTTTCGTAACACTAACAACAATAAGCTATATTTAAAAGTTAAAATAAGATATTAGGTATATTTTATTTTTATGACATTTTCACATTTAATGAAAAAAAATGAAGCATTAAATGTATGTAAATGAAAATTTCGTTATATTTTAGAAAAATGACGTATTTGTCGAAAAAAAATGATTTAAAACGTAGGACCGTGATAAAATGATATAAATGAGAAATAAAGGCAAAAAATGCAAAAAAATGCAAAATAAAAATTTCAGATTATTTTAGTAGACCATCTAAATCGGATTTTTAGCTCGATAGATCAATGACTACATAAATTAAAAAAAAATGCAAAATGCATCAACTTCCGAGCCCTACTAATAATCTATGCGTATTCTAAACATATTAAATATTTTAAATTTTAAACCTTATTGCATTGGACTATAATAAGTGTTAGTTTTAAATTTTCGAATTCGAACGCTCTTCGGTTTGGAGCCAATAAGTTCTTATACCTCGAAAAACTTCGTTCTACGTCGGTCGATGTAAGTGGAGCGTATTTAAATTTCAGTATTAATATAGAGTGTAATATTTTGTAATTTATAATGTCTTATTGTCTAATTATTCGTCCAGCGCCACGGTTCTTATATTGTATCGTATGAAGTAAAAAATTTCCTCGCCGAGTAAATAAATTATCGAAACAGACTAAATATAATTAAATTCAGTTTACTTGGCATTTATTTATGATATCACATATTTATAGTGCTTTGAAATTACTGGTTTTATAAATTCCATATGAAGCGAAAAATGTTTTGGTTGTACAATGATTTTTTTTTGATTTTTTTTACTTGGCTAATTTTTACACGGAGTTAGACGGAGGGTTTTTGTTTTGATAATATTATAACCACCGCGTTAGATTTCACGTCGAAAACAACCACAACAACGAAAAACAAACGCTTCCCGAACAACTCTGATTATCATAATGCACGACCCGCGCGCGCGTCGTGCAAATTAAAACGTACGCGCGTTTTGTTCAAGCGACAATATAAATACGATCATAATACACGTACAACAATATTGTTGCGCGGGGGCGCGAATAAAACCGCGAGCGTTATTATTATCGTACGGTAAAATTATACAATGCGACGTGAGCCGTGCAGGTCTACGAGAACACAATATACTTACTGTTGTACGTACGTACTGCGGGCACAAGTATAGGGTGTGCGTGTGTGCTCGTGCCATTGTGTGCCGACGGTTTTTTTTCTTTCTTTCTTTTTTTTTTAATATACGCGAAACGATAAAACGAGCGACGAGCGTACGAAACACGCTAGCGCGTTTTCTTTTCGAAAAATATATCCAACTACAGTGCATATTATGATGATGGCCGTTACGGTACACTACTTTTTAGTAATAAATTAGGATTAATAGGAATTTTTAAATATAATATACTCATATATACCCCGATTTTTTACTCGAATTGACTCCTTTGGGTTTTTTAAAAAATGTCATCGTTTCGTCGATACCTGCAATAATAAATTAGTGATTTCGTTCAATTTTTACAACAACTAAAGAAAAAGCGGTTGGATTTTGTTTATTAGTTTGAATCTAATAACGATGCGATTTTTCTTTGCGTATTTCTAGAAAATTAGAAATATATTATGCATATCGAAGCGAAAATTACTTGAAAAAAAATGTATAATATGCCACTCGTTTTTGGCGTTTTCAGCGATGATAATAATACATTTTTTTCATCGAGTATTCGAGTTCACAACTTGTAAATTTTCAATAAATAAAAGGTTCTTATTTGTTGCACGTTTTCATGAAATCTCGCGTCGTCGCGTCGTCGGAAGACGAAGGAGAACGCGCTCCTCGATAAAGAAAAAATCAAAAAAAAAATCAAATTATTATGAAAACGGTAATCTCGACGGTTCTGAAGCCTGTTGATTTCCACGTTAATTATTGTGCGGACGAAGAGCAGAGGTGCATGCACTGCACCCGCCGCGCGCTGATGAAAACTCTTGTTCTCGCGGTTTGTTTTTGCCTCTTCTCTACGTCACGGCGCGGCGGTTGGTCTTTTAGGCGTTCGAAAATATTAAAACACAATATTTCACCGCCCGAGCAAAGAAGTCCAACACTTTGACCGATATTCAACGAGAAAATTGCGTAAACGACATCCGAGCTGGACGAAATAACAATCAGGTTTGATTATTTATCGTTTTCGATATGATAAATCATCGTGTCTCGTGTTCGCTTATATTAACGCGAGATTCGTGTACATATAACTAGCCGAATCTACCCGTCTTTGTCGGGTTTAAGTATGAAAAATGTGTATGGCCCAAATAATAATAATAATAATTGACATTTTCCCGTTATCAGCTGACTGCTATTATTATATTTAACTAGCTGAATAACCCGGCTTCGCCGGTGTGCAGTATGACTTTTTATTTTATCAGTTTTTTTTCATTTTTATCCCCCCTTTTCCCCCTTTTAACTCCGGTAGGGGTCGAATTTCGAAAAATCCTTTCCCACGGGGTCTCCACCAGTGGCGTAGTTACGGGGGGGGGGTGTATGGGGTTTCCACCCCCCCCATCATCAAAACAAAATGTTTTTTTTTTTAAATTGGTTATAATTTTAAATAACAGTTATACTAAATAATACTAGTACAAATTAACATGTTTATTATTATTACTATTTATAATAATATAGTTTCGGCCGAACAACGGGACAAGCGCCAGTCTCGGCATTATTGCGTTTATCGGTGGAATAACGGGGCACGGGTATAATTTATTGTTAGGGCCCGGATTTCAATGCAAAGTGCATATTTTTTTGGTTGATCATACACAATGCTTTCTAAATACATAATTCGTTTCATGTAACGAGGGTTTGAAAACTACAAATTTTATTTTGCATTTTTTTGCATATTTTGACGTTTTTACATTTTTATGGCATTTTTAGCATTATTGGGTCATTTTGTTGGTTTTTAATGCATATTTGTTCAATATAGATATAAAACTTGGACTATTCAAAAAATTATCTTAAGATAAATTATTTTCTTAATATTTAAGAAGGTTTATCGGGTTTTTCCATACACATTGTCAATTTTTTTTTCGATTTAGTTTTTATCTTATCTTAATTTATTATTGACTGTAGATCGTCATGTAAAAATAATTATTATGTCTCATTTAGAAATTATAATTTGTATAAAAAAAAATATATGGCATTTTTAAAGTCATATTTGTGGTATATTGTATTTTTTAAGGGCATTTTTAAGGTCATTTTTGTGGTAAAATGCATTTTTTAAAGGCATTTTTGGCTATTTTCTAGAGCATATCTGTATGGCTGTAAGTGCATTTAAATCCGGGCCCTATTTATTGTATATGTTCACTATCGCATTGAAATTACAAAAAAATAGATTAAAAGGCAATATTAAGTTAAGTTTTAAGTCGTGGAACAACGTGACACGTGTCAAATTGTATCATCTATTTATATGGTACCTAGTTATCTTATTGTTGCGCGCGGAAATCGTGTTATTACTATCAACGTTTTATATTTTTATATAAACATAATATAATCCATTATATCTCTCGCATACTTCGTGTAGGGGTATGTGTGTTAGGTATGTGGATGAAAGTGACTAGTGATGATCCCACAAACGTATATTTGAGGAGCAGTCATAACTAGGGCTGGGATTTTGATGCAAAGGCATCTTTTTTTCTGATGTTTTGAAACGTTGATCCGTAAGTATAAAATGTGTTTTGGGTGATACTGATTATTTTAAAGTATTATTTATTTTGCATTTTTTTGCATTTTTTGACAAAATTAAACATAAATGCATTTTTAGGACATTTTTTGACGTTTTTAGTGCATTTTCTTAGTTTTTAGAGTATTTTTCACAATTTCTTCATAAAATGAACGAAAATTGTTGCGATGCACAAGAAATTTTCGGCAAACTGCTGACGGTAGGAATAATAAATTATATATAGTATCATATATTCATATATTTCATCGTAGCTAGGCTTTTCCCCGAAAATTATCACCGTTATATTATACCTATTATAAATTATTATTTTTATTACACCATACATACAAAACAGAAGCACAAAAAAACTAAAGAAGTAACAACGTACAATAAACAAAAAAAAAAATACTGTAGTGTAATTTAATTTTTTTTTTCTAATTTTTAACCTATAATAAATATAATTTAAATGCATTTTTTTAGTTTTTTTAGTCATTTTTGCATTTTTTAAGGGCATTTTTTGAAGTTTTTTAGGGCATTAAAATCCCAGCCCTAGTCATAACATACCGAGACCATGGAGTATTTTTCAAATATACTGGAGAAAAATAAACTTAGCTTCATTGTGCAACTTGCCAGAAATTTACACAGAAGTCATACCTATCTCAGAAGAGAAGAAGAAAGAGACTTAATTGATATGTGCGATTATTTGCCACAAGAAAACAAACAATTTTATCAGGACTCACTAAACTTTTGATGGTTTATTATTTATATAAGTTTAAATCAAAAAGATAAAAAATATTTTACACGACAGTTTCATTTTGTATACTTAATTTTTCCTTTTAATATTATACTCAAGTTTGTCAAAAATAAAAAGAAGAATAAAATGTTATTGTGCTCGTATTCGTGGTATAATTTCTTCATTCAATAAATATGCCGTAAGAAAAACAATCACAAATTTGTCGATTGAGAGGTTTCATTTCGGCATTTGGGGACGATGTATTTTCCGCAGATGGAAGAATTTTATTTTGCAAAGTATGTGAACTTGAAGTAGAGTTTGAACGGCGATCCAGTGTAATACAACATAATATAAAAACAGTAAAACATGCAAAAATGATTAAACGGAGGGAAATTTTCAAGACAAGGACTCGACAAATGATTACACAAACTAATACATCTAAAAAGTCAACTTTCAATATGGATAAATATTGTAAAGCATTGTTGTCGGCTAATGTTCCACTGAATAAACTATCGAACCAGGTATTTCGAAATTTTTTGGAATCTTACACGGGAAAAGAGTTTTTTTTTTTATATTGGTACGTCATTTTTAATTCAAAATAAACACATAATATCTAAGCGCATATTTTGATATTTAATTATGCATATGTATGCGCATATTGTTATGATTTTAAGAGCATAAAGTCCCGAGCCCTGAATATGATATTTATTTAACACGTCATAATCTGTTATCGTTCCACCACGATTGTATATACCAGGGGTTTTCAACCTGTGCGTCGCGGCTCCCAGGGGCGTCGCCGGTTATTATCAAGGGAGCCGCGTTCGCAATAGAAACTAAAAATAAAATTTCGGCGCACCAATACATATTACATGTTGCATGTGTGAGATAACCGTCGATAACCGTGTTTGCGATATCGAGTAATAGCATATTTCGATTACTATTTACAATTAGGTAGGTACTTAATGATTTGCCTCTAATATAATCTATCAGTTGTAAAACGCACACCGCTGTCGCCTGTCTGTTTTGTATTCAGTGTGTTATATGCGCTACGGCTACGTATATCGACCGATATTTATTACGATCTTTTTTTGTTCTGGGTTATATGTTGTGTATTTTTTCTGTAATAATAGTAGTTATAACTATGGATAAGTTTTTGAATTCTAGTAGAAAACGTGATAATCCAGAAGTAATTTCAAATATTGAAAAGAAACAAAAAATCAGAAAATATGATGATTGTTATTTGAATTTCGGATTTACTAGCACTGTTGTTGCAAACGTAGAACATCCCCAGTGTGTTGTTATAATTACATGTTTATCATTAAATAAAGTTAGATTAAAATTATTATAAGTAATGTAAATTTGTTTATTTTAAATGTTCGTATGGGAGCCGTATATTTTATTTCAAAATCAAAAGGAGCCGTGGACCCAAAAAGGTTGACAACCACTGGTATATACTATAACATTCCGTAAAATTTCCATTTGTATTTTGAGTTACGGGGTTTCTGCAACAAGCGATTCGATTCGGGCGAGTTAGATTTCGTTTGCGACCCGCGCGGGTAATAATAATAATAATTGTCGTCGTCGTGGCAGTCATACTCAAAGTACTACTTAAAACACCATAACCGCTATAGCTGTGACTAGAGATGGGCAGAACCGACTATAATATATGAATTGTTGAAATTAGTCGACTAATTATTTGAA
The DNA here is from genome assembly GCA_948098885.1 of Drepanosiphum platanoidis. Taxonomy (NCBI): domain Eukaryota; kingdom Metazoa; phylum Arthropoda; class Insecta; order Hemiptera; family Aphididae; genus Drepanosiphum; species Drepanosiphum platanoidis. The sequence continues at coordinate 920,005 of OX402540.1, forward strand.
CCAACTAAAAATAATACACGAAATTAGTCGACTAATTGTTTAAACCAACTAATAAGAATATGTAGTCAGTACCCTCGGAGAGAATTTTTTCAAAAGCTGGTGAAATTATGTGTGAAAAAAGAAACTAAGTCCAAAAAATTTAGATATGATAATGTTTTTAAATGAAAATTTAAAACACTTGTAAATATAATACGAATGGAAATAATATTACCATTATTATGTAATATATAATGATTTATGTTGAAGTGAAAATGTTATTTTAAATATAACGTATGAAAACAAAATAAGTCGAATAAAATTAGTCGACTGATTACGAGTATAATTATTATGAGTTAACTAATTTAGTCACTCCTGCCCATCCCTAGCGGCCTAGCTGTGACTGGTCCATCAACGCGTTTTAAATATAATATGATATTTATTTAACACGTCATAATCTGTTATCGTTCCAGCACGATTGTAGATTCTATAACATACCGTAAGATTTCCATTTGTATTTTGAGTTACGGGGTTTCTGCAACAAGCGATTCGATTCGGGCGAGTTAGATTTCGTTTGCGACCCGCGCGGGTAATAATAATAATAGTCGTCGTCGTCGTGTGCGCGTGTGACGCTTTGCCGACCGAGATTTTTATCCGAACGGCGTGCGGGCGCAAAGGGGATGACGATGGTGGCCGGCTCCGCCTTCCGCGGTTACGCCCTCTCTCGCGGCGGCGGCGGCGGCGGCGGCGGCCTGCGCACGCGACGAGTCCCTCGGCTCGGCTCGGCAGCAGCAGTAATTGATTATTTCCCCCCCGGGGCGAGTCGCCGCGGAGGAAGAGGTCACGAAGATGTTTCCCGGACGGGCATTTTCACCCTTCTCGTAAAATATTATATATTTCGCTCGTTCTTTTTTTCCTTCCTCTCTCCGGGTGGTGGGCGGAGGAAAAAGGCGCGCGCGCGCTCGCGCGATGGTCGTTTGTCGCGCCACCCCTTCGCGACGGCGGCGGCGGCGGAGTACTTCTCCGAAACGCCGCGCCGCCGACTACGCGTGCCGACGGGGACTCGTCGACGCCGCGCGGCCTTTCCCGGACGCACCGCACCGCAGCACCGCGACCGCTCGTCGTCCTCACACGTCCCCGATCCAACTCTCTTTTTTGCTTTTTTCCCCCGGTCTTCGCTATCAAATGGTTTCCGACGACGAACCCGTCGTCGTCGTCGTCGTCGCCGCCGCCGCCGTCGTCGTTCGGTCCGGTCCGCGGGCCCCGCCGAGACTCTCTGCGTCGTGATACGCGCGCGCGTCCTCCTCTGGCCAGTCGTCTTCACAGTCGGTAAGTTTTTACGTTTAAGTTTCGCTCGCGCCGCGTAAGAATCTATCGGATTCGTCCTTATAATATTCTAGACGCAAGGACGCGCTTTAGGTGACGACACGAGGACGATAATTAAACGAAAGACTTGCCTCACACGGTCAGTATATAGATAATATTGTCAATACTCGGTTTGTTTGGCATTCGACCGGTGAAGGTGCGCATTTATATATGCATTTTTTTCAATTCAATAATATTACCTCGTAAAGTATTGGTTTTTTTTTTTCGACAACTATTATATAACATTATAAGCAACTCTTTTTTTTTTATTACAATATATTCTTTGCAACGAACATCCCGTAAACTTTATTTTCCTTTCATCACGTGCATCGTGCTTATAACATACTAGCTGAATAACCCGGCTTCGCCCGTGTGCAGTATAACTTTTTATTTTATCAGTTTTTTTTTCATTTTTACCCCTTTTAACTCCGGTAGGTGTCGAATTTCGAAAAATCCTTTCCAACGGGGTCTCCACTATATAAAACGAAACTGCTGCCCAAATTTCATACTCAAAGCTCCAGCAGTTCCAGCCAGGCGAATTTTTCTAGTTTCACCCTTTTTACCCCTTTTAACCCCTTTAGGGGTCGAATTTCGAAAAATCCTTTCCCATGGGGCCTCTGCTATATTAAATGAAACTATTGACAAAATTTAATACCACAAAGCTCCATTGACTCAGGATTTTTTCCATTTTTACCCCTTTTAACCCCCTTAGGGTTAATTTTTTGTCTCCATTTTTATATATATACGTAGATAATATACTCCTAACAAGAGTCCGGATTTGTATGCATTTTCATATTTGTAATGAGTGTATGCATTTCGACGGGAGTAAGAAATGTGGACGATTCGTGTCACAGATAATGCATAGAAAAAAGTTTATTTTGCATATAAATGCATATTTTAGAGATGACTGCATATTTGAACATTTTTGCATAAAAGTTTATTAAGCCTATTATTTTTTGTTTCAATTTCATCGTAGAAATTATTAGTTCATTACGTATTGTTGGGAAATAAAAATGTTATTCTCCGTGTGTTATTTTAGTCGCAACACGTCATCGGCAACAATGCCGACTGGTTTTATTATAAGATTTATATTTTGTAAAGTATTTGTTTTATTTGTTGAATATATTTTTAAATATCTAGTAGTTATTTAATAAATGTTTAAAGTCGATGTCTATAATAATTAAAAAATTAAGTTTTTCAACAATTTCGAATTATTATTTATGGAAGAAATTAAAAAAATAAATATTAAAATGCATATATTTTGGGCATATTTTTGCATATTATTAAAAAAAAACATAAGAGCATATCAAGTGCATATTTTGAAGTTTTTTGATGCATAAATGCATATTATTTTGGACTTTACTCCTAAAATTAGGAAATACATCAAATTTCGATTTCTTTTTTAATAATCTATCAAATCTAAAACGACATTATTTAAATCATTCAAAATGTTAATAATTATATTCACTTATTTTTCTTTTTCTTTTTGATCCTATGTACCACATTATAATATGTTCTTATCACACAAATCGTTTTTTTTCATTCAAAATTCTGTAAACTTTATTATTAATCTGTACTTGGGCCTACAAGGCGTCTATTCAAATAAATAAACACTAAAAACTGTCATTATCCACCTCACGCCGACGATATTATCATCATCGGTTTTTTTATTCTATTATTAATATCAATACCTGCAGTATTTCAGCGTACAGTAAATAAATTGAAAAAATATATTTGATTTGGTATAAAAACCGTGCGACGATTTCGATTTGCACGATATGATATTATGTTTTGCCCGTATCGACGTCACTTTTTGGTTTTCCAAAGTCGATATTGAAAAACATATAATTCGCTCGACATTATCATCAAGTCACAGTCGTAAACAGTCGTTTCGGGCCGTTTCGTACAAACAGAAAGTTTCAAAGGTAAACACAAGAATAAACTCCCGAGAAGTTTGCCGTAAAATAACGATTTTCCAAATCATATCTCAAACTTACAAGTCATCCATTAACGATTTGTGTGTTTCACAATAAACGCACTGTTAGTTTTCGACAAAAATATTTTGATTAGAAATAACGATTCGCTCGAACGTTCGACAAAAATTTATCCCAAACACGAACCGAATAAAATAACAGTTTTTTAAAAACACAACAACGAAACGACAGACACATATTTTTAACCAACGTGGCAAATATAATAAATAATCAATAAATTAGGAATTTTTAAATATAATATACTCATATTTACCTACCGATTTTTTACTCGAATTGACTCCTTTGGTTTTCTAAAAAACGTCATCGTTTCGTCGATACTTGCAATAATAAATTAGTGATTTCGTTCAATTTTTACAACTACTAAAAAAAAAGCGGTTGGATTTTGTTTATTAGTTTGAATCTAATAACAATGCGATTTTTCTTTGCGTATTTCTAGAACATTAGAAATGTATTGCACATCGAAGCGAAAATTACTTGAAAAAAAATGTATAATATGCCACTCGTTTTTGGCGTTTTCAGCGATGATAATAGTACATTTTTTTCATCGAGTATTCGAGTTCACAACTTGTAAATTTTCAATAAATAAAAGGTTCTTATTTGTTGCACGTTTTCATGGAATCTCGCGTCGTCGCGTCGTCGGAAGACGAAGGAGAACGCGCTCCTCGATAAAGAAAAAATCAAAAAAAAAATCGAATTATTATGAAAACTGTAATCTCGACGGTTCTGAAGCCTGTTGATTTCCACGTTAATTGTGCGGACGAAGAGCAGAGGTGCATGCACTGCACCCGCCGCGCGCTGATGAAAACTCTTGTTCTCGCGGTTTGTTTTTGCCTCTTCTCTACGTCACGGCGCGGCGGTTGGTCTTTTAGGCGTTCGAAAATATTAAAACACAATATTTCACCGCCCGAGCAAAGAAGTCCTACACTTCGACCGATGTTCAACGAGAAAATTGCGTAAACGACATCCGAGCTGGACGAAATAACAATCAGGTTTGATTATTTATCGTTTTCGATATGATAAAAAATCATCGTGTCTCGTGTTCGCTTATATCAACGCGAGATTCGTGTACATATAACTAGCCGAATCTACCCGTCTTTGTCGGGTTTAAGTATGAAAAATGTGTATGGCCCAAATAATAATAATAATAATTGACATTTTCCCGTTATCAGCTGACTGCTATTATTATATTTAACTAGCTGAATAACCCGGCTTCGCCGGTGTGCAGTATGACTTTTTATTTTATCAGTTTTTTTTCATTTTTACCCCTTTTAACTCCGGTAGGGGTCGAATTTCGAAAAATCCTGACCAAATTTCATACTCAAAGCTCCAGCAGTTCCAGCCTGGCGAATTTTTCTAGTTTCACCTTTTTTACCCCTTTTAACCCCCTCAGGGTTAGGTTTTCTTAACAATTCTCTCCGTAAAAACCATCCTCGTGCTTCAAGGAATATTAAAAAATAAAAAATTAGCGAAATCGGTTTAGGGGTCGTTGAGTTATGCGCTCACAACACATTTTGCGATTCATTTTTATATATAATAAGATATTGTACAAATGTACAAATGTATTTTTACCGCCGGCCTAATTTGATGCTCAAAAGCTCCAGCGGTTTTACCCCTTTTAACCCCCTTAGGGGTGGAATTTTCAAAAATCCCTTCTTAGTGCGCGTCTACACGTCATAATAGCTAGCACGTTACAGTGAAACTGCTGCGCGCAAGCAGTATATTTAACATTTCGACAATGTCGGTGGTGGTGGTTTTTTTTTTTTTTTCGCAACCTCCTGTTTACATTGTTTAAAACTCGCGTACAATGGTTTAGTGACGGAATAAAGAACGTTTCGTCCGTGTGACAACGCGTGTGTCCGCGCGAGGGAATCGATGAATTAATAATAAACGTTATATTATGGGAAAAAAAAAACCGTCGTCGTCAAACTATTGTGTCAAACTATTCGTTTTGATCAAACAACGACGCGTTGTCGCCATTCGAAGTGGTTGAAATAATAAATACTTTTTTGAAAAAGAAAAAAAAACGAGCTGTACAAATATTTGATAAAAAAATTAGAATGAAATGCGCGCGCGCGGTAGATGCTATTTTTTTAGTTCGACACGCTGTAGGATCGTGGCGGTATCGTCATTGTGTGCTCCGGCGTTTTCGACGCGACGACGTATTTAATTTCCGCGACCAGACTCGAACCGTTTCCGATAAAACTTTAAAGACGCGACAACACGTTTTCCGTTTTTTTTCCCCGAGTGAATTTACCGCGAAAAATGTTTGTCCGATCGACTTAAAAAAGCACTACTCCTCTCTTGTCTTTGGCCGTCGAAATTTCGCGTTTTACCGATTTTAACCTTCCAGTGGGCGCGCCGCCATTATTCGAAACAAGAATATAGTCGCGCGTTTTACACATTTTACACAACGGTCCTAATAATATGTCGTGATAATCTTACATATTATATCTAATAATGAAATAAACAATAGGTGCGTTTAAATTTAAATATTATTATAATTACGTCTTATTATTATTACATAAAAAAAAAATTGAAATTATTTTCATTATTTTAAGAAAGCAATAAATTATTGAGAATTCCGAACAAATAGCTGCCGCCGTTTTAACGTACGGCAAGCTAATTGGAATCCTAGACACGACGAAAACAGGACCGAGATCCAAAAATGTCGGTCCCGAAAAGGATCTCAACTAAACACGGTTTAGTTTAATAACCATACGTCCCGTGTTATACGGGATTGTCCCGTATTTCAACTTTGTGTCCTGTTGTCCTGATAAAAGTAATACGGGACAAATTTTGTACCTTTTTTCCAAGTCCGTCCCGTGTTAATCCCGTTTTTTTCCATATCAATTACTCGATGCAATTATTTCAGCACAAAAGTATACAATAATAGCGGAAGACCGAACCATCGTCATCAAAATAAATATTTTTGTATAATTTCGTGCCGAATTAATTGCATCAAGTAATTTATTTATATATCAAAAACATGATACAGTACACATTAAATTTAAATTTGTTTTTTTTTAATATTATTATATTTAGTTAGGCAACTTATATAATACATGTATAATAATAATTCTCAACTAGTTCACCATTAATGTAAAAATAAAATTGTTTTCATGTAGCTATAATACTATGTATTAAAAAAATTATTCATCAGATTATTTTTGTTTTTTGAAATGTCCTGTATTTTTATTTTATTTTTATGGTCACCCTAGTTTAAAATATCAATTAAAGGAGCACTTTCAGACGGCAACATTTTACGGGACGTCATTTTCGGTCGACGATCGTGGAATAGGCAAATGAAAAATGAAACGAACACGCGCGCGAGGTAAAAACGCAGAAATCGCTCTCAGTGGGACCGAAATCTTTAGTTTACGCGACAGAAAGACAAAGACTATACTGTTCAAATGGACTTTCACGACGACGTTTACGATTGTTTTATTTTTACCAAAATTATTATTAACACGTGTGAAGTCTTCTAGTCGGAACCGATTTCGAGTCGTTTATTTATCGGCGGAACGGGGCAAATCTCTGGACCCAGTCGACACATTGTACTTGACTATTTTATTTACCGTAAAGTGATGTTTGTTCAATCAAACTCAGATAATAGTCATATCATTTCGATTCATTGCAAATATTGTTCGTTCAACGTGTTTAGTGAAAAAAAAAAAAACGTAAAATCGACAGCGAAAATGGGAAGTTTTCTAAACGAGCGGACGGAACTATTTATTGTTTTGTATCGCCCGAAAGGGTTGGGAGCCATTGCATTCTGCTTGATTTGTCACTCGACTATTATTAAAAGCAGGCAGGCGTTTAAAAAAACTACTCGTCTCACAAAAATACTACGACTGCGCACTTACGTATTACGGTAAAACGATTAGATAAATATTTTTGCACTTGCTATTTTTCGAATACAAAAACACCGCCGCGTGCGAGTAGGTACGACGGACGAGAGAGGGTAAATATTAGAAATTCAAACCGAGCGAAAACGAAACGACGACGCCAATGAAATCGGGCCTACCGGGGGTTGTGTTTTTTTTCCGTATTATTTTTTACCTCTCTCGTCTTCTTCTCGCACGCACGCGTTATCTCGAACCGGCGAAATCCCATCGCCGCCGCGCCGACACCACGACGACAACAACGTCGTCGTCGTCGTATTGTGTAATAATATTTTACGCGTAACGTGTTCAATCATGCGATGCGATCCGACGGCGTTTGGGCGTGCGAGTTTTCGCCGTCGTCAACAACGACCTCGTAGGCCGAGGGTGTCACGCACGGGGGGGGGGGGGAGGTTAACGACAAGGATAAAGGATATCGTATATGCGGCACGAAACTCCTCCTATCCTTCGCGGGCGGCGGCGGCGCGCAAGGACCACACTGAAAATAAATTATTATTATATTTTGTCGTCGCCGCCGCCCTCGAACACGTTCGGCCCGCGAGCATATCGATTATATTGTATATAATACGTGCACACCGCGACATTTGTTACCGTAAACACTTTTTTCTTTCCATTCTTCTCGTCTCCTCTTTATTCCTTCCCCCCTCCCCCCCCCCCCCCGAGTACGGGATATATTTATATACGTAATGAGTGGGTACTCGCGCGATAACGATCTCGTGTCTCTCGATCCTCGTTGTTGTTATAACTACTTTTCAAAACGTAATAAAGTTGCAATATCTCGACAAAGTCACTCATCCGTCATCCGTCACACAAACACACAACCATCTCGTTTTGCTATTCGACGCAAGTCACGTGGCTGGAAAAAAATTCAAGTTTTGTTTTCCATTTTTCGTGACGACGACGACGCTATTGACGACACTTTTTTCCAATTTTTCTTTCACAGAGTTGTTCCAAATACCTTTCCGAGTGTCGTCAAGTCGCCCGATTTTCCGAAAATCGACCCCTAAGGGGGTTAAAAGGGATAAAAAGGGTGAAACTAGAAAAATTCGCGAGTATGAAATTTGGTCAGCAGTTTCATTTTATATAACGGAAACTCCTTGAGAAAGGATTTTCCGAAATTCGACTCCTACAGCAGTGGCCGGATTCGAAGCAATTTGCCGCCGTTTCATTTTCAACTTTTTTTTTCTTTAAAACAACATACATTGTTGGTACAATTATTCTCGTATTATTTTCTAATAATTGAATACAATAGTCGAAAGTTAAATTATTTTCGTTCGGCTTTTGAGGTTAGCGAATGTATCGATTAGGCCTCGAAAGTCAATATTGTCGACACACTAATTCCGCGATGCTAACGTTCGGAAATAGTTCTTTATAAATTCTAAAAAATGTAAAAACGTAAAAAAATTACCATTTCGGTATTCAGTGAGTTAATAACTTTTAGAAATACATTTTTTTTTTTGCTCAAGTGCGGAAAATTTGTCGCTCCAATCACCTGATTACTTTGCCTCAGGGCCTCTGCAGTGTTAATATTATAATAATTCACGTCAAAACTACGGCATTTTTATTTCGGTACGGTAATTTTATTCATTTTTTTTTTTTTTGATTCTCGTCAATTGTTTTCTCAATTAATTATTCGACGCGTTTTTTAGGTAAATCTCGAAAACGTGCCGGGGCGTCGTCGATAGAACAATCATCGTCGGGTTTATATTATCGTATTTATAATTTACATATTATATATTAGTTTAATAAATTTAATTTTCGCTCGTGCCGCCGCGTAAAGCCCGATAAAGAAATGTGCAAATATGACATAATAATAATATTATGTTCTCCGCAGAGTGGTTTTCCTTTTGTACGACGAGCTTCGAAAACAGGTTTTTATCAATAGGGCGCCGTCAAACACAACAAAAGTGGTGTGTCTAAGAAGTTTGCGCGTTTATATAATCTGTATTTCGCTTGACGTCCGCGCAGAGGAGGCACCAATTGAATTGCGAGAAATGGCGCAAAACTCGAGAGTTCACAAACGAAGAGAGCGGTTTTTTGTTCTTTTTTTCCCGCCCTCGGTCGTCGACGACGTGAAAATATTATGGTAGTATTGTCGAAGCCAATATAATTTACGCGTGTTGTTGAAAAAAAAATTATTTGCCATCGATGGTCGTACCACTTTTTCACGCTGTCACATCTCGCGGGAAAAACTGAGAAACTTCAAAAAAAACGTCGAGTGTCTTTGAACAGCGCGAATTAGAAACGTGTCTCGAAACACCTACAAACGAAAATTCGATTACGTCAAAAACCGGCAAGTCGGTCGTCATTTTTCGTCTGTTTTTCGCAATCGTTTTGTAAACCGTCAAAGGAATAATACGAAAATGCCACGTGATTTTCTCTCTATTTGAAATCAAAGTCGATTTTTCCGGTCGAAATCGCGTCCGAGGACAAAAAAAACCACACACACTCTCGTCGCGGTAAAATTCCTCGTTTCGCTCGGAATTTATAACAATAAAATTCCATGTTGGCGAACAATGAAAATGTCTGCGAATATTGACAAAGTTGAGTTTTGACGAAAACAAAAATTCGATCAAAAACCGGCAAGTCGTTTGTCGTTTTTTGTCAGTCTTTCGCAATCGTTTTGAAAACAACCGTCAAAGGAATTAATACGAAAACACCACGTGATTTGCTCTCTGTTTGAAATCAAAGTCGATTTTTCGACTAGTTTTTTCCAAGGACAAAAAAAACACTCTCGTCGCGGTAAAATTCCTCGTTTCGCTCGGAATTTAAAACAATAAAATCCTGTATCGGCGAACGGCGAAAGTGTCTGCGAATATTGACTTTTTTGAGTTTCGACGAAAACTAAAATTCGATTTCGTCAAAAACCCGTTTAATTTTCCATTGCGCGACGTGCCCCCCCGTAGGTCGTCATTTTTCGTCTGTTTTTCGCAATCGTTTTGTAAACCGTCAAAGGAATAATACGAAAATGCCACGTGATTTGCTCTCTGTTTGAAATCAAAGTCGATTTTTCGACTAGTTTTTTCCAAGGACAAAAAAAAACACTCTCGTCGCGGTAAAATTCCTCGTTTCGCTCGGAATTTAAAACAATAAAATCGTTTTTGCTTGGCGCGACATCGCCGCCGAGATGGGGTGGTGTATAACAACACGCGCGAGTTATTATTACGGGTTAATTGCCGGAGCAGCGATAACGCGTCGTTTTGTTGTCGTCGTCGTCGTCGTCGAGGCCCATCGAGGAGAGATCGCGACGAACCGCACGAACGGAGCGCGCGAATTACCGCGTCGTCGGTCGGTACGTGCGAGATGTTTATCGGGCGCGAACGTGCGCTCGGCCCCGGAGAAAAAAAACGGCAATAAAAAAATAATAACGACGACGCGCGCGACGGTAGGGAAAAAAAAAAAAACAAACACAAATAGGAAACGATTACACGCCTCGGGGGACGTTTTATTTTTTCAACGAGGATCCTCCTGGCTCTCCTCTCCCGCCGGGCACGGACACGTTATCTCTCACGGAGGTCGTGTCTGCGTCACCTATTCGTCGGTCGCACTTAACCCATAAAATGTCGTTGAACGTTTGAACAGCAGACGTCAAGAAAAAGAACGTGGACGACGCGAACCCGGTGGGGTATCGGTAGAATATCACACAGATTCTTACGCAGTCTCGCGATAATAAAAGGTAAATTGAAAATAATCAACGATTCCCCGTCGACGACGGTGCACGTTTACTATTTGATTTTAGTTGTAATAAAACGTACCCGCAATGAAAATATCCATTTTCAACGAAAATATACGAACAAATCGTTGTGAAAATGTTAATTTCGTAGTGACGATAAGTGTATAATAAACAACTACTTTGTTTATACCTACTTTCATAAATAATTTCGGTAATAATAGTAATTATTAAAATAAAAGTAATTTCATAATAAAAAAAAAAAAATCGATCGGTAGGGAAAAAATTTTTTGAAGTCGCTCTAGAAAAATAAACAACTCTATTATGCGATTAAAGTTTTTAACCCGACTTTTTAACTACTCGTCAGTGCCCCGCGGCCGCCTCGCTACCTTTTGCGAAACGTTTATTGCGTCGACTTTGCGTTTGAAGTTGGAAAAAAAAAACGCGCGCTGTAAAAGTACGCGCGCCGCGCCGGGGGTATACACGTACGCGCACGATATTATGAATTATTATTAACGTTTAATCGCTTGATTATAATTTTATACCAATATTGACATTGCGATCGGTGAATACGTAAGTACGCTCGTCCACCCCACATATGCTCTTTTATCTACCCGTCCACCACTCGGCCCCGCGGCACCACCGCCACATCGTTTTTCATTCGATCGTCGTCGACGGACAGTGAACGCGCGAGAATAATATATTATGTTTTTTAGCGTACGAATAATTTATTCGATTCAGACGTTTCACAGTCGGGCCGCCGGTTGATTTGCGCGCTTTCTAGATTTGACATTTAGTATTTTCGAGTCGAATATTATCGATTTTTCCTCTTACAAACGACAATATTCGAAAACAATGATTTATCTGGGAAAAAACCCGTTAAATAGCACTTTTGGTAAAGTCGTTCTTTAATTTTATCTATTTTTTCTCAATCAATATTAAGTGAGTACAAACACGAGACTTAAGCCCGATTTACACGTTACCAGTTGCTGGCATGCTAGCTGGCATGCTAGCTGGAGGGTCACTGGCGTTTGGCAACTGGAATTGGCAGGTTACTGGCGCCCATCGTTTACACGACGCCAGCTACTAGTATTGTTATCAATTTTGTTATCAATTTGTGAACCTATAATGCAGTAGTGCTTTTGCAGTTAACATAAATAAACTGTATAGCATAAAATACATTTTTTTCAGTACTTTTTTCATTATGGCAGAAACAGCTAAAATCATTGCTTTTAACAAAGCAGTGAGTTCTATTTCAATATTGCTGTGTGACGAGCTATTGGAAATATGTGAAGAGGAATCAAAGAAGAAAAAACGAAAAGTTTGGATAAGAGATTGGATGAATAAAAAAAAATGATACACAATGCCAGTTAGCTGTTTTCGTTGCGGTGATGTAGTGGAGGGGGGAACTGTCACGCCAGCAAAACAAAATAATTTGAATTACTGGCAATGCCATCTGCTGGCAAGCCAGTGCCCACTGGCTTTCTCCAGTTACTGGCAGATTATGTTTAGACGTTGCCAGCCGCTGGCATTCAGTTACTGGCGACCTCGACTGGTACGCCGACTGGCATCGTGTAAATCAGCCTTCAAAGAAAAACGTAATATATATACAACTAGCTGAATAACCCGGTTTCGCTCGTGTGCGATAATGAAATGGAATTTTTTAAAAAACAATATGAATGTCACAATCGAACGTTTTAAAATATGACGAAAAAAACACAGCCAAATTTTATTTCATTGTAAAGAAAGAAAAAATTAAAGAAACCATCTACATATCAATCTTAATATGCCCTAAAATTTTTATCGAAATCGGTTCGGTGGATCTTGAGCTATAAAATTTATTCAAATGTACATCGATTTTTATATACGAGTATATAGATTTAGTAAAAATAGCGAATTATCGAAAAGTGACTTGTGACTTTTTCATAAATATTGACGTGGCGAAAAATCCAAGTCACACCTGCCGCTCATCCCGAGCAGTACTACGATTATTTTTTTACTCGCAAAACACAGTAATAGTATAATTATTATTATTCCCCGACCCGAAGGTTCCAAAGAACGTCGAGCCGGTTTTATTTGTTGTATGGTTTGTTTGTTTTTTTTCAATTTTACCGGGTATTTAGTAAAATCAAAAACATTTCGTGTCGAGTTCCGACACAAATTCGATCTGTTTTTAAAAAATACAACTCGTTTCTCTAGACATTTATTTGCGTAAAATGCAAAGAACACGCTCTCCGTTCTAACAGGGAAGATTGGTTTTCAGAATAAAACCAATCGTACTCGATTTTTTTTTTAATAATTTTAACAATTTCCAGCACACATTATTACAATATGTGAACAAATGAAACACGCGAATAATATAAATAATGATTTAGTAGGACTACGTTTGACAATACTTTATATTTATAGCGACAACCCCGAAAATCTGTCACCTGACATCACTTTTTGTATCGATTTAACCACGTTGAACGGTCACCTTTGTAAAATCCGGACGGGTGTTTGAAATCCGCTAACAAATAAGATATTATCAACTTCAGACTCGGATAAAATTGTTAATTTATTTAATAAATTATCGTATTTTACGGTAATTATTTTACTCGATCGAGCATATATTTTACAATGCTGTTTCGATACGAAAAATTGAAATTAAAGCGGGCCGCGTGCGACTTTTCCCCATCGTTTTTCCTATCGAACGAATTTATTTTTCTGACCGGTGATTTCGTTAACCATTCGGGGTTCCTCGGCGGCACGCTAGTATTGTAATTATTATTATCCGGGGGAAAACGCGCATTAACATATATGAGAAATAATTAAAGTCGGGCGGCCGACCGGAAGTGTTGCGCGCGCGCGTGTGTGTAAAAGACACGTTTGATATATCTACTTTTGGACGCCGCCGCCGCCGCGGACCCGCGCACGAATCGGTCGAAAAACGGTTTATTTAATACGGTTTTGACTAGGTCGCAAGAAAGTCGTTAATAATCTAGTAGCCCCGTGCACGGTATATTCAACGGAAATATTTTTCAACAAAACCGTCGACGAAATGTCCTGCTCGAAGCTTATTTCGACGATTATTTCCAGTTCAGTTCCCCTTCTTTTAACCCGGTTAGAGGGGGTTGGATTTTGGAAAATTCTTCCTCAAGAGGAAAAACCTTCACTTTTCGACATTTCGAGAGTGTTTCTACGGCTCGATTAAAAATCGAAAAAATCGAAGCGATCTCAAAATATTCGGTTCATTTTTGTTCGATAATATTTTTCATATTATTTAATTCTTTGTTCTTATTAAAATCTAATCGTTATCACGTGTATACGTGAGCAGACATTTTGAAGTACAGAAAAAATAAGTACTCTTCACGCGCCTTAGTGACGAGCATTTACACGCTGTAAGAGTGTCTCAACAACAAGTTTGCGAGCTCACGTCGAAAAATTAGCCAATAAACTGCATTAATTTACAAATTCACAAGTTTTTTTTCCGGTAAAATTTTTATTTTTTCTACTCACATTTCTATGTGAAATAATCAAATATAATAGCAATACAATTATTAGTATTATATCTTTTGGAAAATGTTTTTTTATTAATGTGGCCCGAAAAAGGTTACCGACACCTGCTGGCTCAGACCATACACATATTCTTCACTCGTTGGCATTACTATTTACTATTTACACAATAATAAATGGTAGTATAATATGATATTATAATCAATTGTGGTTTCGTCTAGTCAACAGTATGGTAAATACATAATCATAACATGTCTCAAAACGCGTTTCAATCGTCGACTTCGTAGTGTTACACGAAGGGATCAAAGTTCACGAAGCGGTTGAAAGGGCGATCCTTCGCAACATTTTTAAACGTTCTCATTATAATTTAAAACAATTTTATAGTTCTGTTGCGGATCATCGCAATATGATTTATTTGATTCGCTTAAAAGTACATTGGTTTGATTAATTCAAAAATGCAATCGACTTTGAAGAGACGTCATAGTTAAGGTGACCATACGTCCCGTTTTTTGAATCTCTGTCCCGTTGTCCCCCGGGAAATCTTCGGGACGCTAAAATGTCCCGTTTTCCAAAAGTAGACAAGAAAAATAATGAAAATATATGTTCGTTTTTATTATATCTTATTTCTTATGTGTGCGTGTGTGTGAGACAACAGTAAAATATAAAAATAACTACTGTCGAACGAATTTTTTCAACAATTTATGGACGGCCGAAAAAACACGGCTTCGAGTGTCAAGTTTAAAAGCAATGTCGCTAACAAAATATTAACTTTAAAATGTCTTGTACAGAATTTCACTCGTTCCTGAAGTCATCGCCGCCAGATTTATTAAAACAAATTTGTTCAAACGAAAAATATACAAGTATTTAATTTTGCAATTATTACACGAAAACATTTTGTTTATAATAAGTTAATTACCTACCTAGTAAGTGTAATGAGTTAATTTAATTTTGTTGTCCTTAAAAAACATTACAAGTACCACAGAAATTTGCTAATAATATTAAAAATATTTGTTTGTAACAAATAATAATGATTTTTTTTTTTCGTCCCGTTTTGATTAAAAAAATATAATATGGTCACTTTAGTCACTCATAGTGCATAGCATATTTCCTACAATTTGTGCATGTGCAACAAGTCCCGAGAACCCTAAATCAATCGCACTGTTTAGGACCTCAGTCCGTCGTGTTTTAATAACCGAATAAATTCGGGGTGCGAAATTTTTAACCTTGCTCACCCCCCCCCCCCCCCCGGGGGCGCTAAATCAAAACGATTTTTTCTATCATACGAAGCGTATAAATTATATAAGCTCTTTCGCCTTGCGAGCACGCGCCCATAATAATAATAATAATACGTCTACCGAGGTGTGTGCCGTCGCCGTTATTATTATTATTATTATTAACCGAACCCTTCTCTCGCAGTGTTTATAATATTTCGTCGCGCACGGATCGCGTAAACGTCGGGAGAAATCACGTCAGAAACCGACCGAATGGATTCAGGTAGCGCGTGTATGTATACGACGATTTATTGTACGTATTTACAGTCGCGCGAACGCAGACGACGCACGTGTGCGTTTCACACATCGAGAACACAAGGAGCGTCCCCTCGGAAAGGACGAGCGAAACAGGATCATCGCCCCCGAAAATAATAATTTCCCGTCGCCGCCGCGAGAAGGAGGGTTCGCGTCAAAGCCAAATCCTCCGTTATTATTATTATTATACGAGCGCGCGTGTGTGTGTCGGTAACAACTGCGATTTCGCCCATTCAACGCGTTGCATAATAATAATATAATAGGCCGTCGTCGTCGTCGTCTCCGGCGACGACGACGACGACGATAATATAATAATAATAATAACGCGGGCGATGCGAATTTGTTTACACGGTCGCGCGCGTTCTCGATAAAAATATAAAAACGATTTCCATTGTCGCGCGACGGATTCCGTATTATTGACCGACACGAGCAGATTATTTGTGATTATTATTTCCAACAATAAATATCGCGTTCGATATATTTTATAACTGGAAAAAAAAAGTAACAAATGTTTAATCCACAGAAACCGCGTTCGAAATGATCAAAAGCAACTGGCCGAGAAAGCTTACAAGACGTTCGATCCCCCCTTTTCGCTCAACATAATAATATATAATATTATGTCAACGAGCTTTTTCTTTCTACGTGAAAAACAAAATATATAGACGCCGATTTAAGAGTTAAAGCATGCGGCCAAACTCGGACGAGATTATGAAATAAAAAAAAAAAAAGAGAAAGGTTTCACTCGGCTCGTTAAGTCCGAAAAGTAACTCGCAAGGTAATTTCAACAATGTGAAATTGTAAAGTCGAGTGTTAAATCGAATAAATCCTCTTTGTACTTTGCATTTTTTGAGAAAATCTGTGTTTAAAATGTTTACATTATTATAATACAAAAAGGTATTTAAATCATTTTCAAACAATATTGAAAAGTAAGCATTCATAAGGGTACAAAATAATATATTATGTGAATTTATAAATAGTTTAAAACGTTTAAAATAATACATATTGGTACGGTCCAAATAATATTGAATATAAATATAAAAATTGAAATTGTAACTAAGAAATATAATAATAATTTAATAATTTGAATTTAATTAATACAAATATGCCCAGGGAGCCACGGAGCCCCTAGACTACTCTCGCGGAGCCCTAGGGCTCCGCGGAGCACAGTTTGAGAACCGCTGAAATAGATATTATAAATCCAAGCGGAAACTGCAAGCCTGCGTCTGCGGTGAAACCCATGGATATTATAACGAGCAGTAAAAAATATGCACTGAAATATTGTACGCGAGCGGATCGCATAAATAGGTAAAAAAAAAAAAAAAATCGCCGCAAACACCACACACGCGGAGGAAAAAATACCCGCCCCGCCCCTCGTCGGTGGTCGCGTAAACGCGCGCACCTTTGAAGTTTGAAAACGAAATCGGATTTCATTCGACCCGCCGCCGCGGCGGGGTTTCAAGCAATCGAGAGAGAATCGAGTACTACGTCGAGGGTTGCCAATTATTATTATCATCGTGGTTACAATAATAATCGGAAAAAAAAAGAAACCGTCTGTTTTTAAGTACCCCGCCACAGAGTCGGTATCGCGGCTAATTATTATTATAATAAAATATCGAAAAAGAACACGGTATATAGGTGATGGAAAAAATAAATAAATGTATTCGTCGACGAATAAAGCGGCTCTTTGAGTATAATATGGACGAACGAGGAAACAACAAATTTACACACACAAATGTATTTATTCATACGAAAATCGGAAAAAGAAAAAAGTCACGGACGACGGCGGCGGACAGATTTGTCTATAGACACAATCGTGTAAAAATATAACGATCGGTCGATACGTTTATAATATACCGGATATGTCCTGGTTCTTTTAATCAATTGAATTTTTTAATTTAAGTGCGCGTGTGGTACACTACGTCCGAATCGAATGTAAACGAAATAATAATTGCGGTTTTTTTTTTTTTTTTCAAAAGTCGTTTTTAGTTTTTCTCGTACGTCGTCGCGCCGTTGTTTGTGTAGGTGGTAGTCGACGGAAAAAAGGCGAGACGGATTCCTGTGGGAAAAATCCAAAGCGCGCGTTTTGGGGCTCTGTCCGAAAAAAAAAACCCGCCAGAGACAGAAAGGATCGAGCGCGAAAAAGGATTATCGTTTCGAGCGAAAACCGTTCTGTCAGTAGTTTTGTCGGAAAAAAAAAAAACAACATTCATATGAATATCCTTACGTAGTATTGACCGAATTGTGGTTTTTCGTCAAAACCGTCTACGTATAGACCAGTGTTTCTCAACCTTTTTTAAGTTACCGACCCATTGAGTAGCAATCGATTTTTTAACGCCCCCCCCACCCTATGTGAGAATTCTCATGTTTTTATTTATAGTACTAGTAAATAAATTAAATTAAACATTTGAAAAAAAAAACACTTAATAATGTTATCGATTTATATTTTATAATAAAACCCAAATCTAGTTCACCGCCCCTCGGTAACCCTTCACACCGTTTTGACGTACTTGTACTCGGATTACACTATTTAGCATCTACAAGTCAGTTGTTTGTTCACGTTGTTCTCGCGCGATATTAATAATTTTATTATCATTCATTATTTCATCCGGTGGGTATTGTGCGAAAAAAAAGTTAATATATTCAGTAATATAATGTTGATAGTGTTATTGTTGTCAAAAAATAACTAATTACAAAAAATTGTCTAAATTTAAATGAATAAATCAAATTTTTAGTTGCATATTTCGGTTATTTTAAGTGCATATTTCCTACAATTTGTGTGCAATAAGTCCCGAACCCTAGTGATAACATATAATAATTATTAAAAACTCATATTGAGCAAGTACTTTTCATGCAAATATAACGTATTATGACGTTTAAACAGAAAAATATTTAAACCATAACAGTATTTTTTCGTCTCTTTGGCCACTGGACGTCAATAACACTATTGCTTTTTACACGATGTGTAAACACGGTAGACAATTAATTATTGTCCTTAAAAGTGACACGGCGGCGCGGCGGTGGGAAAACTTTCAAAAATCGTATTTATTTTTGTCACTTATCGTCTCGATTACGGCCGCTATCGAATTTTTACAAAAAACTATCCATTTATTATTTTCGAACAAATAGTTTTCAAAGAAAATTGTAATTTTATATATTTTTGATTCGAGAGGGGCGGGGCGGGCGCGGGCTGCGTCCGATTAAAATCGTACACTTTGTGTTTGTATAACAATAATAATAATAATAATACCGAAAGCGTTAAATCGTTTTTGGTTTGAGAAGATTTAAAATTCGAGTGAAAAAAAGCCTTCGGGGCGACCCTTCTTTTAATTTCGTCCGTCCCCCGTCGTCGTCGTCGGCGCACTCGCGTGTTGTATTCCACTTTGGAAGTGTGTGTACACTTTACTAAAAGACGAAGAAGAAAAAAAAAAAACGATGACGACAAAAGCACAATTTATTAAAAACAATTAGAGACGTTATAGCGTGCAAACTAAACTGACGTGTTTTTTTTTTTTTTGTTGTTTCCTCGCACTTTCACCACGAGTGCCATCGAGCGACGAGACGACAATGTTTCGCCGTTTCTTTTGAAGGAAAACGCATCCGGCGCCCACTCTACGGACGGCACAATGACGCCACCGACTGCACATGCACTAATTACGATTGCGCACTTGCAACAAAAAAACTGTACGGTTTAGCGAGACATTTTTAAGCGTTCAGTGCAGTGCAGTGCAGCTCAGTGCAGCGCCGCCGCCGCGGGCTGTTCCGGATGACAACAAAATATCATATTATACAGAGTAGAGGCGACACGAACGTTAGAAAAAAAAACGTACAAACCGAAACGATAGAAAATATTACTTAACTGTTGACATATTTCAATAAGTAAACAACGAAATTATTTTATCGAAAAAAAGGAAAAACTCAACATTTTCAAACGTCTTAAAACATTAAAATCGAGCGGGCACTTTGTCAACGTGGGATTAGAAATACTCAACAATGTTCCACAGATTATTGTTACTAAACTGTAAAAAAATATAGCAAATACAGACAGTTAATTTCTTTTTTCCATCCGACTTTCTAAATGGGCCGTTTTATTATTAAATTAGTGTATTTTTGTAGTAAAACTTTTTTCGGCCAATAAAAATTATTCTATTCCGTCGTCGTAAATTAAATTCGTTCAAATTCGTTTCGTGTAAAATCGTGTTTTTCGTAGCAAACGAGCGAATTATATAGAGCGCGCGAAGACTTCACTGCGACTACTGACCTCGCGCGTCACGTCGGAGCCGAGCGTCTTTTCGTCGGGTCCTTCGGCGACCGTTTTACTCCGCGGTTTATTATTATTTTTAATCACTTTCGTCGTCGATTTACGTCGTTTATACCGCCGCCGCAGCAGTACAATGTGCCGCAGAGTACGACACCACTATAGTAGTTAGGATTGAGTGAGCGAGAGAATAATAATAATTGTCCTTTTTATTATAAGCACCGCAGCAGCAGCAGCAGCAGCAGCAGCAGACGAGTGCCCGAGATTTTAATTAAAAAAAAAAAAGGAAAAAAGGAAAAAAGTGGTTGTGAAAACAAACTAGAAAAAAACGACGACGACAATACGCGCTCGCGCGTGTGTGTGACGACGACGACCAAGGCGGACGGGGTTGTCGAGGTGTGGGCGATGACGACTGCGATCGCGCGGCGACGATAATAATACAAGTGGACCCTCGGGGACACTTCATCGGCAGAAACGAAATATTTTAAAACCTCGCGCTGTCGAACGACCAAAAATAACGCGTGTCGTCGCGGTTATATAGAATTTCCGCCGTCCCTTTTCTCTCTCGGCCCCCCTCGGCTCTGCGTCCGTCCGTCTGTTTCTCCTTATATTTCCCCGTCGATCCCTCGGGCCGACGCGCGCGCGCGCGCTCGCTCGCTTACTTAATCGGGTAAATGCGATTATTTTTTTGACGTGCGGTCTGACAGCTCCGCGGCGGCAGCCACAGCTCATTATACGCCAAAGCGCCCGTAAACAAACACGCGATGACGACGTTATTAGTATTATTATTATTATTATTATGATTGCCCGCGAAGAAGGCGATATTTTCAATTTATCGCGAAACTCGCCCCTCGCCCCAAACCGCACGTGAGAGCAGCTCGTTTCCGAATCGACAATAATAATAATGCCAATTCTCTCGCATGTACACTACGTATAGTCGATGATACCGTCGTTTTCAGATAGAGAGGGTGTCTTCACTCGTTAACTTTTTGTTTCCACACGTTTCGCGCGAACTATTGCTATCGAACAAAATAATATTCTATGGGTTGTGTAGTACGGCCATAGTCGGGTATAAAAATGAGTCTTCAAATTTATGCTCGAAACGGTATCTATTTGATATGTCATAGTTATAAAAATATAACTCTTCTAAAGAAAAAAATAATATACAATATCCACCACTCCCCTGTGAATTTTATTTTCATCATATGCTCATGTCCAAAATTATCTAAACAACAATCCGTTGAATATCTTGGAATTCAAATCGATCAAAATTTAAAATGAAGACAACTAACGTACTTTTTCCTTAGAGCAAATAAAAATACCTTAGAATAACATACTTTGCAATGATCCAATCTATAATGCAATACGGAATAATAGCCTGGGCAGGTTGTAACACAACGTCGAAATACAAATTATCGGTAGCACAAAAGCACATGATAAAAATGATCTCAAGTAAACCGAAATCATTTCCTTCAAATCACTACGAGTACTAGACGTTGAAAAAAATTGTACAAAAAACAAGCAATATGTTTTATCCGTAAAACTAAAAACAATCCTCATAATATAATATACAAAATAATATTCTTATTCGTTATTAATTAGAAAGGAAACTGAAAAACATTTGTCAAACAGTAATCACTGTGTCGAACATTTTTTATAAATCAATAACCGAATGTTATTTTTTTCTCTTTTCTCTAATATACTAAAGATGCTACACACTTTTTTTATTTATTATTATCAGGGCTCGGGACTTAAAGCACTTAAAATCATTAAAATGAACGCTTAAAAAAACGCTTAAAAACAACATTATAGGCACTCAAATAAGCATTTAAAAAAACTTAAATTTAAGCAAAACTATTTATTAAAAAAATAAAACAATAAAATAAAAGATAAATCTTTATCTTTATATTATAAAAAAATTAAACTTCATTTTCAAGTCTGAAGATTTGACGGACTACGCGACAACGTAGATAAGATTAGAATTATTTAAAATTTTAATTCAATCAATAACAACTTTGCAGTAGAAAATCATAAAAAAGTATAAAAACTGGTCAAAAAAGCAATAAAATTATCAGAAAAACTGGAAATAGGCATTTTTTTGAAAAATCACTGAAAAAAGCAAAAAAAAGCACTCTCGAATTTCAAAATTGAACGTGTTGTAACACTTCTATAGCACTCTGCTACATTTTAAGACAATACATAAAAATAAGCAAATGCTTTAAGTCCCGAGCCCTGATTATTATATTCTATATTATATCATTACTTATTTGTGAATTTTATTGTTGAAAAATCGAATTTTCGTCAGCAAAAAATGTTCAATATCGCTTAAAACGTGCCTCGCGCGTGGTTAAAAAAAAACAAGTTGTTTTAATCGGTAAAAGATTTCTTACCTACTAATCGTAAACTATATTAGTTTCCGAGTACGATTATGATGCGAAAGTCTGGTAAAAAAAGCCCGTCCGGGTGTAAAAAAGTTGATTTTAATTTACCGACGACGGCGGCGGCGGCGCGGTGGAGGAATAAACGTTTTTTAGCACGCACCGACCGGGGAGCGGCGCGGCGGCGCCGCCGCACTTATTATTTAATTAAACTTTGCGAACGATTATCATAATAATGTGCAATTAATAATCGAGCAGTGTACCTATGTTTACTTCCGCCGACGATACAACACCACCTACGCCGCCGCCGCCGCCGCCGTATTTATTTACTCGCCGACAACCGTTATTGTTTTTGCGTTTAACCGCAAACTGATCAATATTGAAAAGTGCAATCACGCCGCGACTTGTATTCGATGTTTTTTTTGTTTTTTCACGTGCGCCAATTTTGTGTGCCGTTTTTTTTTTTGCTAATTTAAATTCAAACGACGCGGACGTCGAGAGAGAGAGAGAAAAAGCTTTGGCTGTAGTTGAAAAAAAAAAAGCTATTCTCGGGGGCGGCGGCATTGTGTATTCGGTTAATTTTCTAGAAAAAAAAAAGCGTACGAATAAAACGTTCTGAAAAAAAAAAAAAACCGCAAACAAACGTACAACACAATATGTGCGTGTAATAGACACACGCCCGACGAATTCGTCGAAAAAAGAAAACCAATAAAATATTTATTAATTTGTATTTAATTATTTTTTACGAACGCGCGAGATGATCACAAGTATATTTGATTTTTCGAAAATATTATTTTCAATTTTCGATGGACAATATTGCTTTCTAGTGGATAGTAATTTTTAGAACGACGTAAATCGTGTGAGAAATCGAAATTGATAAAATCCAAGCGTATTTCTCGAAAAAACCGTGAAAATTATTTCTCGTACTCGAGTACATATCAAAAACGTAAAAGTAAAAATCTAAACAAAATATAATAAATATACGGTCGTCAAGCCAAATTTACGAGAATACTCTCCTTTATAATATTATTTTGTTTTCTTTCTCATTGTTTTTATTTGATTGTTATTAATTTTGTTTCAATTGTGCTTTAAACGATTAGAAACCACAAATTTCACCAACAAGAGGTATTATTACACCTCGATCGGGCCAAACATTCAAATCAATCAATTCTTTATTAATAATAAATCAAATTTTTAAAGATATTGCTCCATTATTACCACTGCCACCTGAACCAATATTATTAACGATTTTTCATTGTAGGAGAAAACGAAGAAAATGAAATCGAACATACACTTCAGTAATATAATGTTGATAGTGTTATTGTTGTCAAAAAATAACTAATTACAAAAAATTGTCTAAATTTAAATGAATAAATCAAATTTTTAGTTGCATATTTCGGTTATTTTAAGTGCATATGTGCATGCATATTTCCTACAATTTGTGTGCAATAAGTCCCGAACCCTATTTATTATTGTATATAAATTGTTCTAATTATTATAATGTTATGATTAGAGTACGGATTTTGAAGGCATTTGCCTATTTTTTCTATTTCTCTAAAACAAAGCTATGTCGACTAACAAATTCGATTTATACTACTATACTACTGTGCACGACAGTTTATTTTGCTTTTTTTGGGATTTTATGGGCATTTTTTCGTTATTCCTTCCGATCGTCACTAACAAAATGCCAAAAATTATTAACTGTAGTGCTCGTCTTCGCAATTTTGTAAAAGAATTTGGTGAAGACCTATTTTTAATGCTTTTTCGGAAGATTTAGACAGCTTTATTGCTTTTTTTTAAAGTTTTTTATTGCTTTAAAATCCGTACTCTATTAATGACCTATATATAACACTCAAAGTCTCAAACAGTAAATCCAAATGCAAAGTTAGATTTTAAATAAATTGAATTTGTTTCCAAACTTGGGTTTAATACTACTTGCTCCGATCTAAAATTTGAGAAAAATGCCCCACATTGTACGAAAACTACAAAAAAATGACCTAAAAATGTTGAAAAAATGACGTTGAAAAACAAAATTAGAATATTCTGCATTTAGGGAGCACGAAACGAATTTTTAGCTTGGATAGCAAAGGGAAAAAAATGCAAAAGTCGTCAACATCCTAGTTATGATATTTTATTTTTATTTCGGCCTATATGAGCTTGGCCGCCGAAGCAGTCGCAACACATAAGGATATCGGTTTGTCGCCGTATGGTCTGAAATGGAAACGTCCCCCGCGGGCGTCTAAAAAAGCGCCTGTTCGCGGTGTGTTTTTTATTACTCGTCGATGATGCCCTCCGGGTGGCCCGGCGCGAACGGGTTCGGTCAACAATAATCTGCAGCGGCAATATCGCGCGGACATATGGTCGGTCGCGTAGTATTCCGATCTGCTCATCGCTTGCAGTAGTATCATCGTTTTGTGCGAGGGAACGCCGCCGCCGCCGTAATAAAGATACAGGGCGATTGCCAGGGCTCGGCGGCGGGCCCTTTATGTACATTTGCATATTTGTTCGGAAAACAGACGGAAGGGGAATCGATACGAATTTGTTTTGTAAAAAAAATTAAAATCATCACGGAGAATTCGACATTTTGTGGAATTTCTAATGAAAATTATATAAATCGTGTTAAATGTACAAATAAAATACGTTCCGTTTGCTACAAATCTATTATTGATTAAATCGTAACACAATATTAGCTAAATGTTTGACTTTTAAAAGTGCTGCATATTTTCACAAGTGCATCAAGTGCATCAAGTCCTGACGATTACAATAGGGCGCGCCACAGTAAACCCAGACATGAGCTCGTCGAAAATTCTAGTCGACTTTAGATGCGATTTTATTCTACGATTTCTACCGACACGTCTGTCTGTGTTTCGGTCTGCCTCTCGTTTTCCGAATAGCTCACCCCGTAGTATGACGACGAAACGGCGTTTCCGCGCGGAATTAGCACCGTCGCCGTCGGTCTCCTGCTCGCCTCCTCCCCAGAGGACTCCGACGCGATGTAAACAGCGAGTCAGATATTGTATAATACGCTTTTCGCGTGTTTGCCTTTCGATTGGAACACACACACACACACACACACGTGTATACAACACGAGCGCGCGTTTCGCACAACACTCGGCGAGCCCGCCCTCGTTCCGCGCGCCACACACTCTTCGTCATTACTATATAACTATTATTATCATCGTTGTTTATTTTTTTATAAACGAACGCAAACAGCTCGCTCGCTCGTTTGCGGTAATCGGCGCGAGGGGTCGACCGACGAGCGTTTATAATACCCGTTGTCGATTTGTCGCGCGACCGACCGCCGAGGGGTTGTAATCGGCGGCGACGACAGCAATAATAATAAAAGAACCGTAAAAAACATACGCACACGTCCGGAGCATTATTTCGTCGGCACAAAATAGGCCCCTGCCGACACGTGTAATTATCTCGTCGTCCCCTCCTCTCGCGGCCGACCATATTATACGCTCGACAACGCAATATCGTGTGTGTGTGTGTGGCGTGCGACCTCTGTGCTCCGATCGATTGTCATTACTCATTTTACCTATATACCACCGGTCAGGTCGTATCTTTTTCTTATTCTTTCCGAGATAGAGACAGAGACAATAATTTGGTTTTTTTTTTTTTTTATGAATTTTCACGCTCTACTTTTTCCCAGTACTTAAAAAAACAGATTGAAAAATATTAAAACTCGGCGGAAATACGCGTACCCGATTGCCTTACAATTTATTCGATTAAACAACACGTTTTGTAATGGTATATTTTTTTTCCCCGACACTAACCGAATGACATCTTAAAATCGATTTTCGAATAACATCGACCACCATCGCGCGCGTCCGACGATTTAATTGAAACGTGACCGAAACGTACGTACGTACACGCACGCAAATAAAACCGTGCAAATAGATTTCCATGTTCAAACGTATGTTTGTTTTTATAATTACTAACATTTATGAGGTATAATGAACTCTCCATTGTGTGCATTTTATCAATGCGCCAACATAATACGCACGACACGGCGACGGCTGCACAAAAGAATATGATAACATTATACGCGCGCGAGCGCAGAAAAATGACCTGGCGAGACCTAACGTCACACACAACAATGGCACAATAATAGTTTTGAAATCTCATCAGCGCCACGATCGCGTACGTAAATATTTGTACGTACGAGAGTATGTCGAAACGCAACGGTTTTCTTAATCGCACCACCGAAATCTATTGGACATTATCGTCGGCGGTTTATAGAGCGCTCGAAATCGGTACACGATTTTAACACGACGAAGACGTCTTCTAAAGGCTCGCGTTCTGTAAATATTAGTGAAAATCAAACGGGGGTTTAATTTTTCCAGTCGAATCGTCCGACGCAAAAGTGAAATGTTTAACCGTCGATTTCTATCATCGTACCGCCGCCGAGCGGTAGGAAGGGTCGACGACGTTTTTCCGCCACCGTTTTGGGGAAACCGCGTGGCGGTTGGAAAAAAAAAAAAAAAATGACACGTGAACAAAAAAACAACGAGCCCGGCGTGTGCGGCGTGTGGCGCGTGCGATATACGACCGGGCTTATTAACTACCCGATTTCGACCGCGTCGTATATACAGAGCGATCCTTTCAATAATATAATAATTTATAATATATAATAATTTCGTATTCGAACATCTACAAATCAAAAACACCATGTAAAACAACGACACGAGTTGATGAATAATTTAAAATTCAATAATTCGTTTGATCCCCATACTATACTACGCGTCGGTCTCGCAATCGTAGTGGTCTCCCGACTTGAAACGTTCGCGACCGAAAAATAAAACGAAATTGCGGTCTCGACACATTTTCCAAATCGTAAAAATCTTTTTGAACCGTCCACATTTTCATTATAAATACAGATCGCGTTTAACTGATATTCTCGGGGCGGCGGGCACAAGTAATTTTCATGTGGAAATGGAAAAATGAATCGACAATGTCCAATTCTCGAACGAGACGAAGTACCTAGGAATAATTTCAAACAAACGCTTAACTTGGAAACCCCATCTTCAAAACAAAAGGAAACTCGCAAATAGCAGACTCCATCTCCTCCGACCCCTCCTTAAGTCCAAGTTAAATCTAAAAACCAAAATATTATTGTATAATACTATGATCAGACCAGTCTAAATGATCCAATGATCCAGACATCATGTCCAACGACAAAAATCACATTTCACCAAACAGTTTTGATTTTCATACTTTCATATTATATAATTATATCGAAAACTGGTTTTCTAACCCGGAAACTAAACCCGGATTTGGACGTAAATTCATATTCGTACATATATAATTTAGCATATTATATTAAAGTAGGTGTACACTCGACTCGAAGTACTCGTCGTCGTGATTGTGATTAGAAGAAAACACGCGGTGCGTTTCGGTGGATTTCCATCGTAGATGAGGAGGAGGAGGAGATCGAGAGAGGTCAAAAATTTCCATTGTTTTCCCTACACATTTCCGAACTGTCCCCGATGGCGAGTCGAGTACGTTTTCATGAATATTAAACGTACGAGTCGAAATATTTCAATCGCCCCGCGACATAGTTAAGAATAATATTATCCGTTTTTCGAGTACTCGCCGATCGCGTCGCGGCGCGATTCGAATTTCGGCCGCGCGGCTTGGGTACGGATAACCTAACCTCTAGAGGTATACTCGATTCGCAGACTAGGATGCGTGTTTTCCCAGGACAAACAGGAGATTTCCGTTTTATCGTTAAACGCGATTTTTTCGGCAAACGTTCGCTCGGCCCAAAGTTTCTCGGTTTTTCAAACGCCAAATAATTATTTTTACCGTTCAGAAAAGGACACGTCGTTCTCTGCCGCGCCGATCGAGGCGGGGCGGAAAAGCAGGAAAAAAAAAGCTACGGGGGACGCGACGCGCGCGGCGCGGGCGTTCGATCGCGCGACCGCGGGCGTGGCGCTGCCGCGGCGGCGTACGCCGCCGCCGTCGTCGTCGTCGCTCGTTGTTATTGCGTTCGCGTGCCTTTCTGGGCCGTTCTCGCGCGCTTAATTACACGAAAACGTAATTATCATCGTTATCGATAGGCAATAATGTGACCAAGGGCAAATCGCGGCCAAAGTCGACACGTTCGACGCCGAGTTTCGGTTTCATCCCCTAGGACTGACTCACCGCCATGTCGTCGAAATATCTAAAAAGGTTCCTGTTCTCGAGATACTTAAAAATCGATCGAAATTGAATTATAATTACTATTAATTAGAAAACTGCATTCCGTACGCGTTTTTCAAATAAAAATTCATTTTTATACCATGATTTTGACTTTTTCCACTTCCAAAGACGTGTTTTTGACTGAATGTATTTTTGAAATTATTATTTTATTGTCAAATAGAGAGATTGATGAGTAAGTTGGACGTATTAAACGCTCGCATATTTATATTGTTATGATATATTTTGAGTATAAATACTCCAATCGATTCATTCGAAATTCAAACCTCTAAACGTTTGATTTCGTCGAAGAAGCGTCGTCGGTTGTGTGTTTATTTAGTTATTCTTAATTTATTTGATATTCCAACGTGGACACTTTCCTTCCGACTCATTGGTAATAGCGAGTATCGCAAAATTTGGAAAATGCATATTTTGATAATTTTAGAGAAAAAGGGCATGTTTCATCTCCATTTTCGTTGATTTTCGCATATTTAATATTTTCCAAAAACACAATGCTAATAAATCTCAAATGCCAACAACCGGTCACGCGCCAAATTTCACTTTTCAATAATACAATTTTTTAAATAAATATTTGTTTAGCTTTTTAGCTTAACGTAACGTTTCCAGTGTGAAGTCATTGAAATCCCATCGGTCGTGCGCGTATAATAATGGCGTATAAATAAATAGAGCGGTGGCGAACGCGATGAAAAAAAAAAAACACAAAATATTGAGAAAAAAAAAACACTGCGGAGAAAACTTTCCGCGCTTTACTACCGGCCGGGCGATCGGAAAGGAGTTCGTCCTCGGCCGCGGGACGTCTTGTAAAACAAATATCACCGAGCAAATAACGGCTGTGATTAAAAAACGACGAATTACGGCCGACGCGTGACGGCGAAAAGCGCGAGGGAAAACGCGCTCGGGTTTTTTTTTTTAATGGGGTCTCGCGAGGTTAAACGCTTTTGCTATTTCGTTTTTATTCCGTAGACACTCGCGGAAATGTCGCGCCGCGCCGCCCGCGTTGTCGCACAAACAACTCGAAAGAAAAATACCTTCAACATCTTCAATCATTTTTCTAGTTGTGATAAAGTGTTGATATTAGTTTAATATTAGGTTAAATTGTCTTGATTTAAAAAAAGTCTGATCACATTATTAAATTAAAAATGTCGGAATTAAATCAAAAGCGTAAAGGTGGCGCAGAAAAATCACGAAAGAAGAAAAGAATTTTACTTATGAATGAAGCTAAAAGCTGTTCGAATATTAAGGAGATGATTTCCAAATCTAAGGTAAGGATATATTTTACAATACTGACATACTGTGTCCCACCGAGGATTTGGACATTGCGATATCTCGTGATATAATGAAAATAATCCAATTTTGCGCGTATTTTAATTATAAAACATATTTTGTTGGTACCTACAATCTGTTCATCAAAGCTGTTTTTACATCGGTACTTTTAAGTTTTATTTAACAATATGCTTTTCTTATGCTAATGCTCCATAAAAAAACTTTTCATTAATTATCATTTAGTACTATATCAGTTTTGAATGTGTCATATAAAATAATATGCATACCTACCTTCTAATGTTTTTATAATTTTAAAATGCATTTAAATTGTATCAATAGTTCTTCTGAGCATTTTTCTAGTTTATTATCATTAATGTATTAAGTAAAATATATAGTAATTATTATTTATTAGTCAAGTTTCTGAATTATTTAATCCCAACAAAAACACTCAGTCAACTCTGTGTAAAAAAACGCTAAGTGAAAAAGAGCTTAAAGATAAATGCTACAAAATGTGTGATATAAGATAGAATTTAAGTAAATAGTCTAATGTGTAAAATGTATTTATCTATTATAAGAAATTAATACAAAATTAATAAAAATTTGTTTTGTATATTTATTTATTATATGAATCATTTTAACTGAAATTAATCCAAATTTAGTATACTTGGCTAGAAGATTTAGTCTAAAAATGTATAGTAAATGTAGACCCCATTAAAATAATGCTTTGCTTTGCTTTAATTATGGTTACAGGATATGGGTAATATTAGTACAAGTATAAGCAATGAAAAAGATATTATTGTAGAATTGGCAGAAAATATAGATGATAATGTACCTGAAATGGATACTTCTGTTTGTGCTATTTTTGAATCAAGTAGTATTTCTAGCTATTAAATTACTTTCAAAAACCAAATACCACAAAATTAGAGCAATTTTTTGAATTCCACCTGCAACAACCTGTGTTTGGTCATCCGTTTAAATCTTATAAATAATTACACATAAATTATTATGTGGGCTGGTACTTTGGTATTTTTGTGGGCCGGTACTTTGTATTTTCTCGGGTTACTGCTAGCAGAATTGAGAATTTGAATTAAATGATGATAATTAGCCGATACAACCATAAATCGATTGTAAAAACTATAGTGTTTGAATCGAACGTTTTGTCATGAATATTAATTCTGTAATAATGCAGTTTGTGCACACAGCAAGGTCGAATATTTAACTATAATAATTACTGTATCGCCAAATATAATAATATGTTAAACGCGACAATAATTGAATCATATCTCTAGTAAATAAGGTCGTAACTGTAACGAGAAAGTTGTAATTCAAATAACGACGGGGAAACGCAAAACCTAACAATTATTCGAATATAACTTTGTAGACGTCGCGTTATTTTTTTTCGTTTCCAATACATTCTAATACAATTTCGAGTATTTCGTTTAGTACTAATGGCAAACGATAATGTTATAGAAACAACAATTTACGGACAACCAGCAGAATCGATTTGTATTTTTATTAAAAATTATTGCCGTCCCCGAACCAGAGCTTACTTTCCATTGTAGTGATTACCATATTTTGGTTACTAGAACAAACTTTTTTTAGTGCCACCTGCCCTATTTATATATTTGCTACGAGTTACTAAAGCTTACTCGAGTGAGTTGTGAGCGTAGTTTTTCAACATTAAAGCATGTGTCGAAGTTTCTCTGCCGATCGCGTCGCGATAATAATTCGTCCTGCGGGTGCTATAACAACAATTAACAATAATCGGAGTGAACTCTATATTATTGAAAATCACACGATCAGATTGCGCGCGCGTCGTGTAAAATATGCGTGACTCCGCCGCCGTGTCGGCGGTTCCGAACAACCGTGAGCAAGGATAATAATATATCGTATCGCGCGCGATGATATGAAGAGGACACGCGAACTCGAGTGCACGCGGAGAAAGGACACGGAATAACGTTCGACCGGCACGATTAGTCATAATAATAATTGAAATAAAACGAGCCCAGGGGGTTCGATTGGCGCGTCGTTCCGATCGGAAACGACGTTTTCCCCCTCGTAAACGATAACCATATTCGCCTGTTCATAACAACATCATGTTGTGTCTCTTTTACATTTCGAACCACTCGTAAAAAGAACCCGAATCACGCGCGGTACACAGCAGAGATTGTAAATCCCAGTCGTAAAATAATAAAAAAAAAATTTCTACCTATATTTTCAAGACACTATTGTACTACTACTACTATCGTTTATATCAGCGGTTCTCAGACTTTATTGTTCGCGGAGCCCAAAAAATCACAAATGTCTATTCGAGACACAACAATAATTATTCACGATGTCAATATTGTAAATGATTATTGCTTTTTATTTAAAAAATTAACTGAATTATCGTACAATATTATGTGAAATGAACGAAAAACCCGACTTTTTAACAGCTGATCTCATTTCGACACAAAATAATAAATCTGGATTTAATAGATAGTTTAAACGTTTAAAATAATACATATTGCTATACGGTCCAAATAATATTGAATACGAGTATAAAAGAAATATAATAATAATTTGATAATTTGAAATGAATTAATACAGATATGCCCAGGGAGCCGCGGAGTTTGAGACCCGCTGGTTTATATTATTCTCCCTAAACTCTTGTCCTCTTTTTTTGTTTTCCCCGAAAAAAAAGTCCGACCGACCGTTTATGTTCCCGCTTTGTGACGACGCTATTAAACTTTTTTTCCAATTTTTTTTCACAGAGTTGTTCCAAATTCCTTTCCGAGTGTCGTCGCGTCGCCCGATTTTCAAAATTCCACCCCAAAGGGGGTTAAAAGGGGTAAAAATGAAAAAAAAATAAAAAGTTGCACGCGCGGGCGAAGCCGGGTTATTCAGCTAGTATTATATAATATTATATCGGCGACGAGGAGTACCCTCTCTCTCTATTCTCTCGCGACAACATCAATCGTTCTCGACGAGACTATAATATAATATGCACGACGACGTATAAATTAACGCGCGACGTTTATTTTTAATAATAATAATATTCCGCGCTCTTTATAGTTTTAACGACCTTTTTTTTTCTTTCTCTTAATTGGACGTCTCTGCGCGTTCGAGTATATACGTACGTATAGGTTAGAGGAGGTATGCGCGCGCGCGCAGCAGCCACTTTGAATAGGTACGATGTTCGTTAACGACGCGCGTCATATTATAATATATCATATAATATCTAATAATGATGATATTACTTGGTTCGCGTACAAGTCGAGAAAGGGTATGACGTGTTTCTGGTCCAACGGACAATAATCGATTATTATTATGGTAGTATAGTATACCTACTACTGTGCGTGCGGTTTTTTTTTTTTTTTTTTATTTGTTTTTATTATTTTCACGTTTTAATCCGATTGTTTTGTCGTATCCGGGGCAAAGCACGATAATTAATCAAAGCAACGAGTTTCCGCAAATCCCTTTGATTTCACATGTCATCTGCAGGGGGTCGAGTGTGACCGCGCGACGACGGCGGCGGCGGCGCGGCGTTTCGAGTGGGCGGGTGTGTGTATACACCGCGACGACCGGAGAACATTATTATTATTATTATTATTATTTACTCGTTGATTACACACTCGCGCGCGCGCGCGCCGATCCGTCTGAACCGCAGCACATTATAATAATGATATATGCCGTATATTATAATACGGTACTATTGTATACCTATATAAAGCGCACGTCGTCGTCTACGTCGTATTATCATTATTATAATATCTAAAATAGATTTCAATAAAATTAAAAACGCGAGATTATGGGCGAGAGGGCAACTCGAGACGCTAGAGGGGGAGGACGTGTGTTTTTTTTTTTTCTATGAAAGTCCAAATCTAGCCGCAGAACGCTAGAAAGCGAAAACAAAAAAAGGCCAACTATGATGACATCGTAACCGAAGCGATCGACCGACCGACACGACGCGACTAACTCGATATTTTGATGTGTAAAAAGTAGGTTAGGTTAGGTTAACGTAAAACAATATGGGAAGTTCTTTACGACGATGACGTTTTGCTCTGGTATTTGTCAGAAGAAAAAAGTAAATGGTCCGTAGTTTACAAAGAGACGTACGGAAGGTTATCGTGAAATACTTATCGACGGTCGTTTGAAAAATAATCAAATCAAACGATGTGCAACAAATACGTACACGTTTTTACACAATTATTATAATCACGAAAACACGACGACGATTTCGATAAACTGTATTTAAATGTGGGAATTTTTCTCATGGATTCGCGTAAATTAATACTATTTGTCATTCAATTTAAACGAGATTTATGAAAAATACAAAATAAA
Organism: Drepanosiphum platanoidis; assembly: GCA_948098885.1. Taxonomy (NCBI): domain Eukaryota; kingdom Metazoa; phylum Arthropoda; class Insecta; order Hemiptera; family Aphididae; genus Drepanosiphum; species Drepanosiphum platanoidis. The sequence continues at coordinate 954,356 of OX402540.1, forward strand.
GCGTTGAATTAAGAGAATAATAGCAAAAAAAAGCACTAAAAATCTAAAATTCTTCAAATATGCAAAAAAAAGTTAGCAAAATTAAATTTCATATTTAGAGAGTGTGCACCTGATGCATGAAACAAATTTACAGCCCACTCTGCTATTTTCATCTCTTTAAGTAGCAAACAGTGCCGCAACAATTGGGTGTACAAGGTGTGCGATGCACACGGGCCTCCGGTTCTTAGGGGCCTCCCAAACCATAAGCTAAAAATTGAAGATTGTCAGTTTCAAAATGAATTTAGCCTATATTGGTATTATTTACTTCCTCGTGGCTCGATTGAAAAATATTAGTGTTTTGAATATAGAAAGCAAACGAACAACAGAACTTAACATTGACAAGATTATAACAGACTTTACCAATGCAAAAGCCAGGAAAAAAAACTTTTTAAAATAATTTAAATTTAAGGTGAATTAATAAATTGTTTATTATTATGTTGTAATAGATTGCTTGTATTTTTTTTTCTTTATTTGTTAAGTTTGTAAGATAATTGGTGGATCATATCGGAGGAAATAGGAGATCAGAAACATTTTTAATACATTTTTGCTTTGTCGTGCACAGATTTAATTTTGAGGTTGGAATGTATAGTGGAATTTGAAAACTTATATTTTGAAAGCATTGTATTTTTAAGCAAATGCTGAAGTGGCGATCAGAGAAATAGGATAATCAGGTAATAAATAAGATGTAAGAATTTTTTTTAATTTGTATGAAAGCCCATCATGCCAATAACAGTTGATATCATTAAAAAAAATGACGAATGCATAAGTTTAAATTAGTGATTCCACTATTAAAATTGATAATGTATCTATTGACAATTTATAATGTAATAAATTAATAAATAAAGTAATAAATATATTATTAATTTGGGGCCTCTAAATAAATCCTTGCACACGGGCCTCAGAATTCATAATTGCGGCACTGCGGCTTAGATGAGACAGTGGACGAGTTAACAGCTGAGAGAAATAGAATAGTTATGACCATAGGAAATAGTGACACCGAAGATGACGATTTCGATATTTTATCTGATTAAAAGAAAAAATTATGTAAATATTTGTAAAATTATTGTTATTAAGATCGATGTCATGTATATTATTACCTATTGTAAAATAACTATTAAGTTTATTGTGAATATAATGTATGATATAATATAATATATGTATAAAAATTGTTTGATTTAAATTAAGTTGTAAATAATTATTGTAAAAATAAATTGTATAAAAACATAAGTTACTATTTTCTAAGACTGGTACTAATTGTATAAATTAAAATTATTCAATGTTGATAATTACCTTGAATGTGAATAATAATTTGAACAATTTGTTTATATCCAATTGACAATTAATTTTCTATATGATGTCCAATAATTTAATTATTTATTATTTATTATTTTATTTCATATTTCTAAATTGTTCAATAAGATTTGTGCATTTTTTTTTTTAAGTAATTATTTGACTATACATAAATTTTGTCAATAAATCATAACTCATAATTTAAGATTGATATGTTCATACAATTTTTTAATAATGTATCACTGAATTTATAAATTAATTTAAGACATAAAACCTTTATAACTAGCAAATGCTATAAAATCCGAAACCTGGTTATAAATATATACAAGTGTAATAACGGCGCGCCGACCGTTTTGACATTCAAAAATAATAATAATAAAATATTGTCGAGAGACGTGTTGGGAAATCGAACGATCGGGCAGGCCGCCGTCGCCGTCAAGCCTCGAATATAATATACTCGAGGATTTTATTTTATTTTTCAAACGGGAATTTTATATTTATTTATTTTTAATAAGTTTACGTCGAATGTGAATGACGTGAATGGGGCTGCTAACGCGTCGGATCCGCGAGTGCGACCGTTCGCAGTCGATTTGAAAAAGTAAAAAAAAAAAAAACCCCGCGCACACAACGTGAAATAATAAATATAAATATAATATTTATTGCTCTAAACCGGCGATCGAGAAAACGCGGCGTACAAAAGGGAAAAAAATATACATAGTGTGGTGACTTGAGTTGAAAAGTTCGATCGTCTCGAACCGCTGTGCTTTTCTCTATGCCGCGCGATTTTTTTTTTTTTCATTCAATCGCTTTATTTGCCGCCGCGGCGACGACGACGACGACGACGGGAAAAATAAATGAAAAAAGGAAAAAGAAAAAAACACTCGAAATCACTGGGATTTCGCGTGTCGCCAACACGCATAATAAAGCGAAAAAGAATCGTCTGCGAGGTTCTTGCTTTTATTACGATTATTATTTATTTTCATACATACGCGATCCTTTATACATAATAAAAAAAAAACACAGAAAGAAGAAAAATATTCGTATTGAACGTCACACCGCGCCCGTCGAGTGTACGAGTTTACACTCGTATAATATAAACACGGTTTTTGACGACGGAACTTTTTTTTTATTAATCACAACGAAATGCGTTCGGTTTAGCGGCGGTAAGTATTTGCGCCGACGTCGTCCCCTCGTTTTTTTTTTTTATTTCAAAGGCCAAGTACCTGCTGTATTAGAGAACGTCGTCGTTGAGCACGCACGGCTTTATACGCGTGTAAGAAAAAGAGAGGAACGGACGTATAAATATATATTTAAGAGCGCGCCGGCGCGCGCGTGTGTGCGCCTCCTACTAATAATTATTTTGTTCTTTTGGACGGGACGACTTAAGTGACAGGCTTTTTTTTTAGCCGCGGGGATCAAAGGCCGTTTGAAAAAAAATGTTATGCGACGCGACGGTTATCCACCCCGAAAACGAACGCGCGTCGACCTGCGTATTATTATACGATCATGATAATAATTTTTTAAATAATTAAAAAACCGGAATATTCCGCTGTTCCGGCGTGCCTGAGAGGGATCATCAGAGGGTGCCGAAGTAATACGATTTTCCATTATATTACGATAAATTGTTGAAAAAAATTTACCCATAAATGTCAAAATTGCCACAGAAGAACGCGTCAGGTATACGTAATTTCTACTTTGGCAAATAAAAAGGATTGCCTGAATATATTTTATTAAGTTACTAAAAGTCCGAAATATGCAAAAACCAGCGAAATAAAACTCGGTTTATGACACCGGGGAGGTGTGAAACGAATTTGTATCTTACTTTGGATGTTCGAAGACTTACCAAAAAAAACATGCGTTTGCTAGAACTTCCGAGCCCTGGTAATTACGTATAATTTATAGATATTATTATATGAAATAAATAAGCAAAGTAATTATATTAAATTATTTAAATACAAACTATTAAATATATTTAAACAAAAATAGAATGAAAATAAAGGAGTATTATAATTAGCGTGCAAAAAAGTCACGACCGGTTTCGATTGAAAATCATCGTCGAACACTAATATTATAATATTACTCGAGGCAAGTCCTTAATTTTTATTTTATTATTGTTTAAATATTATATTTAATAATATCGTCCCAGAGCCGGGGTCTACTAGCCTACGTAGACGATTATTTTTAAGGGATTGGAAAACCGAGAAAAAATTTTAAAAAAAAACTCCTTTTGAAAAGACCAAAAACAAAAAACTAAAACAAGTGAACATCGGAGAGGTTAGACGAGTTATTACGCGCGCTCGACAGTAGGTTGTTGGTTTTTTTTATTCTAAATACGGTCGCCGGAAACGCGAACCGAAAACGCGACGATATAATGACCGCTGTCCGGAGATCGTTATCCGGAACGGAAGACGCGTATAAATTTCGGTCGTTTTGTGTGTGTGCACACAAGAAGCACGTTATTGTGTTGTGTATAAACGGGCCGTGAGGTACTTATAATAATATCGTACACACCCCGGCGGCCGCCGTGTTTAATTCATTCGAGAATGTGCGCGTCTATAACCCCGGCGGTTATCGCGTCCCGATCGTAATTCGCCGTTTTCACAACAACCGACACCGGCACGCACGCACGCACGCACGACGACGGCGGCGGCATTAACGATATAATATAGTGATAAACGGAGTGTGTTGTTGTTGTTGTTGTAAAAACAAGAGGGGGCGTCGAAAAAACTAAAAAAAAAAAAAACGATCGTGTAAAAAACTCTCCGGGGTGGGACGAGTAAAAAGCATCGCGCGCGGTGCCGGTTACGGGACTAATTATTATTGTTGTAGGAAGACTAACCTGCTCGAAATGCGATTTTTCTCTTCAAATTATATGACGAATAACAAAAGCTCCATACGATACTCCTCTTCGTAACGACCTTTACACGTCCAAACGGTTTTAAAATTGATTTGATTGTCGTAAAAAACTCTCAGAGGACGAATAGGCGGTGAGAGGGAGGAAAAGAAGACTAAGAACTCTTTACACCCGGATTCATCATTTTTAATCCAAACCGGTCGCGTGACTTTTTTTTTCGCACACTTAATTATAATACTCTCAAGGCAATACTCCTTTGTTTTATTATTGTTCAAATACATTTAATAATATTTTGTTATTATTATTTACGAGTATTAAACCCATTAAATATTAATATAATTACTTTGTTTATTTTATATAAATAATAGAACGTTTTAATTAATTATTCGGGAAAACTCTTGTCTCGAACCGGGACGGCTTTGTCGTCTGTTTCGTCGGACGGCGGAGGTGTGGGAAAAAAGAAAAAAAAAAAACGGCAGCAGAGAAAAAGAGAAAGCGACCGAGATAATAATTCCACCGCATATAAATGTTTTTACGCCCTCGGGAGGTTCTTTTTCAAAACGCACGCACGTTAATGACGAGTCACTTTAGACGAACGCGCGGACTGAGAAAAGGTCGATGTTAAATGAATTATTAATCGCGTCTATATAACACGAGAGGCGACTGCGTAACCCAAAGCCGTAGAAAAAACACCGATAAAATAAAACCTCACTCTCGCGCTGTTGACTTTATAGAATTACGCGAAAACGCGTTCGAACTTTCATATAATAATCTTGACCGACAATGTTAAAACATTAGGAAAAACAATATCGACTCACGCAGTAAGTACTACGAAAGTACTATTTATTTACAACTTATTTCGCGATGGTTAAACGAGGGGGGTGATTTCAGGGGTTCAACCCCCCGAAATTTCGTTTTTTACATTATTTTACGTATTCGTGACGACGAGAAGTCATTCGAGAGAGATTTGCAAGACTACTAAATTAGATTTTCTATTATGACGTTTTTTTTCCCTTTGAAACTGCAAAAACATGAAAATTTTTTAAACGAAAAATAATATTAATCCTACAATTTAGGAACTATCGAAAAAATAAGACATCGCGGCCGATTATTATTGTCGCTCGTAATAATAAACACACCTGGATTGTCAATCATTTTCGTCTCGACCGCGCCGCGAGAGTGTCATCTTTTCGAAGGGGTTGCGGCGGCGGCGATCGATATCACAGGAGAGTTATATTATAAACAAGAAGGGCGTATTTTCAAGGGGTAGACCGTAAGCCCCACCCCGTCGTTACCCCGGCCGAGTGGAATTCGGAGACGTCTCGCGCGCACTGCCGCCGGCGGGGGTGAGAATTCCGGCCCGGAAAATCCTCGAGACGACCGCCGCCGCCGGTTCTTATTGTCGTTTCGTCGGCCCACCCGAAAAAAAACTGGCCGGCCAAATCTCGCGTTTTCGTCAAAAATGTATTATTAATTATTACCGAGTATTATATAACGGGCGAGCAGGTGAGTAAAACAAAATAGTATCCACACAAAGCACTTGTGATTTACACCCCGACACGCACAGTGGGATATATTTTCATAAAAACCTGGCCAAAATTGGAAATTTCAAAAGATAATGATAGATTTATATATAGATAAGATTGATAGTCTATCCAATAGATGTTAAAGCAATTCATTTATATTCAACGTCTATAATAGCATTAATTATATTATGTATTATATATCATAGTGAAATATTAAATCAATTTCTCGGAAGTTATAGCACTGAAGAGGTGCACATTTATTTATGCAAAATAAAGAAATTGTTTGCGCGCAAGTATATATAATTTGGCGATAGACGTGTATGACCACATTATCTGCTTATGAGCTGGGCGACTGCGTACTCCTTATCTGTTCCCCGTCTCCTCTCATTATTATGTAACTGTGAGTGTGTGAATAATTGTTCGATTATGCAAATTTATGGGTTTTCGTTGTCGTATATAGTCCGTCGTCGAATCAACACGGACCCGTTACAAGCAAAAGTAAGAGGTTGCCTATCGCCGACTTATAAGGCAAAACATTGTTGTCTCGAACGCATTGTTCGAGTGGTCCTTCGCTATCGATATTGGTTTTTGTTTTTGTATCAAACGGAAATCGTCTACTTTTTGTCGGAATTGACTTTAATTTCGCAAATTTTACAAAATAATACACTTGTATCGATTGAAAAAATATTAGAATCGTATTCGTTTAGATAAGTTTTGAGCCGATTCGATAAACATTGTTTAACTTTAGGCATTATTAAATCAATATGTATAAAAACGCGGGTTAATCGCACATGAAAACGTCCTTTTTTTTTAAGGATTGCCCGAATACTTTATTTAAGTTATTTTATTTTTTTTCGACAATACGTATTTATTTCCTTTGTTATATGAAAATATACCTTAAAATAGCACTTATAGCTGTAAATTAGCAATTGAGCTCTAACAGTCCGAAATGTGCAAAAACTAGCGAAATAAAACACGGTTTATGACACCGGGGAGGTGTGAAACGAATAATTGTTTGAAGTAAAACGTAAAGCGTCAACGAATATTTAAAATATAAAATTTCTAATTATTAAATTTAAAAAAAAAATCAAATATTTGTGACTCATTATTACTATATAATCTACTGTATATTATTTAATAATGTTATTTTAATTTTCACGGATTTTAAAGGTACTTATTTATAAGAAAACGTTATTTTCGAAAAATGAATGGTAATTTGAAGCATAAACGGCACATGTCCATGACCTTAAAAGTCCTTCGGAAACCTAGAGTTTAATTATATTTCTCAAAATGATTGTAAAAACATGTCTTAAACTAGATTATTCCATAACGTACTGTTTTTTTTCAGATATATTATGTTTTTCCTGGAAAATTATAAAACTTGGGACTCGTGCCTTTCTGCATTTAGCGATTCAAATAAAAAAGTACCTCCATTTTTGACGAGCCGACTGTTTTTCAGATGATTTTCTCGCCGTCTTCGGCCGCGATGATGGACTCGTCGGTGACCGCGATCGGCAGCGGCCGCGACGTGGACGGCTTCCGCAAAAAGTACGGGCCCAAGTCGACCGATTCGCTGACGTTCTCGATCGCGCGCATCATGGAACCGGACGTCCGGAAACAGCGGCCCCCGGGCGGCGGCGGCGCGCCCGCCGTCGACTACTTCCACGCGCTCGAGTCGGCGTTCAAGAAGTACGTCCCGTCGTTCCGGTCCGACCAGCGACGCTGCGGCGACGACGGACAGGCCGCCGTCCCGGGTGGGCCCGCGACCGTCGACGGCCGTCTGCTTCCCGCTTACCCGATAACCGCGGCGGCGGCGGCGGCGTCGTCGTCGTCGTCAGTGTCAGCGGCGGCCGCCGCGGCGGCCGTGCAGCTGTTCCACTATCAGCAGCAACACCATCACCACGCCAGGCTGTCGTCGGCCGCCAGGCCGCACCAGTCCAGGCTCACTGTTCCGCCTCCGCCGCCCTTGCCGTCGCCGCCGCCGCCGCCGACCGTGCTGCAGAACAGCGTTCCTGTCCCGTCACCGGCGGCCGTCACAGCCACCGTCACCACCGCCGCCGCCGCCGCCGCAAAATCGTCGCCGGCCAAAGAGCCCGCCGTCACCGCCGCGACGTCTTCGCCGCCGGTCAAGACGTTCACGTGCAACCACTGCGGCAAAGTGTTCTACGCGCATTACAATCTCACCAGACACATGCCCGTGCACACGGGCGCCAGGCCGTTCGTCTGCAAGGTACCGCCGACCAAATAATACGCGTTTATTACGAGAAAATACACCGTGTCCTGTTCTCGATCAGGACTCGAGTACTCGGCGAGGTCCCAGTGTTTTACAATATTAGACTGCTTACGATAGGCCAATTTCCAATTCTTTAAAAAAAGATAAAAACCCTCGTGACTAGGTCGTGTAGGAGACCAATTTCTATTTGAAAAAAAAATCCAGTAATTCAAAAAGTTATATTTGAAAAATGTACGTCATTTACTCGAAAAATACGAACAAAAACAATTTTTTTCCAGCACGACCTAGTAAGTAAAAAGTATAGTCCGAGTAATTTTTGACAGAATTGAAATCGTCGAAAAACCGGACCGCTTTCGAAAACATACACTTCGGTTACCGCGACAAGTACTGAAAGTTTTTCTTTCTAATTTTTTTCGATTAAAATACATTTAAAACAAGTAGAAATAATCGTTTCGCTCGGGGGGCAAATTAACAATAATAAAAATATTACTCAGAGTCTGTCGACGAGAGCACTGCAAACACTCGGCGACGGTGAGTGTATGTATTACGACGTTTGATCTAAATAAAATATTTGATTATAAAATGCACTGTTTTCGAGAAACGCAAACGCGCCACCGCGAACCGGTACACGGCGTCTCTCCTACTCGTACGCGCCGGGGACAAAACATCCGAGAGTAGAAGAAAAAAAAGAGAAAAAACCGCGCGCACACAAACGAGAGAACGAGTGCGATTTTACAATACGCCCTTAACAACAACGCCGCCACTCTTGCCGATAACAATAGTGTCGTTACGTGATATGACGTCCGTTCCGAGAATTTCGTCCTGGTCACTGTAATATTATTATTATTATTATTATAGTTGTTATTGTAGTCAGAGAGCCGAGTTTCTTTTATCCTTCTGGTAGCTCTCGAGAGCTCTCGGCGGGGCCCACCGTGTACAACAACACGCAAATAACTTTTCGAAATGAATATGTGCGAAAAGGATAATAATAATAACACGCAGTTCAAATAATTTTTCGATATCTTTAAAAAATCATTCACGTTTTCTATAAGTAAATCGATCGGACACGGACTGTCCGACTACGTCGTAATAATGCGTGCAAATACCGAAAAAATGTGCAAGTATTTTTTTTTAATTATTAAAATTATACGCACGTTTGAGAAACGAGACTGCCAGATATGCTCGGGGGCCACGGGTTAGACTGGGATATTTCGGATTTTCGCGTTTGTAATTTGGTAATGACTTTCGAAACGCATTCGACGGTCGTCATCTCATTACGTCCGAATCAATTCACGACCATCTGCGGGGGTCCCCGTTGTTATCGTAAGAGATTTTTCGCGGGTTAAAGCCATCCTCCACCCTCTCACTAGTGCAATCTTTTTGATCTCGACAACGCGCACCCTTTTTTTTCGGCGCTCTACACGCGTCCGATATTTACGTACTCGAACGACGGATCTCATCAGCTTAACGATTATATTATTATAATCTCAAAAAACAAACGAAAAAAAAACTCGACTATATCAGCGTCAATTCGACACAACGTTTAGGAATAATTCGATTTGAATGTGCAATAAATCCAATCAAGGCGGTCGACGAAACGTTCTTATAGTTTAGTCAAATGTAATACAACTGACTTTTTAAAGTTCGACACGACCGAACGTATTCAACGAGTTTTAAGCCGGTGTAATGTTTTTTTTTTATTTCTAAACTCCCGAGAAAATCTATAACAACGGTGTGATGATGGACGCCGCGAAATCCGATTTGTCACATGTCGAAAACATATAAGTCTGTAACGACCAAAGTGTACGAGGTCGGTTTACGGCGAACACACTCGTGTGCGAAATTATTTATCGCGTGAGAAAATGTGTAAAATAAAATCGATGTGATTTCGATGAAAAATACGATTCAAATCGAATCTTGTCAGACGTTATCGAACGGGTTATTTTTTTTATTTTTTTTTCTATATAAACTTCGCGATGAAATAAGTCATAACGCCGCTGCCGCGTAGGGAATACAATAAAAGTCTCTTAGACGAGACGAGCGCGGGGAGAAAAAACGAATAATACCGAAAACTGAGCAGTAATAATATCGCGTGCGCCCCAAATCGATCACGTGTTCGAGAGGGATAACGATTTAATAATATTGTACTCGTGTAGTAGTAGTACTACTGCTAATGTATATAGAGCGCTTACCTGCCGCCGATATCGTCGGGTCAGTCATGCGGAAACTAATTCGATGGTTTATTTTTTTTCAAGCGTTATTATTGTTTATTATCGTTTACGTCGGGGTAAAAGAAATGTAATAATGTAGAGAGAAAAAAAGCGTTTCCCGAAAACGATATTGGATCGGGAAAAACGTACTCGAAATACTGATCCGCCGCGGTATACATACGCCTGCCCACCGCTATAACAATAACACTGTTTGCGTGTTCGATAACAACCGACGACGTACGTAAAGCAATAACGTTCAAAAAGTTTAGAAACCCAAAAGTTATTTGGCGAGTACACTACGTTCGACGGTTTTGAAAGAACGATCGATAACGTTCTCGCACATATTATGGTAATATTCTTTTATTCGAAAGTTTCTTTGTTTCGGAAACAATTAACTTTTTTTCGTTTTTACATTCGCGTTACAACACACTGCCTCCAACTCTGGGGCAATGCTAAAAAATCAAATTTACAAAAAATACAATCCTTTCAAAATATAAGCCTACGCAAAGTTTACGCCCCACCGTATATCTCCAATTTATCTCTCTCCATCAGGACCTAAAAATGAAAACCGTTCGCGAACAAGCCAGCCATTACACACTACAAAAGATATCACACAAAATTATTTACCTATCACAACTCCCCAACTTGGCCAACTTGGCCACACCCTCGATTACGGGAAACCCACCGAGACGCCTAAAAAGGAACTGGTGCAGGGACCTCCATAACTAATGAAAAACATTAGCGCCGCTTCGTTACATTTTTATTTGACAATAATACTACTTTTCATTACGCACTCGAAAATACAAAATACTTGAATATAATAATTACAAACACATTTATTTTTCTCCATGACGTAAAATGTAAAAAATGTACCGTTTTTCGCCGTTCGCAGGTGTGCGGCAAAGGATTCCGACAAGCGTCTACGTTGTGCCGTCACAAGATCATACACACCGAAGAAAAACCGCACACGTGCGCCATTTGCGGCAAAGCGTTCAACAGGAGCTCGACGCTGAACACGCACACGCGAATACACGCCGGGTACAAGCCGTACACGTGCGAATACTGTGGCAAGGGGTTCCACCAAAAGGGCAACTACAAGAACCACAAGCTCACGCACAGCGTGGAGAAGGCGTACAAATGCACCGTGTGCCACAAAGCCTTTCACCAGGTTAGTCCGGTGCTATTTTTATTTTTTTTTGGGACGGCGAATTCAATCACCGGGCTCGAAAAGTGTTTTTCCAAAAAAAAAAAAAAAAATTAAACTTACGCCCCTGTCGTCCCTACGTAAACGCGACGAACGCACTAGTTTTATATATATATATTATATCTGCCATTGACTTTATTAAATAAAAGATATGCAATAAATTACAAAAATGTATGTTAAATAAACGTGAAATAAATAAACGTAAAAAAAACGGGCAACGCTGTCGGGGCTGCTAGTAATAATATATAATAACAATAAGTTCTGCATAACGCGTCGGTGGGTCGTACTTGTTTATTACATGGATATAATATTATCACTAACCTCGGGCCGTCGTCGAATCCATTGACGACCGTTTTCATATGGCGGCCGCCGGCGGGGCTCCAAAACATTTCACAACGTATTTCGTGCTGGTGCACACTCGAATAAAAACACTGCGGAACGATTATTCACTACTCGCGCGAACCACGAAATCACCATAATTCGTTCGTTTTTAGCGGACGGTAAAATTCACGAGCCGTTTTGGTGAACGGCGGTGACGCGGCGGGGCGCGCCGCGAACGCGACCGAGACGAAAAATATGCAAAACACCGAATATCGATAGTACAAACGGCGGCGATCGCACCGACCACGGCGAATACGATACGAAACGATGACGTCAAAAAATGCACACTCGAAGCCTTTACCGGCTTGGATTAGACGTCGTCTGCGAGCCTCGACGGAATCGTTGAAAATCCGAAGGCGAGACGGCCATTACACTCGCGTAATGGATCGCGCACGGGACGCGACGGCGGCGGCGGCGACGATACGATACGAAAAACACGGTAAACGCGACGGTACGGTAGTATTTATGCGACGAAATAATTTGGTTGCGCCCACGCGACCGCCGTGAGACGTGCGATTATTCGTCGATAATTACTATTACCATCGCCGCGAAATGAAATTTTGAAGTCGTGAAACGAGATTCGATGGCGGTCGGCACGAAATGATCGAAACACGGAAAGACGGAGAGCCTACTGACAATAGCGCGAACCGACGAAGACTGAAACGGAAGAGAAAACCACTCGCCCCGCGTCGGCCGAAACGGTTAAAAAAAACGAACAGCCAATGATAATCATTTACGAATTCATGGAAAGTAATTTTTTTTTAACTGTCGTTTTTTTAAACGACCTCCGCCGGACGGACGGACGATCCCATACAGACGCGGCCACGCGGCCACACGGTTACGGCGGCGGCGGCGGCGGAACGTTCACACTATATCACGCGCGCCGCGTGATTCGCGCCGCCTGCAGTGCTGTGATTTCGCAGCTAAACTTCAAAACCAACACTGACTAAACGATTGCCGAATACTTATTATGAGCTATTGTATTGACTATTTAATGAACACTATTGTATAATATATATATTATTGTGAAAAACATCAATTATAGGGCCCAACTTATTAGCCTAGTCGCGCCACCGACGCTGGATAACGAAAGCCTATATCTATAAACATTATATTATATACAATAATAATATACATCAAATGTATCTTCTGAATATGATCAACTATGGATTCAACACTATAAACATATGTGTTGCCGCCGCAACATAAAACACAAAATTTAAATAATCACGGGAGAACAGCTGGTCACACGCACACACACAATCACTGTTGTTAATTATTGTTTTATTTCTGTAGGTATTATTTAAATGTGTCCAGTCAGTTATTATGTAGTATTATACGAGTATAAAGAAATCTAAAAATGTTCAAACATTCTGCATTCGGCGATTTGACGCCTCAACCCCGCGTCCGGGAAAAACTGTTCACGGGCCGAGCCGGGTAATTCGGCTAGTTATTTATAATATAAACAAGTACGGAATAATGACGTTTTGTTTCGGTCGTATAACAGGACGACCTCGATATAGAAAAACGCATATTAAATGAACGTGAAATTATAAACATTTATATGTTCAAGTGGTATGAAAAAAAATTAAAAGATCGTTTCGGACATTTTAAAAGACCTATTAGTTTTTGGAGAATTTTATCGTTAATATTATCAAGTAGTTACAAAATTTTCCGTGCCCGCTTAGCTTACCACCCTAAACCTCTGATCTCTGCCCTAAATTCTGAGCATATCCCCGGTAATCCACCCAGGCGTTTAAAACGCAATTGGAACCGCGATCTAAATTAAACTCCCTCTAGTCACAAGTGTCCCCGCTGGGCGATTGCTTGGTCAAGCCTTTCACGCCATATATTAATGTCATCAAACATGCTTATTGTAAATTATGTATTATAGTTTGTATGTGTAAAAATAAATGTTAAAAAAAAAATAAATATATTATCAAGTACGGAATAATGACGGTCGCACGAAGCATACGAAAAATCGGTCGTATTTATCGCGTCATGTAGGACACTTTCGTTCGTTTATTTTAAGAATCGCATAGGTCGCGATTATCGCGTTCGTCGCGTTTACGTAGGACACGGCGAAAAGACCGAACTAACCTAACTGAGCTCAGCGTAGAAGATAAAATATATAAATACCTCGTACAAAGTTGTTGGAAATGTCGAGGAGTGACTTTAACAAGACCGAGTTTCACATTGAATCGTTGTCCACTGCTGTTTATGTGGGCTTTTGGTATTTTCTTTTGTCTCCCTGGGTCAACGACGACGTCGAAATGTCGTTACGATGAAAGTGATTTCTAAAAAAACAAAAAATCCAATAAAATATACATACAGCAGAAAATATAGTGGTTAAAGTAATCGTAGACAATCCATAGTTATTTAGAGAGAGTAGTGTGAAATACAACCGTGCATTTATAAAAAGTTATAGACCCAATATACAAGTGATAATTTACAATAATCAAAATAATCCCTGAAAGTAAAGCAATGGCGTAGTCACATTACAATTCATTTTCATTGAAATATTGGATTAAATAGACCAATGAAATGTCCGATTTGAAAAATTAAACAATAATTCGAGAGAATTATTTTCAAAATTTTATCTCCATACCTGAGTATTCGTGGCGTTGCGTCCGGTCGTTTCTGAATCATTCCCCAATTATACTCGAGTTGATTCGATTTTCGTCGTTTTACAGGTGTACAATTTGACATTTCACATGCACACGCACAACGACAAGAAACCGTTCACCTGTCACGTATGTGGCAAAGGGTTTTGCCGCAATTTCGACCTCAAGAAACACTTGCGGAAACTCCACGACGCCACATATCAGCAACACCATCAGCAGCAGCAGCAGCAGCCACAGATCGTATCCGCACAACAGCCCATACAGGTCCAACCTCCGCCGCCTCAAGTCCGAGGCCTGGGCACGTGCGTTCAGCAGCCGTACCAAACGGTGCCGCCGGGCGTGTCACAACGCTATTGAGCCCGTTGTTTTTTTTTTTCTTGTCCTGAACTCGATCCTCGTGAACCACCGCAGCGCGTTTTCGTCACAATTAATTATTATAACACATAATCATAGTAACTATTAGCCATTAAGCGTTAATATCGAACGGGGGGCGCGCCTACCGATTTCAAAAATATCATTCGCTCGAATCGCGAGCCCAATAAACGTTTAATTTTTCTTCGACCAAACGAATAACAAACGGAGACGAGACATTGAAAGGCGATTTCTCCGGGCGCAAACGCGCGTTTCGTAGCGAACTCGAGTATACTCTCAAACCAACGATATTTCGACGATACGTATAATATAATATTATTATGTTTCGTCGTCGTTTTTATCGGACACAGAGACCGCAGAAATAATAGATAATATATTAGGTATAGTAACCGTATTATTATAGCATAATACATACATATATATTTATACGTAGATGAATAGTTTTTCTTCTAATATGGTTTTGAGGTTTATACATTTTTTTTTTTTTTTAATTACGTACAACAATCGTTCGTAAATCATAAGTAATAATTATTATTATCATTATCATCATCATTATTATTAGTAGTAGTAGTAGTAGGTATTATTTTTTATAAGAGGCAATAACGTCGTAAATTAAGTAATCCTTAGGCATAGAAATGTGTGTTATTGCGCGTAGGTAAATACAACATTTTAACGGTCACCATCGATACACGCGAACCATTTTTCTGTAAATAATATCTATCGTATTCCTCATTAGATAATCTCACCCGAACGTGCGTAGGATTCAAAGTGAAAAAATTCGGCGTGACCGCGTTATGTGAAGTATCCTATGACGGAAACGCATTAATTTCAATATAGATTTGAGTTTATTATGTTTTGTTGTGAATGTTTTTTTTTTTTTTATACATCGGGTCGATTGCAATATTATTATATATTTTGTTAGTTTTTACTTAGTACGATTGCTATTTTTACTGTACATACCAACGTTGATATTTGTCTGTACAAAAAATTATCACTATAATATGTACTTTTTTTCTTTTTTTTCAAACTTTGGAAGATAATTGAACATTATTATTTATTATCAATATATAACTATAGGATTATATATTTATTTATCGCTAATTATGTACAAGTATACCTATGGAAATACTGTTGTCTAAATGAAATTGTATAATAATAATAATAATAATAATAATTATAGTGAAATCGGTCGATTTTTAGGCTTTTTCTTCGACGTAGCGGTTGTGATTTGCTATTGTAATCATTATAATATATTACTAATTAATAATTAATTATTACCTCAACTATTATACTACATGATATTACACGAGTTGAAGATTTTTGTTTACGGTTCAATAGACAAGCGTTTTGTGATATAACTGTATTCCGTTGTAGTCGGTTTCATTTGTTTGTGTTGTTTTCAAAACGTAGTGTGTACGACGCAACAATGTTCATATTATATTATAACATGTAACGTTGGTCATCATATTATATTATAACAACTATAGACAGGACAAAAAATGGGTTTCGATTTGTTGATTTGCTTTCCAAACCCCGTGTAGGCCATCCACAGGCGGAACCGGAGTCTTACATTTGAAAAAGAAAGAAATTGAAGGTCTTAGAGCTACCACAAAATTGACTTCAAGCCCAGATATATTATGAAAATGAAAAAAATTAATATTCGATAGCTTAGATGATGCTCTAATACATGTTATGTTTAAACACGGTGTACATGTATCCATAAAATATATTGAATGCAAATTGAAATTATAAATTTAAAAATTTAGTTTAAAATCGAAGAAAATTTAAATTAGATTTACAAACAGAAAAAAAAAGGTAAAATGCATAGATCATAATAAAACCGCAATAGATTCCACATTTCGCTTTAAATCTTAAAAAAATTCTGTTTAATACTGTGTACGAACAAAGCCGTGCGGGAGAGCTTGTTTAAAAAGAAACCGATACCAAAACAATTAGCCGCTACTGAATAACGGGAGAAAACAGACAAGAGTAAACGCCGATCTTACCGACTAACCACCACCTTCTATAATTATTAACGGGTGTGGTACCTACTAATAGAACATTGAAATACATGTTGACAATAAATTCCCAACCAAGTGTCACCAATGGGTGATTTCTTAATTAAAATAAATTCATATTGTCATTTTATATATAAATTACATATGCTTATTGTGCTACAATTGTACAGATTGTGTATTTCAAATTGTAAAATTAAAAAAAAATGTTATCAATATCATAATGAGTCCAGTCATTTAAGCCCAAAAATATTGTATCATCGTCAATAACATTATGGATTACCTTCAAAGGTTTTGAAAAAATCAGAAGCGAATGCCGACCGTGATGCGGTTGTGAAAAAGAAAATTTCTTTAGAACCAGTTATAACTGTATAACTGTATAATATAACTAATTATACACTAACCTTTTTTTCTTCTTTTCTTGTTTTTTAAAATCACAACAAACGCAGATCTTGCTATTCAAGTATTCTTGTACCATTAACACCGACGCACGAGCAGGACAACTACAACCCTAAAAGGCTCAACTCGCACCGTTCACTTGACTACCACGAAACGGCGGTCACTCGTGGCCGATACATTAGCAAAATTTCAGAAAATATGAAAAACGCAAAAATCCAACTAGGACGGACCACTTGGTGCAGTCACAATCGTTGTCGGTTCGGACTTTGAACGAGCACGACAAACTTGTTCAAAAGCGGTGGATTTGGCCGACATGTACAACCACGCGATAACCACAAAAAAAAAAAAAAACCATCGTTCGTCCACGCCGAACGTGGCTTGAAAAACAACGACTTTTACACGAGCGGTGTAAACACGGGAACGAATAGAACGCGAAGTTTCACTGTTAAAAAAAATCACGCGCAAACGACGACTTTGGACGCCGTATGAAGCGTCGTATGAAAAACATGGCCGACGGAACACGATCGAAACACCGTCGGAACGGAGACACGCGGTCGTCGCGTCAAACTACGTAAAAACAACGATTTTTAACACGAGCGGTGCAAACGGGAACGAATGACGCGTGCAAAGTCGAAAAATTACGAGTGACTTTGGACGTCGTATGAAAAGAATGGCGGACGGAACACGAGGCGACGACGAACGCCGCCGCGAACGAAACACACCGTCGGGACGGGGACACGCGGTCGCCGAGTGAAACTACGTGAAAAACAACGGCTTTTACACGAGCGGTGTAAACGGGAACGAATAACGCGAGAGCAACGTTGAAAAATTACCTGAGACGACGACGATGGACGGCGAAAGCGGAGTATGAGCAAAAAAAAACGGCAGACGGCACACGAGACGACGACGACGACGACGAAAGCCGTTGCAAACAGACGCGCGGTCGCGGGGGAGAGGGCTCGCGTCAAACTTTGGAAACCCAAAGAGCTTCTATATACGGCGTGCGATTGTCCGTGCCGCGACAGTCTGTTATCATCACCGCGGGCGCGCGCGAACAGTTGTGTCGATTTGCTGACTTATCTAATAGGCATAAACACCAAACTGTTGTTATACAATATAGTTTGCACACACGTATTGCTAAAACGAAGACTTTCAAAATAAAAACAACAAAATTTAATAAAACTATAGTATCATTAGAGTTTAGGAAACTATTACTATAGCGAGGCGTTACGTGTTTAACGTGTAGATAAAAATAAATTGGTATTGTCTAAACACCTAACGATGAGAGTTTTATTCTAAACTAGGGTCGTTGGAACTATTTTAATACTCCGGGCCTATTCCTTTTTTATTATTATTTGAGTCATCATTATTTATGTCATATCAATCATATTACAATAAAATGAATTAATCAAATTAACGGTTGTTAGAATAATTTGCTCGAATAAGGTTTCATCATTTACATAACGATAATAGTTACAAAAGAGAATTCGGAAAACATGATCTTTCGGTTAAAATATATGTACTAATAAATCTTTTGGTCGTTATTATAATTCCGTGCCTTTTGATTTTAAAAGAGATACATATTATATTATCACATGTAAAGCAATTAATATTAAAGGCCTATATTAATAGGCCTTATTGTGAATTGTTCAACTGTTATATAATATTATATATTTGATTGCTTAAATAACAACTGCCTATCTCCAACACAATCATTTAGCTTACAGGAGAGGTAAATCAAAACTGAATTTGTTTTAAACTTGTAAAATTGTTGGCATTTCTATTTGATTTCTAATAAAAAAAAAAATAGTATACATGGGTTTTTGGTAAGACCCGACAGGTCGACAATACACATAAAAATAAGGTTATAACAAAAAAAAAAAAAATTTCGAATGACGTTCTATTTTATTTCTTGAACAAATATAATATTATTCTTCACTATAATTTATAAAGGTTTTATATTGTTTTAATGAGTTCATAAACGTGTAAATTGACATTCGAGAATAACATTAATTACATAATATAATATAAGACATTTTAAACAGCAACGAAGAGTCATAATAGAATTATTATTTAGGATTAATAACTGTTATATTTATTTTTGTAAATAAATGAAAAAATCTAAACATTAAACTTATCTATAATTCACAAGTGTAATCGAATATCGGTCTTAATACTAGTTTTCGTTTGAAATAATATGACGTCACTGTTTTTCATGTTTGATTTATTAGTTTCTATAATGAAAAATTGATAAACTTATTCATATTTATTCATATTATAATAATATATAGAATTTAAAAGTTCTGATTTTAACAAAACTGTTTTTATTAAGTTTTAATCGCGTTAGGTATGTTAAAATATAATAATATAATAGGTACAGTAATATACTGTGGTTTCAATTTGTTCTAATGAAATATTCCAAAAAGTTAAACTTGGTTCCTCAAGGCTAGGTATTTACCTTAATGGCGTCAGCGTCAACGTTGGGTCGACTTTTGATTCAAGTGTCGGTAATGAAAGAAAAAAAACGAATTAATTAAGTTGTTTAAAATCGAAATTCAAAGAACCACTGTTCCATTATTTACAAAATTAAATTTACTTGTAGGTTCAATTCCCAATTCCCTTTGCTTTGCTAGTAATTTATCTGTAATAATACATAAAAAAAAAAAACATTAATACGTATCCCTATCTTCAATCGGCAGACAACGCAGTCTCTAATTATTGAGTATATTAAATTATCAGTAATGCCCTAAGAAATGCCTAATAAATAAGCATGCATTTATGCACAAAAAATGAATTGAAAACAATCATACATTTTTTCTATCGTTACTTTTTTGCAATCGAAGAAGCGACGCCTTGTGTTTTTCAGTATATTATGCTGCACAATACTTTAAGCGTTAGTAACTAATTTTAACTAACTAACTAATTTTATTTCTCAGACCTTACAGAAATCACATGCCCTGAGCATTTTTTTACACGGACAATATAATATAATTGAGCTGAAATTTACCCGCGTCACATTACTAAATCATAAACATTTCAAACTCACTGTTGTATTTTTCTTCAAAACTTTTTGTATTCATGAAGAATGTTTCTAAATAAAATTTAATACATTGAATTATTATCATACTGTTAAATTATGATTATGTTATTTAATTATTTATTAAAAGTCATTAATTTTAGATCAGACATATTGTGCTAAACATGCAGTTGAAAACTAATTTATATTAATTATATTTATATTTGGCTGATAAATTAATTTAATTTATAATTAATGTCTTACTTATACAAGTGTTTACGTATTTTACAGTGGGTTCCATGACGATTACACTACCTATAAAAAAAATTTAAAACATTGTTATGACAACAGTTCATAAAAAGTGGCTTTTGATTAAGTTGATATTTTCATTAAGAATGGCTGTTTAATTGGAAAATATCATGAAATTACGGTTGATTTTAGATTTTCAAAAACATGTAGCCACCTTATATTAGTTATTACATTATTAGTGATGAATTGTTTTTAAATAAATTTATGTTTTTTCTCGTTTTAGTAATTTAAAAAGCGTGAAAGTTTATTATTTGAATAATAGACTATAATTATAATCATTTTTGTGCCAAGTTTTACTTACGCATACAATCTTTGGCTTTTTGATAGAAAAAATTCATTACTGGAAAGAAAGGTAATCAAATATTAAAGGTATGATTAAAATATGATACATATTTTTATTACAAAAATTGTTGATCAATAATTCACTAGCAAAAAAAAAAAAAAAAAAACCAATAATCTTGAAATAATAAAATATATAACTGAAAAACAGTCGAAAAGAATACAAAACAAGATGTTGTTTTATAAAAATGTACTACAAAATTAATTATAATTTTAGGTACAATGTTTTATTATTAAAAAAAAAAAAAAATTGCTAAAACGTGCCTTCGGAAATAGGCTAATAAAGATTATTATTTACAAGTTCCTATTATTTTCACCATCAATAATTTAAGAATATTATTGTTTACCTTCAAAGTCTCTAAAAACCGGAGAAACTAAAAAATAATGTTTTAAAATACACTTTAATTTTGTTACTCGGCTTGATAATACGTATGATATAATCAAACCGTTTAAATTCAACACATTTATGCGTTATAATTAGAGAATCACAATCCCGATAACTTAATTATATTATATTATATCACTATTATCAGGTATATTAAAGTATTATACTCCATATTGTACATAGACATACACACTGTCTATTATACCTTTGTGAATTTTCATCATTTTTTTAGGTTCAAAATTGCCATATTATTACTTACTACTTAGGGTAATATTACTATGATAGCTGCCTTCTGTAAAATGTATTTTTTAAGATATCTTTGAATTATCCGAATATTAAGACATGAAAACTATCAACAGTTTCGAAATGAATGCGACAAATCACAGTATATTTCATAATAATAATGATTATGTTTTGAACATTTGCGGATAAAAAAATAATAAATTTATAATCAAATCGGTTCTAGTGATTTTGTATGAATGTATCATCGTTTAAACATTATCAAGTGGAACCAAAAGGATTAAAACCAATATGATTATAAAGTAAAACACTTAAAGTTATCTACGATTGTCCAAATTAATTTAACATAAGTTTCGATATTTGTCCCGTTCCTGTCAGGCGGTACGGTACATATACATATATATCTTTTTAACGAAAAAAGTTAAATGTTGGCAATCTCTTTAATTTGTAATATTTAAAAACTGTAAAACTGTCATATAAATATTAAGGTTTAAAGCTTTTAGCTTTCAGCACTGCTGAAAAAGTATAAATTAAAAATAAAATTACTTACGAATACATACATACAAAGAATCAAGCGAATCTAATAATTTAATGTACGATTAGACATTAGTTATAAATGTATAACGTATAGTTTAAAACTAAAAGTTATATTGGATAATTTTTAATATTGAAAAAAAATCTTGCATCTTTTTCAAATGTTTTAGGTTTTTGCAATTCAAACCTATTACATTTGTAACATTACAATTTAATACATTTAAATAATTATTGTCCTTTTCAAAAGTCGTATTTACTACGTCCAAAGATAAAAAAAAAAGTAAACTATATACATAATTTCACTACAACGTTAAATATCTTTCAACAGACATTTCAATAATTATCGTACGGACGATTAAGTTTATACAATGTATTGTATAATACCGACTCGAGTGTTTTTCATCGAGAATTAAGTAAAATGTGAAAATCATAATCAACCGCTTACGGATAAAATAAAACAAATAGACATTTCACTTACCAATGCATTCTTTTAATGCGATCAATTCTTTCATTAATGTTCTGAGACGAGTTACGTTTTCTAAATATGAACTGTATTATTAGTATTTAGTAAATAACGCAGCATACGATTATAGAAATACATAATTTGGCAATTATTATATATATAGAATACTTGTGACATATTAGGCAACGTAGGCATTTCGTAGGTACACCCCTTCCAATGAGGTACATATTATTATAATAATCGTTATTGTACTACTTACCCCAATCTCGGTAATTATTTCCATTTTCGGTGTATTAATTCCGAAATTTAATAAATTATACTACGTACAATATCTACACCGAGAGCGGATTTACTCTTTTTAACTTTTACTTTGTATAGTTACACATTATCGTTGCGATTAGTTGTAATCGTTAGAAGTTAAAACACATTTAGCCTACTCGTTTTTATATACACTTTCGTCTTTCACAACTTTTTTCGTTATATTATATTGAACAAATTTCGCAAAAAGCACACATTAATTATTATTTCGTTTTAACATAACATCTATAACAATGATAGTATAATATCGTGTTACAGTCTCGTCCACTGAATATCTTATCATTACACACATGTTTATGTACTTGATTTTATTATAGTTTTACCAGCCGAATATCAATTATTATTATTTATAACGATATTGTATTTGTGTTTTCATAATATTAGGGCGACAGTGTTGTGTGCAACTTGGTTTTTATGCCTAAAATCCTACCAGACAAAACAGTTTTGACTCTAGTTTTGACTCTAAATTGCCTTAAAGCGCCAACAGTGTATATTATACCATCTGGTAAAGCCATCATTGGAGCCATCTTATTAAGAGAAAAGATGAACACCATACTAAGGCCATTGTTAGATGGTGAAATGGGAAAATCTACTGAATCATTCAGTAAACAGTCCAGTACAATAAGTATTAAGTATAGTTAATTTGATTGTTACAGTAGTAAAAATTACCGCCAGTAATTGTTTTTCCTTTTTTTACTGAATTATCAACTATAAACAAAATCGTTGGTGTCAATAAACAATAATAATCTTCAACAATAGTAATATTTATTAGGTTCAAAGTTTTAGATATAATAATATTGTGGATCAGAACTCGAGGAAACGACAACGATCGAGAATAGAGCGTTGTGTTGTCTCCGTACGGTTCATAAGAGTGTTTTATGGAAATGGAAGTAAGTTGAAAAGCAAACTGCTTGAGCGTTTCGACAAATTGAATTGTTTTCATTAATCGATAGACTTATTAAAAACATGGCAAAATACTTCAAAATTACAAATTATTATACTAATATTTTCATTGGTTTGCCAATGAGGTACAAGAAAGCAAATAGCTAGATCACCCCCGAGTTATGGTAATAATATTAATGATTTTTGCATGTATTAAGCCACCGATAATACTTAATTGGTACTAATAAGAAGTAAACTTGTTTATTTACATTATTTTTCTATGACAATGAAGATTGTAATATACTATGATACTGTGTAAATGTACTTACGCCAATAGAATGCTTCGGTTAATTAAAAAACAAAAAAATAAAACATTTAATCAATCTATATACAATATACATATACGGTTATTGTGATATCAAAAAGGAAGCCGAGTAATTTCATAAACTCATTAATATAGAAGTATTTATAATCGTTTGTATTTAATGAAGAGTATTTATTTAATACAAATAATTTGACTTGGCTACTAGAAGGATGTATTTCAATAGCGAATGTTTATGTCGACATCGAGACATGGTGGTGCACTTGTAGTGTAATAAATACTCATCGTTAAATACAAACAATTATAGATTCTTATTCTATATGAATGAATTTATGAAATTATACTTGGCTTCCTTTTTTAAAATCACAACTTTTGTAATAAGTGTTTTCTTTTTTCTTTTTTTTTTTTCCTATATAGTGATATTTTTTTTACACCGGCTGTTTTTGATGAGATATATATATATATAAATTACCTTCATAAAATCGATAAATGTATACTCCATCAAGATCTGCAGCAATGGGTTTATAAACCACTCCAAGTGAAGGATCTCGAACGACTTAAAATTAAAGAGTACGATTAAATTCGATAATCAAATTTATTTTTATTTTTAAAAACATTTACGTCGACGTGCACACAGAACAAAATGCAATAGGTCCACGATTCTATAACTAAAAGCTATTTCTGAAAAAATAATAAAATTAACAATCATTTGAAAAAGTAATGTTTAATGTTATTTTCGAAATTAGTCGTGTGCACACTTGTTGTTTTTGCCCTCGTGTGGCATTCAGATAACTCATAACGGTTTCGTGTGTTACATGTAATAGTAGCCTATTCCATTTCGAATGTATTTCATTTGAGCCAGAAGATGCGGATTTTTTAAAGCAAGTTCAAATAAGTCTGGTCAAAAAAGTACTATTCCCCGGCTAGGTCCGACACATTCAGTCTCGAGTAATACTAATTTGATTCTAAAAAAGTTGAGTTACTCTATTCTGAACAATATAAACTGATAATTGTGATCTCGTACGCAAACGAAATGAACAAAAAAAAAAACAAAATTCCCAAACGGACAGAGTCGAGTGTCTCTTGAAATTAATCGATCCGATTTCTTTTTCTCATTTTATTGATCCCCTCATTTAAAAAACGTTATTTAATTTAATGTACCAGAATAACCAGACGATACTTATTTTACTCAGACCAATGAAAATATTCATTATTCAAATTTTAATCATCTTGAATTAAAGAAAGACTCGAACTTTTCTTTACATAAACGCTCAATGTAGCCAGGCCGATTTCGTTCATAAATAATTATTCGAGAAGGGTCTCATCTTATAAAAATTATGATTTTGTGCTTAAAAACGTTTTACACCACTCAAACTACTTGTATAGCATTTGTGAAGTATGTATAAACCATTTTATGGTTGAGCGGTCAACTTCAGGGACGTGCAACAATTTATTTCAAGTTCAAAAATAATTTTAATATGTATTTTACTGTATAGGTATTTGATGAGTAATTTTTTTTTTTATGATTAGTAAATTCAATTTTATACATACTACTGTTGTCATCAAAGTCGACACTTTTATTTTCTATGTTCAATAACAAAAAAATTTAACATTTTTTTTTTTTTTTACCGTAAAATATTATTCAGAAATATTGACGCTTATTTATTCGACTGCAACTTTTAATTGTAAAGTATAATTTTCCCTATTTTGGTTTCTTTTGAGCACACGATAAATTAAACGTATAAATTACCGTTAATCATTGTTATAAACTCTTGTTTCGATACCATTTTGTCTGAAAATCACACATTTAAGTTCTCAATATTTTTGGTTTATTAATATAATAGCTCTAATAATATGATTTCGCATCAACCTAACCTAATGTGTCCATAGAGGAAAAAAAACTAAAACAACATCTTTCTATATAGTTATTTAATTAATTAAATTGAATTTAAAAATTATGGTTTAAAGTTTTTTTTTACAATTTTAAGATTTTTTTGGCTTAATATTTAACAGGCAAATCACAAGAGATAAAAATAAAAGTTTAAATTATTTCATTTGAATACTATTGTTTAATGATTATATGTATTATGTATGGCTATTTCTAATGAACATTTTTTGAAAAATTTTAGTTTTAAATGATTTATGCAACTATTTTTATAGATATATTCTTTTTAATACATAACATTATGTTAATACCAATGATTTATGATCTAAAAGAAGTATGACTTTTAAGCTTTAAACCACTAAAAAGTTAGTACAATTTTTATGATTACCTTCTAAATAAAAGTGTGGTAAATCAACTATGACAAAACAAAAAATAAATAAGATTAAGTACTATCGAAGAAAAAAACTTATGTGTAAAAAACCAATATTCTTATAAAAATTTTTTAAATGAACAAACAGGCATAACCTCAATAATCAGCTTCTATATTTCTATATAGATGAATCTAAACAAAGTAAAAATTTAATAAAGTACTATGATTGATTTTACAGTAAAATCAATGGTTATGCGTAAAAAAAATACTAATCAAATTTTAAAATCCGGATTTCGGATTGAATTAAATTATTAGCAGTACGTTATTGCAATCTGACGATTAAAAATGTAATTTCAAATAGTTTTATACTTACAATTACCATATTTGTCGTTTCCAGTAGACGTAAATACAGCTGCATTCATGAATATTGTAAAAAGCAAAATTCTCTTACTACCGTTACCGAACATTTTTCAGTAGAGACGGAACGTATATTATGTTAATAATACCTATCTACCAAGAGCGCCGAATGAAGTCTATTCATTTTATTGTCAACGTTCATGTTAAAAGAACATGTTTACTTATCAACATGTGCATTATGTAGGTCAGATTAGGTCACAGTGATATTTAAGTTGCTATGAGTAATGTAATAAACATAAGGCATAATATGCTAGTTCACACATGCAAGACGATGACTTGCAAAATAAATAAAATGAGTATTTTTTGGAGTTTGGGAAACTATTAATATTAATAATGTAATATATATATATTTAATATATTATAAATAAAAATAAACAGGTCTTGTCTGGAGTATATCAGAACACCTAATGATGAGTTTTATTCGATGTAACAATAAAGCACTCTTTTATTATTATACTGTATGTACAAAAACGTTTTGTTCTATTGCATTTAAGTTGTGAAACATGAACTTGAAATGGAATTACATCCATACCAAAGGCAAAGAGGTTTTTTGAATCACCGAAAGAAGAATCGACGGTTACAATGTCCGTGTCTTTGGATATGATGCAAGCTCAGCCTTTACCGAAATGAGCAAGTACATTTCTGTACTCGGGAGTATTTAGGAAGTACTTGAGCAATGCCGAGTGCTATTGCTCGCGTCTTGTCGGAGTCACGTCCACAGCCAAAAAAAAATCGAACGGAAACACTCCGGCCGGAAAATGTTGTTCGCAATCAAATAAGCGTTTGACAAGATTGTCCAACACAAGACGAGCGAAGAGTGTTTGAAGAACAAACTATATAGTATAATAACGTTTTGTTGTTGAACTATTAGACGAAGAGTTGAATCGAACGAAAAAAAAAAGATTTTCGGTTCACCAAAACGAACCTGATGATAAAAATGTCACGACCAAGATGAAACACAAGTGAGTGTAGCTCGTTGAATGTGTTAGTATTTTGACGATTATAGTTGTTCATTTGTATTTGTAGTTATAACTCACGAGGTAAGATAAGTATAATTCTATAAATTAAACGTTGGATTTGAATCACTCTGCACCGGGTCAGTCCGTCGCTGCTGTGACGTAATAAAAATATATACATGTATATTATATGAAAAAAATTACAAAAACATTAGAAGAAAAAAAATTATAGAGTTTCTCAATTCTTTAATGGTGTAAAGACGGTCGAAAGAACTCGCAGTGTTCGAGTAATATTGTTGTAATAGTGTGCTTTCTCCTTCCCGAAATGAAAACCTATATAATGTACGCGCTATAGGTCGAAGACGGAATAAATAAATCGAACGCGCGAAGGAGTGTTTTTTTTTTCAGCCCGAGAACGATTGTTTATCGGGTAAATTTCACGAGTTCGTTTATTAGATTGACAAAAGCAAAACAAACGCACGATGCTTAATAATTCGGACGTCGCAAAGAATATTACTCGCAGCGGTGCGCAACGTTACGTCGTATCGCGAACGGTGCGATTCGACGTGATTTTTTTTTTTTATTATTATTATTATTATTATCATCGTCACGATTACCCTACTGTGAGTCAGTACACTTTCAGTACTTGCCGTGCCGTTCGTCCCACAAAACGCTCCGATATCGACTCCACGATGACGAATAGGTAATTTAAAGATATTTATAATTAAATAATTACGATTTGAATAACAGGTGTAAATATTTGTACAATATTATAAATGCACGACCGACGCGATGAAAAACCAAATTTCACAACGCGTTTTCAAACTATTCGTCCGGCGAATAGTACTTGTCGCACGCACGCGCTTTCCAGTTTGGACACGTCGCGCGTCGTTTTAATCGCATAGCGTTTTACGTGAAATTTCGACACGAACCACTGTCGTGTGCGTGCGCCCGCCCCTCTTCTATAATAATTCTTTCCAGAGCCGTTTGAAAACGTACGCAAAATTTTAGGTTATACGTGACATTATTGATGTTTTCCCATAATCTTTAGCAATCCACGTTGTCTCGTTTTCATGAAATCGTCGTCGTTTGATTTACAAAAAATGTTTGTGAAACAAAGGCGATTTTCATTATAGTCCGTCAAAATTAACTACTATTACATAGACTTTTAACAAGATTAACAATAATAACGTGTCGTGTTTTTTTTTATGTCCATGTGCTGCGACTCTATACATATCGTGTACTGCTAAATACGGGCGCGTAAGTAATATACGAATAATTATTATGGAAAACACTCGTTTAATATTTCACGTTAATTTCGATTCGAGTTTTTTTTTTTGTCATTCGTTATAGTGAGAAAAATGATCGTGTATCCACAAAACACGTGGACGCAATAGGATTCATTCAATTACCATTAAAAACGTGTGAAATAAAGCCGTTTCGTTTTATTGTAAACTCGTATATAAGAATGTTCTTTTTGACATAGACGACGATAATGTTTAAAGTTTCGATTGAACTGGTTTAATTTATTCTTCATATTTTGGTTTCTTTACTGCTGTACTCTGTGCTCTTATTTTTTTTTGCAACTGCGTTACAATCTCTGTAATCAAAAATTGAACTTGGGTCATTGCAAATATATGTATACTTCGGATATAATTAAATTGTTTTGTCACATCAGCACACAACAGACATTTCTCGGCTAGGGACAATGTCCAATTTCCGAAAAGGTTAGTTTTTAATACTAACCATAGATATTTCCATACTTACAAACATGTTTTATTCGGAGAAAACATAATTTTGGTAAAATGTTCTCATGTGTTCTCCGGTGTATATTACATAATTTAAGTACATACTAAGAGTTACAAATGTTTTGGCTTACTTTTGTATTCTTTTTCAAAGTTTTTTGTTTCTTCGTTGAAAGTTCCTAGACAATATTCAATGAATACAATTATTTGTTATAATCATAATTTTCATAATTCAAATTTGCTCTTGAAAACCAATTTAATTATAGTATTTGCTATTGAGTGCGATTTAAATGCGTGTAAATTAATCAAAGTCTTCCCAATAGATATCATAATGAATTCATAAGAAAACCAATCGGTCACATAAATTAATTAAATTGAAATCGGTTCTTCATATTACAATTTATAAATATTATGTGATACCATAACACATTTTACCAAAACAAAAAAAAAAAATTCTGAGTAAAAGAAATCCATAAAAGTATCTCAGCATGATATTAATTAAGAATTGATTTAATATGATTTGATTGATAAAAACATTTAATTTATTCGTCTTACTTATACATGTGTGTATTAGAGTTATCCGTTCTGTATCTTTAATACTTGAAACTGTAAAAAAAAAATTGGTAAATACTGTTAGGGCAGTAATAAGTGGTCAATTAATTTTCAGATTTAGTTATTTAAATGATCGATTATATATTATATTCTATTTACACTCTCCTTTGACACATCAGTTGTTATTGTTATATTTTTTATATTTCAATCATTAATACTATTGTTATCAATTCTAGGGGAGACTGGCTTTATATGACATTATTTATATTTATATTGAACATACATTTCTTCAGTTTGCGAGTCAATTACATAAATAAAAAAGTATGTTTTTATTAAAAAGTATAAACAAAACTTTTTAATTTGCTTTTTTAAAACTGTCAATGCTGTCATTTTAAATGAACGGTGAGATAAAATGACATACACTATTTGTATTAGTAGTAATTATTTTATTTTTAGGACATAATTTTTCTTTTTTACCCTGCCATCATTAGCCATTAGACAGTGACGTCAAAGTCTTGTTTAAGGTGAGTTAAATTGTTTTGGAAGCTTCAAGCCATCCAATTTCATTACTATGAACGGCCAACGTTGACCTCTTCATACTCTCTTCTGACCATGTTTGTCGTTCGGTTTTCCGCTTGTAGTGCAATACTATTACTGAAATTAATGAAATTAAAAATGTTGGTAAAACGGCACACCACTGTGGCATTTTGCTGCCCAGTATTGCACATATTTTGTTTGAAGTTCTTATGGAAAAACAAATATCATAAGCTCGTTTGTAACAGAATCATAGTGTGTACCTTACCTGTTTATGATTCAATGTGAAGCATACAAATTGAAAAAATCAAATTTCAAGTTTGAAAACAACGCATTAATAATAATGATAAAAAAAAAAATGGAACACAATTTTGTTCACTAATTCTCTGATCTCAGGTTAAAACACATGACCAATGTATATAATCATACATAACAGATTGTAAGTCATGTATTTAAAGAGTTTTTGGTTCTTAAATATCAGTATTTCTTATATAAAAGTGTCGTATTACCCGGGTATGTCATATTAAGCCGGTCTCCCCTATTATCGACAAATATTGTATATATATTATATATATGTATAATTGTCAAGCTGTAACACTTAAAGGCTCATTAAATTTAAAAATTTAAATAATATTATAATCAAATGAGTTGTAAATAATAATAATAATAACCGGTATATTATACTATTATTAACAGTCGAATAACTTACCGATACATGATTTGACATTTCTATATTCTTTCATCGTTCCTGGAAAAAAGGATAATGGAATAAATAAAATAACGCCACCTATAATTGTGGCTTAAATATACTCAAGTATATATAGTTTATTTATGCTCATTAAATTGATAATGTAATCCATTCAAATAATTGTCCTTTATTTTTTATGTTTTTGAATATTGTCGGCATTCTTCTTCTTCTTAGTGTGCCGATCCGTTTCGAATGTTGGCCATCATCATTGGTGCACTATATAGTTCACTCGTAGTCATGATGATTGATACTAAGACTTGTCTGTTCTGTGGACCTTTTATGAGGTGGTTTGTCTTTCTCATCCTCATGCCGTTGACCGCATTCTGCAGTTCATCTGCCTATGGAGCTGGTTTCCAAAAGAGTGCCTTTCTCTTGTCGGCTCCTCCATCCGAAAAAGCTGTTGGCTGACAAGAGTTGAATCGCTTACACCGGCGATTGTTCGGTTTCCTTAGGCCGCCTTCTACGGCAGGCATGGAGTTACCGTGGGTAAATTCTGTCGCCCCTACCCACGGGGCCCAGTCGGTATTCTACTATGAATACATGATGATGTCACGGTGATTAAATATAGATATTTAATACATAATATGTATGTAATGTCAAGTTATTTATTGATATAAAAAAAAAATGAACTATACATAGTTTTTTAACAAAAAGTTAATGTAATAAAATAAAAGAAGTAGTGCGGCGTAGCGCGTTGTCATCGTCGATACACTATCTAAACCAGACAGACATGTCCAACTCAAAGTATAATCTGGGCCAAACGTATTGAATAGTTTACTATGCTATGAAAATGTATCAAAAAAAGAAAAAAACATTTTGTACTAGGCCCTCCTCACTTGGGGATACTCAAATGAAACTGTAATCGCTTAAATACTAGGAGACTGGACAACTTGAGTTGCCAGTTATCTTCACACAAGGTTTTCCAAATTAGTGTCCCCTCACGATTTCGATAGCTCAGTGTATTTTTTCACCGTTTTTCGTACAATAATATTCGTGTATATTAATATTTATTATTAGTTTATTAATATTTGTATTGTTGTTAGTGTTTCGTGATGTCTAGTAGTGATTCTAGTAACGATATTAGATATAAGATATTATTCTTTATCATTGTTATAAACGCAGAAAAAAATTTTGGATCTATTCTAATATTGAAAAAAATATTACCTGCTAAAAAATAAGCCCCAAGCTTCTTTTTCCGTCACATTTTTTTTTCGGAGTAGCTCTTAAATGTGTAATTGTATAGCTCGGGATGAATTTTTAATTTCGTGCACGAATTTCATATTAAAATTTTGCTCCATAATAGAGAATAAAACAATTTGATACAAATACAAGGATAAATTTCAGGGGTAACTCATAATATAGAAGTAAAATATAATTATAAAGTTCGGGCCTTTTTTCAACTTCGCCCCCGAACTTTATTATGTTAAAACCGTGTTCGGGCATAGTTGTTTGATTATATCCAAAAGGTAAACACTGGAAATGGCGAGAGACGCAGACGACGGGCGGACCTTTTTTGCAAGTCGCGCGAGACTGGTAGAAACGCGTCGCAGGCAGTTGCCTCGTGTGAAGAAGGCCTAATATCTGATATTTTTCAACACGAACACCACGAAACCGGTACAAGGTTTACAGGTAAATGCATAATTATTTATTATTTAAATTCTCTTTTCTGCCATCAACTTTTATATTATATAAAACACAAATCATTTTATTCGAATTCGATTTATCGTGCGTTTAGAAAAATTGGTCTTCGCCAGTAAGGCTAATAGTTACTCACTTTTAAAGCTTGGACGGTCCTCAAAATGGTCGCCTGTAGAAAAAAAAACGTAGTCGTAAACTTTTCGAATTATTCGTGTGATTATTAATGTTATCCCGTTTCGATGATTTAAGTGTGATTTTGTCATATCACGACACTCGTGTATTTTACACCAGTAACACAAACATCATAAATTATGAACAACGAGGCGTTTTGAAAATCGAGACTGTAAACGATTTTCTACTTTTATATGTGAAAATTCATAATTCTGTTGTTTGCGTTCAATATTTGTACTCTGTAAAACGTTACATAAACCGAGAGCTCGACGAATGCGTCGTGTTAAACTTACGCTTAAGGTCTACACGACTTTTAAAAAGGTTTCCTGAAAAATAATGTGTTTTTTTTAATACACTTTTGAATTATTGTTCAAATAAATGTTTTGATACCTAATAAAAATAATATCAAGGGGCCTGTGTGACGCACGTGTTTCGATCGGTCGACTAAAAGAGCCCTTCTTTCTTGTCAACGACGCCGTATTTTTCAATTTTAAAACTAGTTAAATCATTGAAAACGAATAATATCGATTATACATATTGAAATGTTGATTATCCTTGTTGAAAATAGACCTGTGCTTTGGGATAAAACTTCGGAAAGTGACAAAAAATAAACAGCTCGTTATACGGCGTGGATGGAAATCTGCAAAATGACTCGTGAAAATTCCGATACATTATCTGATGAAGAAAAAAACGAATTCGGTGAGTGTACGCTAATTTATCATTACACGTATTATTTTAATTTATTTTTTTCATACCGGTTTAAGACTTACAAAAGGTATGTGTTTATACGTCTTTTGAAAATTAACGAGAAGGCTCGGATATATTTTTTTAATTACTTTCGAATGAGTATAAACTTGGACGATAATTTTAATTATAATATTATATTTATATATCTCGTATTAAATCTCCTTGATTCTCGTCACTTACGAATGCACTGCTTTATTATCGGAAACACACCTAAAACAATAACGCAAATACAGTGAAAACTGTCCAAGGCGGAATCGCACGGAAAATTGCGATTTTATATAGTATAATTCGTTAAATATAAACATTTAGAATTTCCGAAAATGACGAAAATAATAATAACTGTTCGATATTATATTATATGTGTAGCGACAGATTCTTTTTTATACAGGATAGTATGCAAATAGACGATAGAAAACTATATAGTGTGAAAATCTAAAATTAAAAAAAAATCGTCCTCGTAACTTACTCATACAGCTTTTAAATTCTAACAAAGCATGCTGAAAATATACAGCTCGAGTTATTTGTCCTGAAAATAAAACGTATTATTAGCGTTTCTAACGTATTGTATTGCTTTTGTTAAAAACTGCGTCAGTGTGATGACATGTAAATTGTATTCGCGATTTAATTGCGACTAGCCTATAAGAATTCAAAGTGTCCTGACGATAATTACAATATAATATGATTCAATTTTGTATTCGACAAACCTTTCGATTAATAATATAATCGTATCTATATCTATAATATAGATATAATCGTAACTAATATAACTACTATACGTATTATATAACTAATATTATAACTCACTGAAATAATCCAGGGACACCAATTCGGTATTACCTTAAAAATATAAAACATGACGGTTAGCATTTTATTCAGTATCGGAAATTAACCAACTCTAAACGATACTAAAAACATTCGATTTTTTTAAGTTCAACTATTTAAATTTTGTTTAATTTTGAGACGCCAAGTTGTTAAATTTATATATTTTCAAAATCTGTAATATATTATCAAACCGATATTGTTATTATTTACAATACTCATTCAGGCCTCTTTTCCAAGTCTCGAAATCGGAACCCTTTAGTAGCATACCTGAAAACATAATATTTTCATTATTTATTTTTCTCGATCCGTTTTTGACGTGACTACCACACTATAAGTGTGTACGCGGGCACGTGCGAATATTTAACGACAATTTTACATATTATATTCCTCGTGTAAATAAAAACGCATTCAACTAATCCACTAGCTTTTCATTGAAATTTACGAATTATTTTATTTTTTTCTTCTCGTCTTCGTTGCCCGCCGCAACTCACTTTATCGACTGTATCACTTAAATTATCGACCACGTTAGTTTTTCGAGACGAGTTGATAAATTAAACCACTCGTTACATAATTCTATTTTGAGAGTAAAAAAATTACACTCTTAACGCATGCAAATCTATGGTAGTAATAAGTCATCGATTGAAATAATACTCACGTCGGTAAGCGTAATCTAGTGAAAATCATAATAATGAACGTTTAAAATAATGTTGGTTGGATATTATAATTAAAAAAAAAAAGGCCAGCTTTCGCGGTCTTTATTTTATTTGATTGCGAGTGAAACAAGCAACGTTTTGGTTTTCGTCGTAACTCGGGGAGAAAGGAATCGCCGCGAGGACTTGAAATACATTTTATCCTTTATATACTCGTATATATAAAAGAACAGGCCTTTTTCATGTTCCCATTTTGTGACGACACTATTTAACTTTTTTTCGATTTAAGAAAATGTATTTTGCATTAAAAAAAAAAAAAAAAGGCAAAAACTCATCGTTTAAAGTTTACTTACTCGTGTAAAGGCATCTGTAAAATTGTAAACCAGTGAGTTGTTTGTATTCTGAAAAATAACCGCAGTTAGAAATTTCAATTTAAAACTAGTCGACAATTTGTGTCGGAGCCCTTTCGAACAACAACAAAAAAAAGAAACAAAAATTTCAAATTTTTTCTCGATAAAAAGTGATTTTATGTTTAAAAAAATATAGATTACCGTATTCGTTATCTTCCATTTCAGTTTCTGGAATAATTAACATTATGCGTATATTTATTATACGTGGCAATTTATTTATTTCCCGAAAGATTCGTAATAAAAATAGTCCATGTCATTTTTGTTTAACTAATAGTGATTTATTTGAAGTAAATAATATACGGATTGAAATTAGATAGTATTAAAAGTAGTAAAAGTCTTAAAAACGTCCGAAATACAGTACGTTAAATTAAATTTCGTTTCCAGCAACATTTGGAACAAATTTATCACAATAATATGCGCAAAACTAACGAGTTCCGAACGCAAGTTATTTCATACACGAGTACACGATAAAATATTGCTATAATTTTCGTCGATAATTTGTCGAATAAATATTGCCATAATTAGTCTGTAAATAATTGACGTTTCAGTGGATTATAATCTCTATAATATGTATATGTAACGTGCTTTTTCTTGAAATCCTCCCACAGCTCAAACCCCGTAGGACGGATCGGGTTGAAATTTGGCACGAAGATGGCCATTATGACGTAGGCGCGCACTAAGAAGGGATTTTTGAAAATTCCATCCCTAAGGGGGTTGTTAAAAACGGTAAAATGGGGTAAACAATTTTTTGTTCCGATTTTTTCGGAAATTAAGTATACATACTCTATTTGAGTATCAAATTAGGCCAGCAGTATACCTCGGTTTTAGTTTTTACGTGTTAGTTAGTTAGTTTATAACACACACACTTTGTTTGTATGATAAACTGTATAAATAATAATAGCAGTCGGCTGATAACGGGAAAATGTCAATTATTATTATTATTATTCGGGCCATACACATTTTTTATACTTAAACCCGTCAAAGACGGGTAGATTCAGCTGTAGTATTGTGTATAATATTGAAACATAATTATATTATTTGTTTTTAATTTATATTACGTAATTTCATTACAGATGTGAGCCGTCGGGTCATCGTGTCCAACGCGTACTTACAAGATTGCCGAGTTACATATTATATTCGACAGGGCAACTTGCAGGCCAACAACGCTCGTCGTAACATCATTTTGAACGCGATTTTCCACAACCAAAGGTTTTTATCACAACATTTTTTATAATATTTTAATAGTATTAATAGTTTTAAAATATTTAATAATACCCAATGTCCGTCACAATATCGTCGGTTCCTCCATACTCGTTTTATCGGGGATATTCGATTCGTTCGATTTATCCGAGTTTTCGCGAAAAAAACCCGTGTAAATTGTTGGTAAATTACTAGTCCTTACCTTCTCCGTTCTTGAGTTCGAATTCGTTCTCGTAGTCGCGATAGTCATTTGAATACGGTAGTTTTTTAATTAAATCTGAAAAACGAACAAAACATTAGTACATTACACTCGTAAGACGTAATGCATGGGGGGGGGGGGGAGAGGGGGAGATAACATTACACTTTGTGTCATCGAAATAATTTTCGCCACGTCACAGACAACGTTCTCGTCTATTTTTTTTTTTTTTTCAGAAGGTATTTGAGTAGTATTTTTTAATCGCTTAACGTTTTGTGATTACTGGGGTAGTCAATATATAATTACTTGATATCGATAAATGTTGTATATTATATTTATTTAAACGTATCGAAAACGCCGTTTGGTTTTCGATAACATGTCGATTTCGACGAGCGAATTTATACTCACAAAATCTCTTTGGCTCTTCTGCCCGGCGGTACAGATTACGGCGGTCAACGCAGAGTTTTTCGTAGCACGCGAACACGAAAGTGTTTACGAACAGCGTCACGAAAAGCAAAACTCCGCTATTATTACGGCCGAACATCTTCACAAACTCGAGACGACAATATAGTAGCGTTACGATTATTCCTATCGAATGCGCGAAATTCTGACGCGTATTCGATAAAATACTTATATTTAATATCGGAACGATATCTGTTTGCTTTTCAAAAAACATGCGTTTTATAGGTCACGCTGGTGTTAAATCGTACTAAATCATACAAGTATGACTGTGATATAAATGTAAATTGAAAAACACATATTAAACCGAATAACGGGGGGCCTTCTTGGGAGTCGACGAAACAAATACAAATCATTACGGATGAAAAAAAAAACCCGTATTTGATGTGTACATCGAGTTCATTCGACCTTTGTTTCGGCTAGGAAAACATTTTGCAACATCTTCGGGTGCGCCGATATTATACTGCCGAGTCACATATTTCAATGTAGAAGTTATCGACGCGTTTGAACCCGATTCACTTATTTCAAACTACAATAAACAATAATAATTGCGCATTCGTTTAAAAATTGATAATAAAGAGTAACGTACAACAAAAAGAAGACGTGTGTGCCTTCGATCGTTATTCGACTCGGTACTTGAATTTTTAATTAAATATCAATTATTATAATAAAACATCGGTCATCGCCGCAGGCAAGTCGCCTGAAACGGGACGTTCCAATAGAAAATAGTCGATTTTGTCGCGCGTATTTCTTTTTCGTTTTATGACCAAACAACAAACGCGTTATATTTTGTGTTTTTTATTTACGTTTTCGACGTTCGTTCGATATTTACACACTACGAACCATTATTATAATAACACTTGTTTGTTTTTTTTTTCTAGAAATGATTTAATATTCGTTTTTAATTTATTTATTCGATTATCCGTTAGTATGCCGTTGGATTTTCGTACAAAATCACTCGAAACAAATAAATACATTTGACCTATAATATTATTTATTTTTGCCGACGATTAAATTTATAAATCGTAAGTGTAATGTGTTCTTCACGAGTATGTTTTTCAAAGCTCGAGACGGACAGTGCGAGTGAATGTAAAACACGAAAAACAAAGGTCGATTATTGTTTATTACGAGTCCAACACGTAACATAATATTAAATGATAAGTGCTCTGAAAATCCAGAAAAAACCAGTTATCAATTGCGAGTGCTAGCGCGAACTAGTTGGCCGTAAAAAAATAACATAAACCCGACGGACGTTACACGAAGCTCGTAAATAGTTATTCGAATAAAATCGGTCGTAATGAACGGCGGGAGCAGGCGATTTCGAGAAAGATTGTTGTGCAAACATCAAAATAAAGTACTTATTAAAAAAAAAATAATAAAACCTAATTCTGAGCGTCGTCGTTTGAGCATAAATACACGCGAAGGGCAATAAAAACAACCTGCAGTACACGATAATTATTAACACCCGATTGATGATCGCCAACAGGAAATAATTGCATTTCGAATCACTGAACTTCTCGTCTGTTCTCGCCGACCATATTATATCACGAAAACACGATAATAATACGTCTGTATCGTTCGTGTAAATGCACTCTTTTTTTATCGAGACCGGCGGCGGGTATCGCTTGTTGTCTCTCGTTCGACGGGTTTGAAAAATCGCGTTCGTCATAATAATAATTATTCGCTCGGCGGTTTTGTTTTTTTTTGCCTACTTCGCCGTGCTTAGTTCGAATTAAAATAAACAATTGGTACATATCATAATCAGTCTAGGGCTCGCATGTTTATGCACTTAAAACTACGAAATATGCACGAAAAAATTTATTACAATTCATAAAATATTATATTTTTATTACCCAGTAGTTATTTTTATATATTATTAACTTATATATTAACTTTAATTTATATTATTATTTATTATTTATTAGTGACTAATATTTCATTTTATTACATTATTAAATTATCGGCGATACACTGTGATACAATAGTTTTTTTTTAATTTGATCAAACTTGTAGCTGCGTCTGTTATCGGAAAGTAAATTTTTGTAACGTGTAAATATTCCAGACAAGCACGATATAAAAATACCTAATAAGGAACATTATTAATATTTTACGTTAAATCGTCTTATAAAATATGCATTTATATTACATTAAAATCCAAAAATATGCAAAATAAAAATAGTATTATTTTATTCAGTAGAATATGAATCAAATTTGTATCCAGGTTAGCAATAAATTGGATAAATAGAAAAAAATATGCAGTTTCATAAACATTCATAAACATAGTGATTATTAATCACAATAGCCATTAGTCGGCGACTCGCAAAAGGTCAAGTGAGATTTATTACTTTTCACAGCCGCGCGCGCGCGTAAAAAACACTTTCGTTTTATTACAACGTTTGTTGTGTTCGCGCGAACAAATATATATATATTTACGGTTTTTTTTCATAGTTTTACAATCTGTTTTAATTATTTCGTTTGTATTTTATTCGACAGACGCGACGACGACGGGGGAAAAAATCCTAGAACGAATAAAAAGTACGCCGTGTTTGCTCGGTAAGTGTGAATTATCGCGTTTTCAATAATTATTATTCCCTCGCCCTTTTCACACACGTGCTCGTTCGAAAATGAAAAACAGAAACGACCGAATACAATCGACTTTGATGTTTTTTTTTTAAAAATATTTTTGCGAATTCAAAATCGTTGCGTCGCCTTCGGGCCGTTTTAAGTCTCGTAATTTCCCATACGACGAATTGTATTTATTTTGTTTTTTCAATAATAATAATAAACCCACCACTACGACGACGAACAATAACGGAAGAAAAATAAACAATCGATTTTTTTTTTTTTCTTTTCACCGGTCCATAGAAATGTAAAACGTGTAATGGTTTTCGGATTACTCCGTTAAATAATAATTAGTAGTGGTTTTTTTTTATTATTATTATTATTATTATTCATACGCCCGGCATTGTGTAACCCACCTGTTCGCGGAATAGAAAGTTACCTACCTATAGGTTACAATCGTGTCCGCTCGGGTCGATATTATATCATAATAAAAACCGACGGCACCGTTCTGAAGACGAGGATTAGAAGAGGTGCGTGTAGCACATGGTATTTATAGTCTCGTCGTCGTGCAATTTTCGTTGCGTCGTCGTCGTCGTCGGCGGTGATTTAACAAGCGACCGAAAGAGACATTTCGTCCATACCGTAATGAACAATAAAGTTATGTCATGCACAGTGTACTAATTAAATTCCTCGACGATCGAAATCACTTCACAATCGGTTTTCGTCGAGTATTTCAAAACGTATTCGAATAAAATAATATATCGTTTAAATACTCTCTTCTTTTTTTTACGGTACAGATAATAATATTATTATTCTCTTTATACAATTTTCGTATACATACATTTGAATTGGTTACGAACAATTACAAACAATTAGATATATATTATTATTAATTGAAAAACGATAAATTATTTCTAGCGGATTTTGTATTTATTCTGAAATTTAATCGTTTTCTAGAGGATAGGGGCAACATTAAATCTAACGATTTTTAGTATTTTTTCCAATGTCAGTTGTTTCATCTATAATAAACAATGAAAAATGATTGTAATTTAAATGTGACTCAAAAAGGGCCAAGTAGGGGCAAATTTTCTATACATTATTAAAAAAAATAAGGGCGACCCCTTAGAGCCCCTGAAAAATAATTGTTCTATTCGATTTTATGAAAAATAAGTAGAATTTCTTTGATTTCATGATATCTATGGATATTTATATATTTTAATTAATAGTATAAATACGAATTAATAAACTTAATTATGTCTATGTGTTGATCCATTTTTGAGTTATAAAAAAATAAAAAATGTACTTCATTAAAAATAACGATTATGATTATCGCATATCGCAGTAGTTCTTAACCATTTTCGAACGAGACGGAACACTTTATAAGATTTTCGCGGAACACGACCGTAAAATAAAATAGTAATGCGTACATTTTTAAATTTTTTAATATATTAAACAATGAATGTGTAGCATAAAATTGTTGTTTGCATTCCATACACGTCAGTGTTAGTCGCTAAAAAAAAGTTAAAAAAAATTTGAAATTGAATACTTTGGAGATATTTGTGCCTGATGATTTTTTACAGATATTTTCAATCTCGTTTCCTCTTCAATATTTGTCAGCCTTTCTCGTTTCTTTGTTTTGATTATTCGTGTCAATGTTGAAAATCCAAGCTCTCTCACGCAAGCATGAGGTTGAAAATTGTAATAAAATTGAAATTGCTTTTTCAGAAATTTTTGTCCGCGGTAGGTTCTCGCTATAGGTACATGTATTTTTAAATTATTTTTGTTGGAAAAAATCGGCGAGCTTTGTCTGTTTTTTTTTCTTCAATTTTTCGATATAAATTCGCACGTTTCGTAAAAAATGATTTTACGCAGGCGCGTGTCGGTCGTACTTAATACGACAGAATGTTTTTCATATATATTTAATAATTTTAATACGGTAAAAACGCACGATAAATTAATCTGATATTATATTATATTATACTATCATGTTCCGAATCACTGTTAAAATTACCGTCACTAAAAAATGTACTCTTAAAAGAGTACTAATGGTAACCCTAACTATGGGCCCTTCGACTCGGTGGGCCCCAGTGCTCTGCGCCGGCCTGCACCTATGATTTTTACGGCAATGACTCGGTAGAGCCGATTTTTTTTCGCCAGGACGGAGACTCTGCGCGTGACCCAGTAAACACGTACGCGTGCTCCCCACCTCCGGTAACAGCCGTTCCTGCCGCCGCCGCCGCCGTCGCGCGAGATACGTCTCTCTCTCCGCCGCCGGTGTCGTTTACCCGGAATCCGAACGTTCAAAACGCTCGCGATCGTCGGCGCGATCGACACGGACGGCGTGTGTATTCGGCGTGTGCCCTCTCTCTGACCAGCGTTTTCGATTTTTCATAAAACATATTATTTTCATACGCTCGCTAAATTAAATTCGTAAAATACATTTTCGGTTCAACAATCAACGCCCAACAAACAGTCGCATCCATGTCGGCGTCCGTACTGGAAGAGATGGTGGGCGCGGGCCACACGCCCTCCGGGCCGCTGGTGCTGGGCTTCGCCGTCATCGGGTTCGCCGCCGTGCTGGTGCTGCTGTGCGACGTGCTCCGCGAGATCCTGCTCGGCTTCTGCGCGCACCTGTTGCCGCTGGTCTGGCCCGACCGCACTCCGCTGGGCGTCAAGTACGGCAAATGGGCAGGTCAGTAGTACAACGTAGTTCGGATTTTATAGCATTTGTTGTTTTAATTTAATTTTGCTATTATTAAAATAAAAAATATTACAAAACCACTGGGCCGCGTCAAAAAAAAATTGTATCCTCTCTCTCTGTAACTAAGGATTTAAGTATGTAATGCATTTATGCACTTGTATGCAGTTACGATACCTAATCGAAACACAATTGACTTCATTTTTTTTAGAAATAGGTACCTGCAGTAAGCGTGAAAATAACACAATGACAATAATATAATAATATAATAACAATACTTTATTTTGTTATTTTGTAACTTTACATAATAATGGAACTTAAATTTTTACTTTTAATGAATTTTATTTTATTTTTTTCATAAGAAACTAATTACGATTACGTTTTTGAGAGGGTAATTGGCTTTGAAGGGTCCTTTTGTGTGCTTTAGAGTTGGGTTTGCTCAACTATTATTAACAATAGACAGTCGTCAAAAAAATCTTTAGGTGTTTCTAATTTCTTTAGTTCACTTGGCATTGGTAATTTGGCAGTGCGAAATTTTATAACCGATTCGTTTTGGGTAAAATTCTGGGAGAACCATCTGCATACTCGTCTTCACTGTCTATTGGTATATTTGAAAATGATTCTATTCCATAGTCGTGTAAAGACATATTTACGAAAAAATAATAACAATCAACAGTTTTCCGTTGTGAGAAACAAATTTCTACTACTATTGTCGGTGCCGGGCATTACTGCATGGTAGTAGTGCATATAATATGCACGTCTAATATAAACCGCCATAATATATTTATCATGTGAATATCAATCGTTCATTTATGATTTTCCCATAAAACTAAATGTCATAAAAGCTAGAAAGAATTTTTTTTGAATTCACCAATGTCCATCTAAAAAATTTAATTTAAAAATTAAAATCAATTATGTGTTTGCCATCTTCCGCTAACATTTTATGAAAAACCTGTTGTCAACTGGTTTAAGCAAACGACCACTAGGTTTTCGTTAATTTTAACTGATATCTTGCAAACATATTTTAAAGTACATAATGCATATATTATGCCCTTGTATGCAGTGGTTAGGTTTCATACGACAGACAAAGGCTGTTGGGAAAATGCCAACAAATACAGTACTTGCCGATGTCCGATTTCAATTTTGAACGCATGTATGCATTTGTTAGCCTTTTTACTAGGCTATGTGGGAAATACGTTTTCGATTTATGTATTAAATTAGGTAATGTAAATTATTTTTAACGTTTAAACGTGAATATTTTAAAATACAATTTTATTACACAAACTTTTGTGTCGGGTGGGAAATCGTTTTCAATTAATTACATAGTAGACCGTGTGCGCATTGTTGTCGGTGTTTCTATTCAAACGAGCCGCGCGCGTATTAATAAAAATAATAACTACAAAGGCGGGGAAGGGCGCGATTGTTAATTTTACATAATATTTTTCCACCGGCTCGCGGCTGTCCAAGGTCGCGGCCGTTTTGCACGTTGATTTCGAGCGGTTGGTTTGATAATGTGAGTGAATAAAGTCTACGAGAAACGAGTTGTTGTTGGGTATTTGTATACCGCGCAAAAATAACAGGTCGATCATATCGCGTTTGATCTGCGTAATTAAATTTTTTATTTATCCGCAAAAAGTGATTTTACATAAAACTCGTCGCTATTATTATTAATTATTATCTTTGTCTCGCGTGTGAAAACGTTTTCGTCGTCGTAGACACTCGGAAACGTCGCGTTTTTCCATCAGATATAATACTCTCGTCTT
The DNA here is from genome assembly GCA_948098885.1 of Drepanosiphum platanoidis. Taxonomy (NCBI): domain Eukaryota; kingdom Metazoa; phylum Arthropoda; class Insecta; order Hemiptera; family Aphididae; genus Drepanosiphum; species Drepanosiphum platanoidis. Next base: position 998,834 of record OX402540.1, read on the forward strand.
GAACTGCAAAATGTGTCGGTTGTTTTTTTTCTAGACGGTTTGACTCGAAGTTTGATTAGAAAAAATTCGATTTCAAAAATAAAATAACAACATTACTTCGTTTTGAAAACGAACAAAAGCTGTTGTGAGTTTTTTTTTTTACATAATACACCGTGTGTTTGTACACGATCTCGGGCTTTTTCCATCCAATTCCGTGCGTTTCTATGTCGATTTCTTTAATAATAATTCGAAAAAATCGATTACGTTTATCGCCCATCACGGGCAATCGACGGTTTTATCCATTTATTTACCAAAAGTATTTGGCATTTGGCAATTAAAATACAGAAAAAAAAAACTACTACTATAAATCATAACAAAACTAAATAGCGTTGTGTGTTAAATTATTTAAGTATTAAATAAATCAATATAATAATATATGCGTGACCACGTGTTGCCGAGTTACCTTGAATTCATAATACATATTGTTGTCAACAAGTACCTACCTGCTACATAACCTTTGGAATGAAAAAAACATTTTTTTTTTTTTTTTGTTTCCATAATATGATAATTAGGGCTCGGATTTTGTAGCAAATGCTTCTTTTGAGAGGTGTGTGGTAGAAAGATAATTCTCATAGTTAAATACGTTTTGAATCGTTCCGATTTCAATGAAGTAAACTTTTTTTTGCTTTTTTCCACAAAACTTGCTTTTTATTGCTTTTTCCCCTATTTGGTTTTTTTTTTTTAATGTATATTATACTTGGACTATGAATCATTATTGCCAGAAATTTTAAAACCAGTAATAAACGTATGAATGATAAAATAACCATCGTTATTGTGCCGAAATTGTAATGAATAATCATAACAGTATGATTTAAATGATTTAGTCTATATGAAATATGCATGGATTACATCGGTCGATGTGGAAAGGTCTTTTTCTACGTATAAATATAATATATTAGCAGCACCCAATAGAATGAGTTTTAATGAAAGTATCTTGACCAAATAATATGCGGTCGTAAATTCCTTTTTTAATATTCAATTTTTGATGTGTAATTGAAATTTGTTTTTTTTTTTTAGAATTAAATTTAATAAACGCTTCTTTTTGCTTTTTTCGGCTACTTCGAGTGCTTTTTTAAGGATTTATTTTGCTACAAAATCCGAGCCCAAATGATAATTAATTAAAAAAGATCGAGTTCGGGCGAGTCAACCACCAGGACGTATGATAATATTACCGAACGGGTACGGTCGTCCCGTCGAAATTTGTTGAAATCCTCGTTGAAATATTGTACGAAATCTCGAAACTCCCCCGCCAACTGCCGCGTGTTTAATCTCACTAGGAATATAAAAATCGTATTTTTTTCATACGAAACACCTAGGATTTATTAAAAACCAATGGATTTTAGTTCTCTCGACGAGCTCGAAACGGTTAGGTGTTAGGTTAATTAGATTTTGTTGGTTTTCGATGGCGTGTTCGACGTCAAAACGCTATGAAAACGCGTATTTATTCGCTACAGTCTCTTATTATCGGATTTATATTATGTATAAATACATATTTTTACTGCGACTTGATAAATTCGTTTCGAAACGAACTATATTGCTTTTTACTGCGACACATTTTTGCCATAAATACGAGTTTTTACATAATATTATAATAATTCCATAATAGTTCCAAAAGTACGTAAACAAAATTATAATACCAATCGTTAAACTTAATCTAATCGGTCGGATATTATAATAAGTAGAGTTGATGACTTTTGCATTTTTTTCCCTTTGATCCTAGCTAAACATTTGGTTCCTCGACGCAGAATATTAGAGCAAGTATTAAACCCAAGCTTGGAAACAAATTTGATTTATTTAAAATCTAACTTTGGATTTGGATTCACTGTTTGAGACTTTATATTGATAAAAACGTATTAAGTTATTATATTCTCGACGATATATCGATTTCGAGTATATTATTCTCGTTCTGTCTATCCGTTTGGACTTTTTATCGAGTGTGTGTGTGTGCGGGACAAAGTTTTATCGAAGTATTATGTTTTTTTCCGGCTTTTTGCGCACGACTACTGTTCGCGGTAAAAAAACAAGTTTAAAGTCGACAAAACAAATAAGGTTCTGCTCTACAAATCGCATTATTACAGTGTAATTAACGTTTTAAACGCGTATATAATAATATTGTAATCTAACGTATTTATTTATTTATGCATATGACACTCGGCATGAGCTCGTTATTTAAATTTAAATTTAACAGAATTAATAGGAATATAAGATAAAATAAAACAGAATAATAATGTCGTCGTTTGGTTTGCGCCTAAAACGTTTGAATTCATTATGAATCGTACTATATTATTTATAAATTATAACACTTTGAATTCAAAAGTATTATTATTATTATCGAATCGGCGGCGGTATATTATTATTATAATTTCAATATTGAATTAATGTAACGATTCCGAAGGTCAGACGGCGGTACGACGCGACGACGCGCGTAATATTATCTAACGTGTTTCGTAAAAAACGTTTGTTGTTCGAGCACGCTCTTCCGGAATTCGAAGATTTTTTTCCGTTTAGATTTCGAACAATCGTCTATCGTGTACACATGGAATTATTTTTGACGACTTCGTGCCGAATCAAAATGTTTGGTGTCAGAAACTGTTCGGACCTTTTTTTTTGCTTAAAAATTGACTTGATAACAGATTACGTCAATTACGACGTTACTTTAACAATAATATCTTACGATATATTACAATAATTAATAACAAGTTAAAAATGATTTCAAATTATCAGTGACTTTTTTTTTTTTTTTAATCAAATTCAAACCGTTCGGGCAACAGTCGATTGCGAAAAAGCGCACTGGACGGGTGACAGATCTCGCATGTAACACGCCTTATTATGCGTTTGACGTCTGTTATGCAAATGTGATTGCACAAACACACATCTTGCACGGAAGAAACCTTATCGTCGCGGCGGCGAAACTAAAACGTCGGAGAATAATTCGATTCGAAATGTCCAAAATCAGCGGCGATTTAATTCACACGTCGTCGCGGTGTGCTCGAAACGAAGGCGTTCATAAAGTATATTATGTAAAATGATTTTTTAGATATTTTCGATTGGATTATTCTATAATCCATTTTTATTTGTCGTAGAAATCGCTATTGATGTCGAGAAACACTGATCCAAAGGGGATATAGACTGCAGAGTCGTCAGTGTTTCGAACGATCCGGAATAAATTGTCGACGACGGCAAACACCTCTCGCGGGTAAAATTAATTTTTTCTTTTTACGATCGACGCGCTTAATTTCGCGGCACGTTACGATTGTTGTTAAAAGCGAATGAATATTTATGCGGCCGGCGGCGTTCGTCACCTTGCAATCGTTGTCGAGAATTTAATTCAACACGACGACGTATAGGCTTATTATAAAATAGAAAATTGCTAATTGATTATTTGAAAACTTAAAATTACAATAACATAACTTTTTAAACGAGACAAAACTCTGTTCTATAAATTTATTTATTTTAATAACGTGAATAATCGTTTAAAAAAGCAACATTAGTTTATCACAAAGACCGGGTCAAAACGCACATAACTGCAATGGTTTATTAGGTTTTGTTCGTATAATAAAAAGTTCGACTTTGAACGGTTTCGACGGCCAAAGAAATGATTATCGTTTCGTTTTTTAGAACGCTATATTTTAAATACAATCGAAATATTATTCCTGTTGATTTAACACGTTTCGTTATCGATTATTTATGTGAGTGACGTGACGATTTTGAGCGTCATTTTCAGAAATACAATTTTCTTCAGTTCGAAGAAGCCGTTGTGAATTTCTTTTTTTCGTCTCACGTCGGACGCTACTGGCACAACAAGTAGGATTTTATTCGATTATTAGTTTTTATTTGAATTCTTCACGATTACGTGTTTTGTTTTGTTCGTAAAGACCGCCGACGCGTGCAGTCGATTTCGTAGTGTTATTTTCGTTTCTTTCCGATGCGATAGCTCATAATAATATGTAGTCCGACTGCTGATAATAATATACACATTATAATTACTGTTGTTATTATTATTATTATTGTTACGCGATGCGTTCTGCTGCAATCGACCGCGGTCAGTGACGCAATATCACAACGTTTTCGTAGAAAACTGTTGCACTGCGGCGGAACGCGCCAACGGCCGTGTTACGCGAGCACCGCTCGCGCTAAAAACAATAACGGACGACGTCCTTACATATCCTGCGTACGTCCTGCGTGAACGTACGAACGGAGAGGCAGAAAGGTTGCCGATTAGAGTCAAAACGTCTCTTCCGCAGGATCGGTTCAATTCCGTTTTACAAAATGTAATATAAATATTTTTCTCGTGTCGCAAGTGTTACCGATCCTTGAGCCGACGACGAGGAAAAATCCTTTATTTAAAAAAAAAAAAAAAAGGTTTTATTTTATTTATTTATTATCAAACAATAAAACCATGTTCGAATGTCAAAATTTCAGTTAACGTCGCTTTTTGAGTTTGTGTAACGTCACGAAATCGTTGGATTCGCTCGTTTACTTCAGAAGTCGAGGGGGAGAAAAAGCTACTGCAAAAATAGAAAGGAAAAATGACGTCATTCAAAAAAAAACGAAATTTAAATATCCAAAAATGCAACTCGATTATACTATACTTGTTATTACGAAATTTATTACGAAAAATTTGCGCGTCGATTGACGGGGCGAAACCGGTGCGAACAATTTTTTCGCACCGTTTATCATTACATAACACTCTGAGACAAATTTATTTTTATTTTTTTTTTTTAATATTATTTACATATTTAAAAGTTTCAGTGGATTTTTTTACATGGTACGTTTATCGTCGCCGACACTAATTATTTTTATCGAAAAAACGGGGACAGAGCAATGGCGACGACGAGGACACGGAGAAAAGTGAGAGCCGGGTCGCGGGTCGAATTATACAACACTTTTTATATTTTCTGGAATCCATCTGCGCGTTGAACGTAACATTTTCGCTCGCGCGAGCAATAATAATCCCGTGCGATTACGGGATTATGCAACCTCAAAATTAAATCTGTACATGACAAAACAAAAATGTATTAAAAATGTTTCTGATCTCCTATTTCCTCCGATATGGATCCGCCAACTGTCTTACAAACTTAACAAATAATAATAAAAAAAAAAAATCTAAGCCCAAGTGTTAATAGTGGACGACTGCTCTCACGACTCGCACAATATAAAAAAAAAAATAAATTTATAAAAAAAAATTGGAACTAATACACATTATACCTTCCACTCATATGCTTATTATGCATATTGTGCATAGATGCATATAGTAAATAAAGAAAAAAAAATAAAATACAAGCAATCTATTACAACATATTAATAAACAATTTATTAATTCACCTTAAATTGAAATTATTTTAAAAAGTTTTTTTTCCTGGCTTTTTTGCATTGGCAAAGTCTGTTATAATCTTGTCAATGTTAAGTTCTGTTGTTCGTTTGCTTTCTATATTCAAAACACTAAATATTTTTCAATCGATCTTGACAAGAAGAATTACGAAGATAATTTTTTATTAATTTAAGCTTCGAAAAACTGCGTTCTGCAGAAGCAACAGTTATATCCAATGAAGCTGATGATCCGATTGCATGATATTAATTATCATCTACTTATGCTAATAATAAATTCATTGAAAAAAATTACAAAAAAATCTAAGAAACCTAGACACAAACAGCATTAGAAAAAAAGCCCGACGTTGTACAAAAACTACAAACAATGACTTGAAAATGTTGAAAAATGACGTTAACACGTCGATGGACAGCTCGTCACTGCTATAGCAGTTATATGTTTATAAGTCGTAAAATGGCATAACCGCTATAGCAGTCATGTTCGTTGTGGGTTCATCGTATTGAGACAGATGTAATGTCCATTTACGACTTTACGATTTTTTCTACTTTCATTTGTTTTTTATTCCTTTATATTAAAAATAAAAGCTCCGACTCGTTTTTTATTCGAAGCAATAGTTAATGAGATATAAAATGAAATTAGAGCAAGATGCATGACTGCTATAGCAGTTATGTCCGTCGAATGTGTTAAAAAACAAAAAAAAAAAATGCATTTATAGCTAAAACAAAAGTCATCAACTCTAGTTATTTACCTTTCGAATACGAGAACCAACGGCTTACCAAAACACGACCGAAAAAGAACGAACACCCACATCGGGGACTATAGTCATTTTAAAACGAACACACAACCTTATCTTATAATAAACCAGTAAAATATTGTGTTTCCAACACGATCGTTTACTAATAACGGTACGTATAAAATACAATGAAGAAAGTTGGTTGTTTTTTTTTTTTCTCTTTTGAAGTTTATTTTTCAAAAGATTTCTACCGCGCGCGTATACAGTGTGACGATGACGTCGAACAAAAATCTTACGCGCGGGCATCTTTTCGCCGGCGGCGGCGGAAACGGAAAGCGACACCGTAATAATAATATTCACTTTCTCGCGGTCGGCCCCGCACTATCAATCGCGCACGCAATCTGTGTCGCGCGCGTTTCACAGCGTAAAATATAATATAATACGCGCACGAGGACCTCGAAAGGACATTATCGCGATTTAATATACTCTCGTCGCAATATTTATTTGTCTAGAACGTTTTTGTGCGCCGAGCTCGCGATAGACACACAACTAGTCTGGAAATTTAATACATTGATATATGTTCCATGGATTGGCCATGCTATAATGTTGAATTTAAAAGCGATAAAACGTAAAAAGTTATTTTGAACAGATTCTAGCAAAAGATTTTGTTTTGAGGTTTTGATTTATCCAGATCGGGGGGCAGTACTCGAGATTAGATCGTACAAGAGAGAGAAGTAGAGGATTAATATATTAATATATTCACATACATAAATTTAAAATACATAGAGAACTTGGATTATAAAAGTGAAACGTATGAGACTATAAGGACCATTAAATATAATCACACTCAAATCGATTGCCTACTGCCATTAATAGATTAGCAGGGCAATTGATAATATAATTTTTAGTGGAATGAACTGGGCCAAAAAGGCTAATGATCACTTGTGTTTTGGGAATTTATATACAAAATTAATGAGTGAGAGAAGATCCGGACAAATAGTATTACCTAAAATTAAGTCGTGTAAAAATTTTGATATAATATTAAAAAAACGCCAATAGTGTTTTTACACCGTTACCACCGCGATCTTTGTTTCGCAATCATATAAGGATATGATTATTATAATTGTTTTAATTATTGTCTTGTTATAGACGTGAGGAAAAAAACGTCAAACGAGAAATGATTTAATGTGCAACACTGTTTGATTATGATTATCGTCTATAATAACAGACCTAGTCGATTGGTTTTTATTATTTTAAATGTATGGCTGTTTTTAGAAAAATAATAAAAATCAACGAGCGCCGCCGTTCGTCGATAAATCGATGCCCATTTATTATTATTATTATTATTATTATTATAGGTATTACTTATTAGCGCTATTATCGTTATTATTATTACTCATTACGGCGCTATTATTTTTATTGTTATTGCTTGTCGCGCGTTTAAAAAAAAAATGATGATTTTTTTAAAGTATTTTAAATTGATTTTTCGGATATTTACCACACCGACAATACACGCGACCGAGTTAAAATTTGAAATTTTAGTACCCAATTAATTAAATTAATTAAAATATCTTTTACAATAAGTCTTTATTACACATTATCAGATCGACTCGCAAAATCGTCGAACGTAAACATTTATTCTTCGCGCGTTTGACCACGAAAACAATCAAAAATTACCAGTTTTTTTATTAGAGACGACCTAAAGTTGCCCGTAAGTATTCGAGACACTTGAAAATGTGAACACTCGATAAGCATACAAACGCCAAGTATATCACTTTGAAAATACAGTGAGACTTCCGTACAACAAAGTCGAATAAGCAACGAAAAAAAATTTTCGTTTTAAATAGAATTACGTATTTTTTTCCACTTTTTTTTTGAAATTTAATTATCTATGTAAAAAACGACATCAAACATTACAGTTTGATTTAATTTTTAACCTTCAATGTGATTGAAAAGAAAGTTGGTGTTGTTTGCTTATTTTTTTTTTGAAAATCGTCCTTTTTTCGTAAAAAGTTCCTATATCGTCTAGTTTTAAAAAAATTTCATCGGGAACGTATTTTGCTTCTTGTCCGAAAACCGTTTAATATGTCTTCTTCTGTGAGTTTGGATTGTTCTACTGCGTTTTCCTCTTCACGGCAATATTATGTTCATCGATTTTCAAATAATCTCGTAAACGTAACGCCATCGTTGTATTTGAATATTTTCGAAACTCTCAAACCCAAATCGCCGTCGTATTGCGTACGATTATTCCATACGGTACACACATAGAACGCAATACGACGTAATTGCCGTTCACAACACAGACGTCGTCGTCGGTAGTTCCGTTGTCTACTATCGAAATCTGCGTCTGTAAGAGTATTTACTTTACGTTCAACAAACACTAAAACGCCGAGTAGACGCGTTTGAAACGTATTCAAATTATATACTACTAGCTGAATAACGCAGCTTCGCCTGTGTGCAACTTTTAATTTTTTTCATTTTTACCCCTTTTACCCCTTTTAACTCCGGTAGGGGTCGAATTTCGAAAATCGGGCGACGTGACGACACTCAGAAAGGTATTTGGAACAACTGTGTGAAAAAAAATTGGAAAAAAGTCAAATAGCGTCGTCACAAATAGGTCCTTAAAATCGAAGATCAACATTTCAACTGCGCCACCTTCGAATTTGAAACTAAACTATAAAAAAATAATATCTGTATAATTTTATAACGATAGTTCAACCCTAAGACGTGCCTCAAGAGGGTTGAAATTTCTTTTAAGAGGGTGTATTTTCGTTTTTTTTTATATACCTAAAAAATTATTGTAATTAATAAAAAAAGTGTACATCATATTATTTTTAGACAATGAATTTATTTAAATTAGTATTTATAATGTACAATTTTAAATTGTTATAAATTTTCAAATGTGTTTTGAAAGTGTACTTCGTTTCGCGTCAGGATACTTATGCCGGTAGTCGTAAACTGTCTGCATCAAAAATTGTTTTTGTTCCTCGTCTTTAGTAATTTTGTCATTGAAATCAGTTATTAATTTTACTCCCCTCTCAGCTGCATCATTTACAACTTTAACTTGACTAAGTACAGATTATACCTTTTTGGTAGTTGACATTTTTGTACCATTCCTCTGGGTTTTGGTTAAGGAAATCTGTAGCAATGTTAAACCTTTCAAAAAATTTCATCGATGAACTGTTGATAAAATCAGAAATTTGTGAACTTTTTAGGCAATGTTAAATTATTCATCGGGGAAATATAACGTTTAATATTTTCATTGACAAAGGAATATTTGAATCAAAAAATGAAAATGCTGCTGCTTCAGGATTTAGATACCACAAATGACCACAAAACTTTTTTATTGCAATATTTGATATTTGTTTATCAATATTTTATTTATTATATATATATTCGATAAAACTACTACGCACGCGAGTAGTCGAGCAGGAAACGTAACTCGTTTCGCTCGTAGCCGTCGCAGTAGTATCGGCTCACGCGGCGGTGAATCGTGTCCGACGTAACAACAAAACACACGATATCAACATAATAACTCGTGTATTATTCGCGTGGATAATATACTAGCTATTTCACGTCTGAAAAGAACTGACCAAAAGGAAAATGCGACCAACAGAAACTGGTGACATACTCGGTTCCTCTGACGGGTGGCTGGATCTTATCCACAGCTCGGCCGGTTTTCTCGAATTTTTCTAACAAACGAGTCGCTCGCGAGGGCACACATCGTTTCGTCCGAAAATCTCCCGAAGCTTTCGCGACGTTTCGCGCACTTGTAGTAATTTGGGCGTTTTCACTATTGTTACGACCGTTGTGTTCGACTGACGAACGGCGAAAAACATTTGCCGCGAACCCAGAGACAAAAAAATCGCCGCGTTTTTAAAATGTGCGCTCCTGCTGGCGGAACACCCTATATAATATGGGAAAAATCGTCGCGTTTTACACACACACGCTCGACTATAATATTCCCATTACGATAATGTACACGGCGGCGGTCGTTTTTTTTTATTACTACACTGGCTAGCCTTCGACCGGTCGCCGCGGGAATATAAAATCTCCGCCTGGCCTGACGTTCAACGCAGAACGTGCGCCTCGCGAAGCGAACGATTTGTTCGATTCGATCGGAAAAGTGGGTAAAACGGTTTTATTTTTTTTTCAAAAATAAACACGGGCGACGTGTAACACATTATATTATTATTTATTTATTTATTTAATATAAACGGACGACTGTCCTAAAACATAATAATATTTACATTGTGTTACACATTGATAAGTAAAACATTAATTTATAGATAAATATATACTTAAAATTAGAGAACGAGTGAAATAATAAAGCTAAAGTAGAAAGAATACAATATTAAATATACAAATTATTATTCAAATATAATCAAAAACAAAAGTATTACCTGCAGTCATAAGAAGGTTAGCAGGAGAGTTCAAGATATAATTTTTTGTTGAAAGAAGTGGATAAAAGGGTTTAGGATCTCTAGTATTAATGAAATTAATTTTAAAACGGATTAAAGAGAGAATTTCAGGACAGTCTATTGAACCTGATATTAGTTTTTGTACAAATTTAGAGAGTAAAAGTGTACGACGGTCGGAGAGTAGAGAAATATTAAGAAAATTTAAAACGTTGATGTGTGTGCCGTGTAACACATTATATTATTATCTCGTATTAACGAGTTTGTACGTATTTCGTAAAAATGAAAACTTGTCACTGTAATCACATTATCTAATCCGATCGTCACAACGACGCGTGCAGCACGAAAGTATGCAGTTGGTTATATTGCGCAACGATTTTATAATATTCGACACGATTACGGGGTAATTGTATCACAATTCAGACGCGTTCAAAAGTGTCGTGAAAAGTGTAAAAACAACGCGAAAATGCCGCGGAAAAAAATAGAAACCATCTAAACACTCGGACGCGTGACGAAATGCAAACTACGATTTTTTTTTTTTTTCATTTCGCAACGAAAAATGTGAGGAGAACCGCGCGTCGTGAGTTTTTTCCGATCGAAAACTATTATTATATCTTTATATAATTATTATTCGTCCGATTTAATTTTTCGACTAGGCCGGCTATTATATTTTATACTTAATTAACCGCGTATTACACACCTAACGCGATCGTCGATCGGTTTCTAACATATTTTTCGCGATTTTTTTCCTCCTCGACATTGTTATTTTATAGATAACTAGCCGACCTGTCACAGCTTCGCCCGTGATTGGTTCACGGCATGATGATGAATTGGCCACTTACCCAAAATTTAACTCTATTAGCATGCCCAATAAATCTTCATAAGAATAATCAAAAAGTAGGTAAAAAAACTAAGCACAAATTATGCTCGCAATAATAACTCTATCCCGCCGTGCCGCACAATATAGGTACAATTGTTTTTAATTTTTTTTGAACTTTTATGAACTTTTTTTACCGACAAAAGTGGTACTATAACCTTCAGCAGAGTGTCGGGTTTCAGCCAAAAAAAATTTCAGCCAAATCGATCCAGTAGTTTTCTCGGTTAGCGCGGTCGAAGAAAAACCCTTACAATTTTATATATAGTATAGATTTATTCATTTCGTAATGTTTTTTTTTCAATAAACGTCTATTAATACTTGCGATTTTCGATTTTCCTTTAGTTTTTACCGTAAAATAGATAATTTATTCATTTCGTCACCATGTTATATTATATAAATGGGCTGAATTTCTCCTATAACCAATAACGACCATTTATAAAACGAAAATTTCAAAAGTACATGACAAAATCCCCGTTTGAGCACCTGCCCTAATTGGGTTTTTCCTTCTCCTGGCAATCACGAACAATTCAAAAAAAATTTGAGCCAAATCGGCCCGGCCGTTCTCAATTGATGAATTGTTATACATTTTTGGTATAACTTTTTATTTTATCAGTTTTTTTTTTCCATTTTTACCCGTTTCACCCCTTTTAACCCGCTTCAGGGGTCGAAAATCAAAAATCGGGTGACGTGACGACACTCGGAAAGGTATTTGGAACGTTTCTGTGAAAAAAATTGGAAAAAATAGCGTCGTCACAAAATGGGAACATAAAAAAAGGCCCGTTCTTTTATAATTCCAACGAATTCGAAAATTCAACCGGACAGTTGACTGCGATTTTCGAGTTTCCTTAGTTTTTAGCGCATAAAATTTCGTCGGATGAAAGATTCCGGTGGGTTAAATGATTTTCACGTGATTTAATATCGCCGAAATCTGGCATTTCTACCAATTATTGTCGATTAAAAGTCACAAAAGTTCGGGAAACGGCGACTGAAATACGTACGCAAACCTCTCGTCTCGCACTAATAATCGAATTGTTTTACGTCACGACGGATTTTTAAAGACCTGAGATCTATTTGAATAAATAATTCGCGACGTTCAAGGTAAAAATATTTAAAAACAAGTTATTTCAAATACAACAGTTCGACGAACTCTTGTGTTTTCGTCAATTACGAACACGACCGATCGTTTGAAAATTTTATTACAAACATAATGATTTTTTCCACTACAAACGTTTCACGAACGATTTCTAGTTCAAATTCGTTCGGTTGGTGAAATCGGTTGTAATCGGGTCAAAAGCGAATACCCTTTTTTGACTATATATTCCGATTTTTTCGAAACGTACGACATTGTTCTCAAGTGTATTTCGTAAACGATATTTTTTAAACGATCTAACGGGTGTTTATTTTTCATCGTACGATAGTAATAATAGGTGGAAAATCTGTCGGATTTACCAACGTTGTCAAAATTTAAATTACGTAACGCGCGGTAACATTTGCGCCGTAGTCGTTTATCGAAAGTCAGTCGCCGACAAAGGTAGACGAAGAAATTTCTCGGTCGCGAGGAAATGAAAAAATAAAAATAAATAAACCAGTCCGACGGAATTTTCAGCGCTCACGGTTGCTTTGTGATTTGGGGCAAGGGCGTCGAGTGATATAACTCGATAAACTCGGTTCCAACCTTCCATGTTTACATTTTAGGCGTTTTAAATGCTATCGATAAGAATTATTGAATTTACAGGAGAAGCAAAAACTTATACGACGGGCAAAACACGCGCCGACAAATCGTGAGACGTTATACGTTTCGGTAACGGACGGAAAAATATGGCTCGAACGAATCGATGAAAAACGTAAGCTGATAATAATTACAATCGAGTCGTTTATTTTCAGTATTTTCCGATATTTTCCGCGACCGACTTATTACTTATAATTAGGGAACGGATTTGAATGCAAATTGCATTTTTTTTCTGAATGTCCGAAAACATTGGTTTCCAAGCAAAAAGTTTATTTCATACATCAAAGAATTAAAAAATGTAACTTTTATTTTGCATTTTTTTGCCTTTTTAGAGCATTTTTTGAAATTTTTAGTGCATTTTGTGGTTTTTAAGTCATTTTTTCCACATTCATTGTAAAAAAAATTAAAATACCTAAATATGTATTATGTTACGAAATTACGAAATTATTGTTGACACGTGTAGACATAAAATATATACATACAAGAAGTTTTAAATTAAAAATTTTGTTTTTATTGAATATAAACCCATTTTTAAAGTTTTTAAGGGCATTTTTTGATGTTAAAGCATTTTTTTAAGGCATTTTTCTTGTTTTTTAGAGCATTTAAATCCGTTCCCTACTTATAATATTAATACGTTATAAAACGTATAGTCGAGTCGATTTTTTTCCAAAATATCGAATTAATCGTAAAAAATAAAAATACGACGAATTAGAGTATGATTAATCGATTCGGATTTCATTATTTCATCGTTATTAATCATTAGGGAACGGATTTTATTTCAGTTTAAAATCAAAAATATTCAAATACTGATTAGATAGATACTGATTTGTCACAAGACCGACAGTATAAAACTTGTCCATCACTCCTCTAAAAGTTTCGTTCGGAAATTCTTCCAAATAAATACTAACTTTTGACCTTTTTGTGCGAGCTACTTTGGGCATGTTATTATAAATAGTTAACAATATTATATTATACAAACTACACACTTCAATAATACAGAATATTTAAAATAAAATTAGCATCAGATTACTTGAAATTAAATGAAACGTATACATAATATATTGAAGAAAACTTTCCGATGCATAAAAATATTTATTCAAATTAAAATCCGTTCCCTATTATAAAATGACCATATGTTGATCTTAACGTAATTTCACTACGGAAACATAAAAGCTCCTTTAATAAAATCTCCTCAATATCATTAGTAGTAATCTCATCTAAGCATAATAAAGTTAAAATTTCTTCCATATTGAATAATATAAAGAAAAAAGAATAGAAAATATAATGTAATTATTATATTTTATTCTTATTTATCACAAATAATTTAAATTTGATAACAGTTTTTATCATATGTTAAAATAAATCTCACCGGTTATGCAAAAACTGAAGTTTTATCTATTACGATAAAAATATTAACGTTTGATTTAACCGAACGTTATTATTACCGTATTATTTACCGGCGTTGTGCAAAAACTCCCTATTAACCAATTACTTTTGAAAATAACGTAAAATCGACTTGGTGTTCGTATCGCTCGGTGTACTTGTATTTTTTTCGAAATTGCCCAACATTATTCTCAAGTGTAAACGATTCAACAGGTTTTTTCATCGTACGATGAATAATAGGTGGAAAATCTGTCGGATTTGCCAACGTTGTCTTGAAACACACACAATGTTGAAATTACAACGATGTAAATAATTATTATAAACGCACGTGATTCATAATTAATTATAACTCGTATTACACAAGAGTGTATGCGCAATATTTCGAGCGCATTTGACTTGCTTTGCCGGAGTTTATCGCTCGTTGGATAATAATTAGTATAATAAAAATCGGAACGCGAACAAATACGATATTGAAAAGGCGGTATAAAAATCATATAATAATGTACTTTCACCGCGCGTAAACTGTTAATTACGATTATTCTCGTGCGCATTCGAACATGAATAATTGTCTATCGACAAAAGTCCAGTGGCGGCAGGAATTTAATTAAATAACATTTTTTAAGTCAACGAAATCGTTCGCGAGCCTACGTTATTTAGTCGACGAATAAAATAAAAACGAGTGTTTTATTTAAAACTTAATGTTTTCTTAAATTTCATACTTATTTCGATAGGAATGAGGTGTTTTTTTTTTTAATTTCAATTCCGACAGCTGGTGATGATATTGTGTGTGTGTGTGTGTGTGTGTTTTTTTGTTGTAGTGGTCACCGGGTCTACAGACGGTATTGGAAAAGAATACGCCAGAGAGTTGGCCAAGCGAGGCCTCAACGTGGTGTTGATCAGCAGAAGCATTGATAAACTGAACAAGATCGCTTCGGAAATAGGTGAGTCGTTTCGTGTTATTATAATAATATGTCAACAATCGATGATCGCGTGGAAAATGTTATTCGAGTATGTGTTTTTCCATTTTGACACGCGTAACTTGACAAACGTCGTCGGAGAAACGTGTATTTACTTGTTCTTTGTTGACTGTTTCCAGAACAAGACTACGGCGTCGAGGTGAAAGTGATCCAAGCGGACTTCAGCAAAGGACAGAGCATATTCGATCACATCGCCAAGGAGCTCGAAGGCATCGAGATCGGGATATTGGGTTCGTGACCAAGTGGTTTTTGTACCTGTACGATACGCGGCGGGGGCGGCCAAACTATATTTATTATTGAGAGACATACTTGCGCGTAAAGTGTATATAAACACAAGTATTACAAACTAATTACTAGGGCCCGGATTTAAATGCACTGAAAACTACCGAAAAACGTATGCATTTATGCGCTTAACACATGCCCTTATTTTTATTTTTTTTTATAAATACGAGGGGGCAAAAAAAAAACAGTTATGAATCAACGATTGTCAAATCAACAATCTGCCGGCATAATTTTTAACATTTCCGATAGTATTTTAATTTATTTTGTCAATTACATAATATTTGACTCGAATATGCAGTTAACAACAACAACAACAACAACCGAAAAAAATTGTAAAATATGCAAATATATGAAAAAAAACTATTATAACTTGACATTAAAAACACCATTTCAATATAAAACTATTCTCCAAATAAAAAAACAAATCGTTATATTAAAAATTAAAATAAATAAGATAATATCCACTTGTATTCTTAACAGTATTATAACTAGGGCTAGGAAAATGACCTGGAAAATTTAAAAGTTTAGCTGAAAATTATTTTTAACGTCGAAAAATAATTTACTAAACACATTTTTATATGTTCAAACAAATTAATTCTCAGAACAACTAAATGCAATTTAATAAATATTGAAAAAAATAAATTAAAAAACTGTTTTATCGAATTGTAGGTACCTGTTTATTATATAAATATTCAATAAAACAATAAGATATTATAATTATCTTTGATATTTTTTTTTTTTTGACATGTTACTCTTGATTCTATAGCAGTATTGCCTACTCATTAATTATTATTATCGTTTTGTTGATTTTTTTGTGTGACAAAATCCGTTCGAATTGTCGCGGGCCCTGGAAATCCTACGTTCTTAACGCGATCGACTTTGAAATCGTGCCATTAGACGGTGTCGATAACAACTCATTTTACCAATTTTTTTTGGAACATGTTACTTTTGATTCTATAGCAGTATTGCCTACTCATTAATTATTATTATCGTTTTGTTGATTTTTTTGTGTGACAAAATCCGTTCGAATTGTCGCGGGCCCTGGAAATCCTACGTTCTTAACGCGATCGACTTTGAAATCGTGCCATTAGACGGTGTCGATAACAACTCATTTTACCAATTTTTTTTGGAACATTTATTTATTTATTTATTTATATAAATCAACGGGCCAAAGCCCTTTCTAACACAGAAAGAAAAACATTATATATGAATTGGCATAATATGAAAACAATAGACAACAAAATACAAAGACGAAATTTTAGTATATAAAACATAACTATAAAATAAATATTTATGCACTATGATTTAAAAATAACAAAGATTTAGATTTAAATACTTGACGAGACAAAGCGAAAAAATCCAAGACTGTGGAGAATAATAATTGCTCTTGGAAAAAAATGAATTATTTCCACTATTTGTATTAAAATTATAGGTGCATGGAACAAATCAGAATTACGTGTATACCTACTTGAGGATTCTAAATCCAATTAAATTTAAAATAGCTGGGCAGTTTATATTATTATTTAAAATATCATAGACAAACCTATAGAGTTTTGAACCAAAAGGAAAAAGTCCCTGGATATAGTACAATGAGTAATGAAGGCGACTCTTTTCAGAAATTTATACTGAATATTATTCAGCTCGTTTGAGTAAGTAGAATAATTATTAGACCAAATTAAAGAGCCAAATTCTAGGTTTGATCTAACTAAAGAAGTCCTTTGAGTTTCTATTAATAAAACCCAACATTTTATACGCATTATTTTATGATCTTTTTATGATTTATTTTGAAAGACAGATCAGATTGAAAACAAATACCCAAATCTGTAATAGAAAAACATCTTTCAAGAGGACGGTTATCAATAAGATAATATTATGAAAAACAGGACTTTTACTGCGAGAAAAAGTTATAATTTTACATTTACCATAGTTTAAGGATATAGATAGTTTCCTTTACTCCATAACACAAGTTTATTTAAATTGGATTGCAACAACATTTTTGATTTTACAATAAATTTTTTTAATGCTCGTATAACCGTGCCGCGATGTTTTTTCCAGTCAACAACGTGGGCATGCAATATCTGTATCCGATGTACATCTCCGAAGTGCCGGAATCCACCGTGTGGGACCTGGTGAACGTCAACGTGGGCGCCACCACGCACATGACGAAGCTCGTGTTGCCGGCCATGCAAAGCCGGAAGCGAGGGGCTATCGTTAACGTGTCGTCCAGCGCCGAGCTGCAGCCCATGCCGCTGATGGCAGTTTACGCCGCGACCAAGGTAATTAGATCGTCCGTCGAGGAAAATCGGAAAAACTCAAAATATACAGTATAATATGCATTTATTATTTTGTAAAAAAGATTTAATTTTTAATTATAATTTATTGAGTGGTATATTGGCAGAGACCATAGCTTTGCATAAATCCAGGTTGAACTTTGATTTTTTAGACGATAAATCATTGGTTAATAGTTGATTAATATATATAAAGCTTAGATATACAATAAAATTATAGCAACTCATTATTTAACTCAAGAAATAAATATTTATATACCAAGCCTTTAATATTAATCCTTCTTTCATCCCCGAGTATTTTTTTCTTTAAATTCAAAAGGCATAGAATTGAAAAACGTTGGTCCAAGATAATCTACAAAACATTGACCAAAAGATTTATTTGTATAATTAACAGTCAAGTCGAATTCCCTCAATTCTCTTTTATTGCTTAACTTATTATGATATATTCATCCAAGTTAAACTTAACTTAACCAAGTACATAATAGCAATTTTTTTATACAGTAACTTTATTGGCAAAACACCAAGTTCTCTATATAGTTGGCTTTCGTAGATCCTTCTAGAGTGAATTTATTTAGGCAAATTCTGACTATATTATTTTGATTAACTACTAGTGCATTTAATATCGCGTGTTATCCCGAAGGCCACCCCATACCGATAGACCATATTGGAAATTTGATTGATATAGTGCAAAATATACTATTTTCATTGTTTGTTTAGGTACTATGTTTTTGAGTTTGATCGATTTAAATGTAATAAAATGGCCTGACTAAGGCACTACATGGCCTGGTAAAAAGACTAATAAATTACTAAAAATAACTCACTGCTTCCTTCTCATTTCGTCTAAAAGCTTATAAATTACCGCGTTAATAGATCGGACCCGCTGTCGCAACCTTGTACTTATGTGTAATTATCTTTAAATAATGTTACGATATGGATGTTTAAAAAAATGTAAAAACGACGTACGTGTACGTGTGTTGTTTGAGCGGCGTTTTTTCTCACTTCGCACAAATACGATTATAGTTATCGAGTTATGGTCTATAATTTATGTTTTCGATAGATTCGTATATGAAACGTACGTCGTCGTGCACACGCTTTAAGTCGCAGTCGCGATCTCGCGCGTTGATTTCTTCATTTAGAACGATATTATAATATGATAACTAGGGCTGTGAATTTAATGCACTAAAAAACCTTAAAATATGCCCCTAAAATGCATTAAAGAAATATAAAATGCCAAAAATTATAGTATAAAATTCATTTTAAATGGTTTTTAATTTAATTTTTATACTTATATTGATATAATACATTACGTGCATAAAAAAAGTGTTTATTTAATAATAAAAATGTTGTTTGAATTTGTAGTGTGCAGTGTACAAAAACAAATTGTTTTCTCAAACATGTCGATTGACGGGATTCGAGTAAAAATACCGGAAAATGAGCTAAAAAATTAAAAAACTTCGAAACAAAAGTTTCATAAATGGATTCGTAGTTACATAAATACATAATTGGAAAAAATTATAATATCTGCACGACGTGATTACACAGAGTTATTTGAACTCGTTATTTTTACGACAATTTACAACAACATTACCGGTAGTGTTATTATATTTACCAAGTGATAAACAATTTTACACGATTTTCGATCGTTACAAAAGACGTCCGTTATATTATCCGAACGTAATATTATAGTTTTCCCGAAGGCTCTAGATAATTACGTAATTCCTCGTCAACTCGCGTGCCGAGTTGTTGTTTACCACAGTGTACTCGTTTTTACGAAAACCATTATTCCATTACGAGTTATGGCCTCTATTGCGGAAACGTAATGATTTTACGCGATTTGAAAACACGGCGTTTTCATACCGAACGCCAAGACAAATGAGGTTAGGGCGTACTGATGACGACAGATCAGTTTTACCCGAAAGGAACCAGTTCTTCCGGTGGTCGACATCACCCGAGGGGTAAATGTGTTATTTGACTTTGGTCCGATCGAATCGTTTTTTTCCCCGACTGCCTCCGAATTTCGATGACGTCGCGATACTTTTCACACACAATAAAACGTTTACAAAAGGATTTTTTTCAAAAGCCGTTCACTGTGAACTCGCGTTTCAGTCGTACATCAAGAGCTTCACGGAGGCGCTGCGCATCGAGTACCACGACGACAACATCACGGTGCAACACCTTTTCCCGCTGTTCGTCAACACGAAAATGAACGCGTTCAGCCACCGGTTGCAAGAGACCAGTCTGTTCTTGCCGGACGCCAAAATGTACGCCACGAACGCCGTAAACACGCTGGGCATGGTCAAACACTCGACGGGTTACTGGGCGCACGGTATCCAGGTAAGCCGAGACCAACGATTGCCCGAGCTTTTCACCCCACTTGGGGTCGAATTTTCGAAAATCCTCCCTCGTCTGCCGCGTGTGTGAAACGATTTTTTCCCATTTTCACCCCTTTCAACCCCTCGAGCGTTTCCCAAAGTGTTTTCGTGATTATTTAGACAATTATTTTATATTACATTTGGATTATTTATAATATTTAAAAAAAAGTTCACCTAAATAATAGTCGGTCACTGGTATGATATCGTTATAATGTATTCGTTGCACTCGACAAACTAATTTTAATAAATTATAATCGATATCGTAATAAATCTGGGTTGACTTGGAATTCAAGACGTCGTCGCACAGTGGTCGAAAAACTAAAATAGGTGGCCGAAAATCATTATTTTAAATATTAGAAAAATTTAAAAAATAAAATGTTCGTACACATCCTATCGTATTTAAAAATGTTTTATTTTTTTTTGACCAAACACCAATTATTTAAGTACATAAAACGCCATATGTATAGCATAACTATATAGCCAAACATCTCGTAATCTCTTCAATAACATTTAGTACGTCATTATTAGGGCAGAGGACTTGTAGCTCTAAAAAGTCACCAAATATGCATTGTAAAGTGAATATTTTTGAACAAAAAATAAGAATTTTCTTTTTCGATGAATAAATTTTATTTTCAACTTTATTTAACAACTTACAATTAATTATTTGAATTATTTGGTATTTAAAATATGCATCTAAAAGTATAAAACGGAAGAAATTTGCCCTGAAAACCGAGAAAACGCAAAATATGCATTTATATGCACGATGAAATTTCAAAACTAGCTTTGTGGAAGCATGAAACGCATTTGTTTCGCACTCTGCTATTTTTGTGACCGTGCAAAATAAACATGCAAATGCTACAAGTCCTCTCTGCCCTAGTCATTATCATCTTTGTTGATTTTTAAAGCATTTCAAATATAATTCACGTGTAATTTTATTTAATAAAGCCACGATTGAAAATAAATATATTATTTCACTATAAAGAAAGATAATAACAAAAATGGTGTATACACGCGATTTCAATCACCGGTTAAAAAAAAATAGTCGTCGGGGGGTTCCGCGAAACACAAAATATTTCTCAAGGGTTCCGTAAAAATTTGGGAACCGCTCTAAAATTTAGACAAATCGATTTGATAGTGCATAAAAATTCGTCTTTTTCACCGGAATTCCAATAGAAAATAATATATTAAACGCAAATTATTTTACATCGTTTGATATCGTACACGTACGCTTCTTTATTTTGATTTTTTCAAACGTAACTCGTCGTTTTCACGCGGAAAGCATACAAAATATATACACGACAAATATGAAAAATAAAAAAGTCTTTTGTTCAAAGCGAATTTATTAAAAATAATCTCATTGATATCGTCAACAACGATGTAACGCGACAATCACCTGACTAACGTTAACGTTTTTTTATATTTATTAGAAAATCACAAAAATTTAAATAAATGTTCTAAAACAACGTACGAGCCGTATTTTATACGTTCGTTATCGTCATCATTGAAAATGTTTGAAAAAAACGCTCTGACGGTTTTGTTTATTCCAAAATCGTAAAACATTACGTACAACAACACGCTCGACGGTTAATTAATCGATAAAAAGACAAATAGCTCGTAAAAACATGCTTTTGCTCGGCAGTAATCGAGATGATTGCGTTGTGTTATTGATTTCTCTATTCGTTTGTTTTCCAGCATTTCTTCATGAGACTGCCGCCGGTGTGGATAAGAACTCTGGTCGGCGAATTCATGACGCATTCCTTTAGATGCGATTATTTTTCAAAAAAAGGAATGAAAGTAGAATAATCAAAATACATTTTTAGACCAATGCGTTATGTTATGATAACATATTGTACCTAACGAAAACGAAACGACGCGGAATTAAATTGTTATCCAATGTCGTATGTTATTATTAAATAATAAAATTACTATATCTTACGAGAAATATTCGCGTTTTGGACAAATTTTGTTACCTACACTTATAGTAGGCGTCATGTGCGTTTATAGACGTGTTTGGCGGACAAATGTCGAGATTAAGGTAAGAATATAATCGGACGACGACGGCGAAACGTGAGACGTGCGATTGGTAAAGCATATATACAAGTCGTCGAGAAATGTATTATTTGAAAATATTACGTGGAAAATAATTGATTAAAATATGTTAATGAGAAAAAAAAAGTAGGTGTTGCCCGGAGTTTTTCGTATCGTTTGATTAACACAAAAATTACACAGTATTTAAGGAAAAATAATTTTAAAAAAAACTACTTACGCCTTTAAGCTAGGCTTGTGGTGGTGTTGAGAGTGATTTTCAGATTAAAACTGACTTGGATCATTAAATTAACACCTCATTGCAACGTTTTTCGACGTCAATATTATTATTTTTTTATCAAACAAATTTTTTCCATTACATTATAAAATACAATTTTAAAGTATTACTATAAATAATAATAAAATAATGAAATAATAGAAAAATTACCTACTCGCCTTTAAGCGAGCTTGTGGCGGTGTAGGGAGTTATAGGATACATGATTAAGATTATATTATGATAAACTAGATAATTATAAATATAAATAAACAATTATGTTTGAAAAAATAATTAATACTAATAATCGATTCACAAAAATCGTAAGAACAATTGAATTATAGAGCAAGAGAAACGATAATAAACTATCGGTATAATAGGTATACATAGTATTTCTTATTAAAATAGTGCTATAGAAGTGCTATGTCATGTTACAACACGTTCAATTTTGAAATTTGAGAGTGTTTTTTTTGTTTTTTTTTTTCAGTGATTTTTCAAAAAAATGCTTATTTCCAGTTTTTCTGATAATTATCGCTTTTTTGACCAGTTTTTATACTTTTTTTTATGATTTTCTCCTGCAAAGTTGTTATTGATTGAATTAAAATTAAAAATAATAAATAGTTTTGCTTAAATTTAAGTTTTTTAAATGCTTATTTGAGTGCCTATAATGATGTTTTTAAGCGCTTATTTTCATGATTTTAAGTGCTTTAAGTCGCGAGCCCTGAAAATAACAGATAAACAATTCAAGTAGATTTTTTCGTCAACTAAAAAACGAAATCGACCGTTTATCATAGTAAAACAACACTCGATGGCGATAATATTAACCAAACCGTTCATAGTAACCGCGCGAATCCACGCAAAATACGCGCGTGTTTACGACACGTTAACCGACCAAACAAACAACAGACACGGTCAAACGAACGGCGGCGCCGGCACTCTCTTTAAATTTTCAATAAAAAAACTAAATAAATTTTTTTAACAAACAGCAAACCCATTTAGTAAGTATCGAAAACATCGTTGAACGTACGGACGGCGGCGGCGACGTTTTAATAACGCACGTTCGGTTTGGTTTTCAGTAATATCCAACTCGAATCTAAATATGGACCGTTCTCAAAATTCCAACCACAACTGTTGGCAGCCGTCCGAGTCGGACGAGTTCTCGGAGTACGCTGACCCGCAGGACGCCGCCGCGGACCTGCCGGACGAACAGCCGCAGCGGCGGGCGGCCAACCGCTCCAAGTGCGACGCGGCCGCGGACGCGTCCGAGGACGGGCTGAAGGCGGAAATCGCGGAGCTGCGCGTCGAGCTGGACGACGTGCGGGAAAAGATCGAGTGCTCCGAGGAGGGTCACGTCAAGTGTCGCGACGACCTGTCCAGGGAGTTTTGCGAGCTGTCGCAGAACTACAGGGAGACGTCGGAGACGCTGGTGCAGTTGCAAATCAAGAACAAATCGCTGCAGCAGGACGGCGTGTCCAAGGCGTTGGCCGGCAAACGGTTGACGAAAGAGATCAAACAGCTCGAGTGCATCAGATCGCAAAACGCCGAGTGCAACGAGAAAATGGAAAACAGTATCCAACAAGCGCAAGTAATAATAATACGCGTTGAATTCTCTATTTTTTACCCCTTTTTACCCCCCTTAGGGGTGGAATTTTGAAAATCGGGTGACGTGACAAATACCTCAGAAAGGTATTTGGAACGACTCTGTGAAAAAGAGTTGTCGTCACAAAATGGGAACATGAAAAATAGTCTCTCATTTGTAAATAATAATATACAAATTGTAATTTGTAGAAAAACGGTATAAAATAATGAGGTGTATATTCTAATAAATATGAAAATAAAAATAATAGCAGAAGATTAGGTTTTGTAAAATCTGTGTTTGGTCCTTTTAACAACACTCGAATACCTGTTTTTATTTTTTATTTTATTCTTAATCCAACGCTTTATTTTGTATTTTTCACAAATCTCGTTTATACATTGAATGACAAATAATATAAAATAACTTAACACGTCATAATCTGACGAAAAAAACTAAGCGAGTGTGTGTAACACCTTCAGTATATTATAGAAAAGATAAAAAAAATAACATTCGGTTATTGATTTATAAAAAAATCGATACAGTAATCTGTTGTTTGATAAATAATGTTGTTTTTCAGTTTCCTTTCTAATTAATAATAAATTTACAATTTACAATTTAGTGGGATATTTGTTTCTCAGCTCGTTCACTAAGCTTTTAATTGATGTGTTGTAGGTTTTCATCTGTTAGGTTTACGCGTGATTTACGTTTGGCGATTTTCATTTTCGAAAAAACCGATTCACACGTGTGTAAGTCGATCCAAAAGCACTCGCAACTTTATATCTCTTATATATATTATATAACTGTAACGTGCTTTTTCTTGAAATCCTCCCGCAGCCCAAACCGCTGGACGGATCGGGTTGAAAATTGGCACGAAGATAGCTGTTATGGCGTAGACGCGCACTAGGAAGGGAAGGGATTTTTGAAAATTCCACCCCTAAGGGGGTTGAAAGGGGTGAAAAAGATGAAACTAGAAAAAACCACCTGGCCAGAACTGCTGGAGCTTTGAGTGTGGAATTTGGTCTACTATAAATATAATAACATTTAACACTTGACGCTTTTACCCCTTCATTATACCGGGAAAAACTTTTCACGGGCGAAGCCGGTATTCAGTAGAGGTAAATTGGAAAAAATAAATTTCTACATATAAAATATCGTTACATACTAAACACTCATATCGTGTTTTTTTGTTTAATAAAATATTAAATAATAATAGCAGTCAGCTGATAACGGGAAAATGTCAATTATTTAATAATAATTATTCAATCAAATTGTTATTTGGCCTATACACATTTTTTATACTTAAACTCGGCAAGGACGGGTAATATTCAGCTAGTAAATCGTAT